>JAJTVF010006553.1:0-23595 GCA_022433065.1 Begonia loranthoides
TCGACCTTTTGCTCCTTTTTCCCCTTCTTGATTTTCCTAAGTCCCGAAACGATATGTATTCACTACATGGACTTAGATAAACATGTTAGCACATTTTAATACCCTCAATATGGGCATTTTTGATAAATTTGAATATAAGTATAATGAATAAGACATTGAATACATTATCAATAAAAACACAATTAACCAACTTATTATTTGCATTACATTAAACCATTTGCTCATCATTAAAATAAAACTAAGCCTAACAAAAAGGCTAACACCCTTATGGCTAAATACTTAATGTCGATATGCTTACTTTGACTACCACTTTTATTGTTTTTAGCCATAAAAACCGCAGCTGAATTATCGCAATATATTTTCAGCGGTTTAGAAATCGAATCAACGATTCTAAGCCCTGAAATAAAACTCTTCATCCATACACCATGCGAAGTAGCCTCAAAACATGACACGAACTCAGCCTCCATAGTAGATGTGGCAGTCAAACTCTATTTAGCACTCCTCCAGGATACAGCTCCACCGGCCAACATGAAAATGTATCCTGATGTTGATTTAGGAGAATCAATGCAGCCAGGAAAATCTGAATCGGAGTATCCAATCACATCCAAGCTATCCGTTCGTCTGTAGGTAAGCATGTAGCCTTTGGTCCCTTGAAGGTACCGTAACACTTTCTTTGCAGCAATCCAGTGGTCTTTACCAGGGTTACTCTGATATCGGCCCAACATCCCAACAACAAATGCAATGTCAAGTCTTGTGCAGACTTGAGCATACATTAGGCTTCCTTAGGCTTCCAACAACCGAAGCAAAGGGAATGTTTCTCATTTGGTCCCTCTCAAGATCGTTCTTCGGGCACTGCTTTTCATGGAACCTGTCACCCTTCACAATGGGAGCAACACTTGGTGAACAATCTTTCATCCGATATCTCTCTAAAACTTTATTGATATAAGTCTCTTGAGACAATCCCAAGCTACCTCGGAATCTGTCTCGATGAATATTTATACCAATGACGTAGGAAGCATCACCCATGTCCTTCATATCAAAGTTTTTAGAGAGAAATTGTTTCACCTCATGCAATATACCTTTATCATTAGTTGTAACCAAAATATCATCCACATATAGGACTAAGAAACAAATTTTGCTTCCACTAACCTTCTGGTATATACATTGATCCATAATGTTCTCTACGAAACCGAATGAAGAGATAACATCATGAAACTTTAAATACCACTGACAGGAGGCTTGCTTCAATCCATATATGGATTTCTTAAGCTTGCATACTAAATGCTCACCACAACTAGAGGAGAATCCTTCAGGTTGTTTCATATAAACCTCTTCCTCTAGTTCTCCATTGAGAAAAGCCGTTTTCACATCCATTCGTTGCAACTCAAAACCAAAATGTGCAACCAATGCTAAAATAATGCGAAGAGAATCTTTCTTAGATACAGGAGAAAAAGTCTCCGTGTAGTCGATTCCTTCCTTTTGTGTGAATCCTTTAGCAACGAGTCTTGCTTTATATCTTTCGATGTTGCCCAATGAGTCTTTCTTAGTCTTAAAGACCCATTTATAACCTATGGTTTTTACACCATCAGGCAACTCGACAAGATCCCAGACTTCGTTTGAATTCATAGAATTCATTTCGTCTTTCATGGCATCATACCATAGACTTGATTCATCACAACTTATAGCCTGTGAAAACGTCTCAGGATCATTTTTGGCTCCAACATTATAGTCCGATTACTATAGATATGTCACATAATCACTAGGAATAGCTGATTTTCTTTCTCTAGTAGATCTCCTTAGTGTTGTTCCAACATTTTCTTGAGAAATTTGTTGTTCAACTGGTTGATCAACAATTACTGGAACTTCCTCAAGAATTCGATCTACTGGATTATAATCAGCAACTTGTGGAATATCATTTATTGATTGTTCAACACTCGTTTGAACTCTAGGAGTGTTGTTTACAACAATCAATCTTTCACTTGAGTTAGATGGTTGAACATCAATGTGATCTTTTTCAGAAATAATATCCTGAAATCGATCACTCCCACTAATCAAGTCGTTCTCAAGAAATTTCACATTTCTTGATTCCACAATCCTAGTGCTGTGAGATGGACAATAGAATCTATACCCCTTAGACCTTTCGGCATATCCAATGAAATAGCCACTAATGGTCCTTGGGTCTAGTTTCTTTTCTTGTGGATTATAAATTCTAACTTCAGACGGGCATCCCCAAATGCATATATGTCTCAAACTCGGTTTCTAACTTTTCCATAACTCAAATGGCGTCTTTTCGATAGCCTTGGTCAGAACTCGATTTAATATATACACTGCCCTCTTAAGTGCATCAGGCCACAAGGAATCTGGAAGTTTGGAGTTGCTACGCATACTCCTCATCATGTCCAATAATGTTCGATTTCTTCTTTCTGCCACACCATTCTGATCCGGAGAACCAGGCTTGGTGTATTAAGCAACTATTCCTTGCTCTTGCAAATGGACCAGGTGCTCGTCCATCCTCAGTATATCTACCGTAATATTCTCCACCTCTATCAGTCCTCACGATCTTAATTTGCTTACCGCATTGTTTTCTCTACTTCTGCCTTGAAAACCTTAAAGGCATCCAATGCTTCATATTTATTCTGAAGCAAATAGAGATACATGTATCATGAGTAATCATCAATAAAAGAGATGAAGTATCTCGGACCATTTGAGTCCATAACTGGACTACAAATGTCTGAATGTATGATCTCTAATATCTCTGAACTCCTCTTAGCACCTTTCTTAAATACGTTGGTTTGCTTTCCCTTAATGCAATCCAAACACATACCAAAATCAGTAAAATCTAAAGTAACAAGTACTTTATCATTTACCAATCGCTTAATTCTCTGTATGGAGATATGTCTCAATCTCCGGTACCACAACATAGAGGAATCCTCATTTATAACACATCTTTTATTACCAGTGTGTACATGCATAACATCATGAATGGTATCATTTTGTAAATCAATAGAGAAAAGACCATCAGACATTGTACCATTTCCAATAAGATCATATTTGTAAAATAAACTGAAGTTTACATCTGAAAATGTAAAGGAAAAACCCAAAGGTACAAGACTTGAAACTGAAATTAAGTTTCTAGAAAAACTAGGAACATATAAAGTCTTTTCTAAAACCAAAATAAAACCACTACTAAGAACTAAACTGCATGTTCCAACAGCTTCCACATGTGAACGCATCTTGCTTCCAGAATAGATGCTCTGTTCACTTTCCACTGTTTTCCAAAGGTTTCGCATACCCTACAAGGTATTCGAAATATGGATTGTAGAAGCAGAATCAATCCACCAAGTGTTATAAATAATATGAGCCATATTAGATTCATAACAAACAAATGAGACTGATGTACCTTTCTTTTCAAGCCATGCCTTAAACTTGGTGCAATCATTCTTAATGTGCCCTTTCTTGTCACAGAAATAGCACTTGATTTCCTTCTTGATTTCACCAGATTGGATCGGTATTTTACCTTTCCCTTTATCTTTATTTTTGGCTTGTGTCTTTTTCTTTCCATGGGTCATCATGAATGCACTCTCACCTCTTTCCATCATTAGTCCTCCTTCCTCTTGAACACACATGGTCATTAAGTCATTAATTGACCATTTATCCTTATGTGTGTTGTAAGAGATCTTAAAGAGACTGTATGGCTGTGGAAGAATATTCAGAATATAGTGCACTAGGAAAGAATCTAACATATCAACCTCAAGTGTCTTAAGTTGAGTTGCAATGTCTCTCATTTGCATAATGTGCTCTCGCACACCCGTAACTGTAGTGAGCCTCAATGATGAAAATTTCATATTAAGTGTGCTGGCAAGTGCCTTATCTGAAGTCAAACTGTTCTTCAATAGCTTTCAGCAATGACACAACATCATTATGCTGCTCGACAGAACCATGAATACTAGCAGCAATCTTAGTCTTTATAAACATCACACTAAGGCGATTTGAACGTTCCCAACGTTCATAAAGAGTAAGATTAGCTGGAGTGCTGGTTGGAGTAATAATTGGTTTGTCTTTCCGTATAGCATAATCGATGTCTACACACCCCAAATGAAGAAGAACTCTCTCCTTCCATACTTTATAATTATCACCCTTTAATTCTGGTATATCGCATTTTATATCAGAGAACTCAAAGAATTCATAGCTGCAAATAAGCAAATAAAATGCTTAATTGAGGCAAAAACTGAAATCATGATTTACCAATGCAAATCATGTTTTAATAATGAATCCAGAAACATAAAACTTGCCTGTGGGCTAAAGTTTTAATTTAATAAGATTCATTTTCACCGAATTAATAAAACTATCAAGCTATATCCCTTTTCTTAATTCCTGTGGGTAATTAAGAAAAATAACTCGATACTTTATTCTAATTAATTAAATAAATACAGTAAAATTTTCTGTGGGATAAATCTTACCATATTTATAAAGTTAATCACAATAAATGTCATAATGTGATTTTTAATACTTAATATATAATTTTGTTTAATTAAAGATGTTGTGGCTACTCTTCAATTAAATAAAATTAGATTAAATCACTCGACATTTAATTAACTGAATTTTGCTGTTATTAAATAACATGCACTTAATTTTGTATACATCATAAACTAAATTATGCATACAAAAAATAAACAGGATTTATATTTTCAACTAAATTAACATGAAAAATATAACTGAACTAACATGCAATTTAATTGACAAAATTTATTGCACCATAATATTTTAACATTTAATTCAAAATTTAGATAGCATGAATTAAATATTAAAACATATTTTATTATGCGCTTAATTTAATTTGTGCAATTTATATTAAAACAACAACAAAATATATTTATTTAATAAATTCAATTATACACCAAAATCGACTTTAGTTGAGGTGGCAACCCATCTCCTTTACATGCTGCAGGTCCAGGTTCGACAAATTACACGTAGTTTCTGACCACCAGAACTACACGTAGTTTTGTCTATTCTATATGCATCTAATAAATGCCAAACCTACATGTAGTTTCTGCTACCAGAACTACACGTAGTTTTGCCCACTGTATAGGCATCCATTAAATGTCAGAACTACATGTAGTTTCTGCCACTAGATACTACATGTAGTTTTCAAATATCATAACTACATGTAGTTTCTGCCACCAGATACTACATGTAGTTTTGCCCACCAGAACTACATGTAGTTTCTGCCACCAGAAACTACAAGTTGTTTTGCTACCACAACTACATGTAGTTTCTGCCACCATAACTACATATAGTTTTTGCCCAAAAGAACTACATGTAGTTTCTGCCATCAGAAACTACACGTAGTTTAAGTTGTCTTCAACCTCCAATAGGGTCAATTTGACCTAGTTCGTCCCAACGCAAACCCGTTCAAAAACTCATGATTTTGAACACCGAATTCAATAGTTTTTGTTGCAAAACGTTCATAAGAGAATTTATAGATGATTCTTAACAAAAAAAAAAAAAAAACTTTGAAATCACCCAAAAATTTAATCTTTAAAATTTCGAAGATTTTCTCTAACTTTGATTTCAACGCAACAAGACAGAGGTTAACAGACTTTGATACCAAATGTCAGATATTTCTAAAAGAAATTATAACATTCTGAAACGATCTAAACATGCTTTTCATAACAAAAGTAAAAGCCTTCAGATCAAATGCGGAATTTTTAACGAAATACCTCCAGCCATTGTTGTTGAAATCAGGGACAGCTGCTTTCCTTCCTCTGCAGAGTTTCTTCCTATACAATCGATTTCGATACGATGGTGTATTTTTCTGAATGAAATCGAAGGATATGGGAACCTCTTGTGAATGTTTTTCTCTCGGTGAAAAACCCTCTGGAAAAACTCACCTTTTTCTGAATGTCTCTTATTCAAATAGATTCTCCCATCAAGAATATATATTTGAATTGAGTTTTAAATTGGGCACTTATCTAATTCAAATCCAGGTAGTTTTTTATAAATAAAAAATTGATTAGATAATTAATTAAAAATCAGACCACAAATTGATATTTTATTAATAAACCAAATTAAATGCCAACATCCTATGCGATTCCGGTGCAACATACCCTTTCGTCCCTCTTATTCCCGTATAGGTTTTGGTTTGATCCGGCTTGAGCAACTTCGCTAGCCCGAAATCAGCGATTTTCGGGCATTGGTGTTCGTCGATCAGTATGTTTTGAGGTTTGATGTCGCAGTGAATGATATGAGTTTCACATTCTTCGTGCAAGTATAGAATTCCCCTTGCAATGTTTTTCGCAATTTCAATCCTTTCTTCCCAAAAAATTCGACTCCTGGACAAGAATAGTAAGTCGGCCAAACATCCATTGCTCATATACTGATACACCGAGAATCGGCGAGGGCCTTCGACGCAGTAGCCAAGAAGCCGAACGAGGTTTCTGTGGTGGGTTTTGCCGATTACGACCACCTCGTTTTGGAACTCTTTTTCGCCTTGCTGGGAAAATTCGTGTAGTGTCTTCACAGCCACTTCTTTGAGCCCATCCAGGGTTGTTCCTTTGTAGACTGTTCCAAATGCTCCTTTTCCTATCTCACTCTTGAATCCATTTGTCATCTTTTCGAGCTCTAGATATGTGAATGATTGTGGAGACACATTCTCGCTCAATCCCACTTCTTGGTCAACCATCCGGTAGAACGCCTGGCGGGTTTTGCAGATCAGGAGACCGGAAATTGCAGCCATTAGCAGACCAAAAGCAGCAACTACGACGCTTATTCCTAGAATGTCTTTCCTTATCACTTTCTTCTCTGTTGCGACGCCATTAGTAATTGTGGTGGAGATTGGTTTACCTACCTTCACTAGAACTGCATTTGCATCGTCAAGGTTTCTTCTTCCATATTTCAATGGAAGCCTTTGCTTTTTGCAGGTTCTATCTTTGAACATTGCTGCTTCGCAGTTGCAGTCTTCAAGACAGGCTCTTTGACAGTCCTCACGAGTGTTTACAGTCATAGAAGAGTACGAAGTTTCTTCAAAAACAGAATTAGGCACTAACTGAATGGAATATTCGGAGCTTCCCTGAGTAGCTTTGCAGTTTTCTGCAGTGAAATTTCTTTGGCATCCTGAACTCCAATTGCCTTGCTGAATCGGCGCAAACCCAGGAAGACATGCACAACTGGCTTGGTCGTCGTTTGTGACACAAAATCCGTTCAGGCCGCACAGACCTATTGGATCGCAATTGTCGTAGGAAGATTGCCAAATTACAGACTGATTTCCATTTTGGTTTAGATTATATGAATATAATCTGTAAATACCATCAGAATCGATTCTCATCAAATAGATCGTATTGGTTCTTGGATAGCCTCCATTTGTTATGTTGTGAATGTTAGTTCCATTGGAGTTGAGCAAGAAGAGAGACCCGTCGTCTTCAAGATGGAGGGTCACATTATCTCCGTAACCATTTGTTCCAGACGCCCAATAAGCATAATAGCCTGTGTCTGGCGTTTCAATAGGGTACTGCACCAGGTTTCCGTCGTGCTGCATTTTCAGGCGAAAGATTCCGGTGACTGATCAGAATCGGAGACACTGGAAAACAACTCAGACCCAGACGAAAGAAACTGAACGGCCACAATAGTGTTTGTTGGACTAGAAAAACTCTGCCATATGATCTCGGAATCGGAATTGTAGATGACGAAGTTACCAGAGTTGAGAATGGAAGCGGAGGAGGCAGATTGAAGAGGGGTTACGAGGAATGAATCCTGGCTCTGTGCTGATCGGAGTAGAAGTTTTCCATCGCCGGAGAAAAGTAAAGCGACATTGCTGGAAACTGGTGGATCGTTTCTGTTGACCGTCCAGATGATCGTCTTTTGAGGTATGCCGGCGACGAAAATTCCGACGGAGTAGCCATTTTTCTCTTTATAGAAGCCGAAGGCAAACAGACCAGAAGTTGAAAGCCATGAAGAGTTGGACGTGGGAGATAAGGAAGATCCTAAGGCTATGTTGGATTCTGTTTGCTGAGCCTCTGCAAAACAAAGTATTGTGAGAAGGAGAAGAGGAAGAAAGAGAGAGCTTTTAGCCATGAGCTTTAACGGTGGTTCTCACTCTCCCACACTCTCTATTTATACTGGTAGCCCGACCAATCTTTACAAGAAAAATAAAATGACAGGAGACTTTTTTGTCCTGACTTTTGACCCAGGATAATCAGGCATGAAACTAGTTTGGGTGCTTTCTAATTCTTACTTGATATTTATTAATTTATGTAATTAATTTATCTCAAGATGTAAACATTAAGAATATACATAGTTTTACTTATTTATAAAATGGGTTAGATTTTGATGTGACCTAAATTTTATTGGGTCAGACTGGTGGACTCGTATTATAGATCTTATTTAGAGTTTTGTTTTCTCTATAAATTAATGTAAGTTAGAGTCATAAAACTCGTTATTGTATTTTGATCTTCATAGTAGATTATTCTTCTGCCTGTGGTTTTTTTTTTTTTTCTTGTAAGGGTTTTTCCACGTAAATCTGGTGTCTCATATCGTATTTTCTTTTTCCGGTTATCGTTCGATTTCTAACAAATGGTATCAGAGCTTTGGTTTCGGAAGTTTGTGTTTCCAAGTGTGGTGAAACAAATTCACTTCGGTCGTTCCGCATCGAACAAGGTTTGTGTAGTTTTTGAAAAAATGACAATTTTTGTGAAAAAGAAAAGGAAGAAAAAAAAAAAAAAGAACGGGAAAGTTATTCCCCCTGCCATTTGTTTTGCTCATGAGATTTGTTCCCTCTATCGTCTAGCCACCATGACAAACAATTGCCTCATTTTTCATCACTGTTTGGAGTTCTCCAGAGCAGTTGTGTCTCCGAACAACAGGTTCGTCATTGGAGGGTTTTTTATTTATCGTCAGTCACCATAGATCATCTACATTGTGTTCTCCATTCTCGTTGTCAAGCCATTTCGATTAGGGTTGCTACAAGAGTGTCCTTTGCAAAATTGGATTTTTGCCAAAGATAAATATTATTTAAAATCATTGGGATTTTTGGAAGATATTTAGGAGATTAAATTTGATGGATTTATGGCAGATTTGGAATCGCGGGAATATCTCAATTATGGAGATTGTTTTTGGTTGAAATTTAAATAAGGTTTGAATTTTGTAATATTTGTGATTATTCTGGCTATTAAATTTGATTTGATTGGGGATGATTTGTTATGGTAAAATATCTGAATTTTGGGGATATTTTTTGCAATCTTATGATATCCATGATTTTCCGTTTCAATATTTTAGAGTGAATATTTTATTGAAGTTTGTGATATTTTAGGTCAGATATTTTGTTAAAAATTATGTTTGTAGGGCGATGAGATCTTTGAAGTAGATCTTACATTTTTAAATTGAGATTCGAGATTTCTTTATGTTAAGATAACGAGAGTGAAATTTTAATGGAATTTGAAAGACAGTTTTGATATGGCAGGTCAAGTGGCGAGATATACTCGCATAGATTTAGCTGACTCTTAGTGGGATTTGAAGATGTCACCATTGTGATTTAAATGTTTTTAAACTAGGTCAACATCAGTTGTTGAATTAAGACTTTTATATTGGCGATTTGTATCTTTCTTTGAGATGGGCAGGTGAGCCCTCACTACAAATCTTGGTGTGGAAGAGAAAGAATTGAAAATTTAAAAATTGGTTCATTGCATCAGAATTCGTTTCGAGATGGAGATTGTCAGAATTCAGAGTTTTGAATTTGTTTTGTTGGGCATGGCTGACGATTACGCACTATGAATCTCTTTCATAGAATTCATGTCAAGATGGAGATTGTTAGATTTCGGTGTGACTCGAATTCTATTGGGCCAAACCGGTGACCCACATTGTAGATCTCATTTAGGGTTTTGTTTTCTCTATAAATTGATGTAAGCTAGATTCGCAAAACTCGCGGTTGTATTTTGATCTTCATAGTATATTATTCTTCTGCCTGTGGTTTTTTTCCTGTAAGGATTTTTTCATGTAAATCTAGTGTCCCACATCGTATTTTCTTTTTTCAGTTATTGTTCGATTTCTAACAAAATCTAAGATCTTTTAGTGTTTTCTTTCGTTTTTCAATGAAGAACAGCAAGTTATTGGCAAAATATATTTAAGGTGTTGGTGTCCGTTCAAGTTTATTATTGTCTTATTTGCAAAAACAAAAACAGAAGTAAATTTAGTTGAAATATGCATAATTTGATCCCGGACTAAAGGAGAGATGCTTTCTTATACTCGATAATATATGGGTATAGATTCTACTATATTATTTTTATTTTTAGAAATAAAAGAACTAGAATAAAACGAAAAAAAACCCACTAAAATGAAGAGAAAATTAAATCTAGAGGACATAAATGTTTAATTTTTAATGTTTTTATTTTTGGACTGAATCAATCTTTTGCAAATAATCTGATAATTGATTGAGTTAGTTCATTGAACTAATCAAAATCTGCAATGAACTGTCAATGGTGGAAAGTCTAAATTCAAGAAGTTCTTTTGACCAATGAGCATTTCATTAAATTGAGTCAAAACTTGAATATTCTAGTCAAGTTTAGGTGGATTATTACATAAAATTAAAAACAATCTCAAAAAAGTTTTCGATAATTATTCTTATGTTTTTTAGAGAATAATTATTTAAAATAAAGACATTAAAAATAAAATAAAATCCCTTTAAAAGATTGAAATATATTTTCCTAGCTTATGGCCTTTGAAAAAGTCTTAAGAAAAACTTTTATGGGTAATTAATAAAATAAAATAAATTATTGAATTATAGAATTATTACAAGTTAACCACCCAATAATTATTGCTAATAAATAAAATATAAAACTATGAGAAATAAATTAGTCAAATATCACTGAAATGTTTTTCGTTAATTTTTTTTTACAACAAATAAGTCGTTTTCACTGTAGAAACTAGTCTTTAGTCTTCTGGTGAAGGTTATTCAAATAACTTCCTTTTCATAGCGGAAGACATATTCAATCCGAAAAACATTTTGGAAATGTATTTTTTGCTGTGAAAAGTAAGTTTTGAAACATGACTTATTGTCTTTAGTGGAAGACTAGTTTTTGCAGCAGAAAGTGTATTTGTCGCATCGGATACTTGCTTTCTGCTGCAGAATCTTAGTTTCCTTAGCGGAAAAGTGTCTTCTATTGACAAAAATACATACAAATATTGAACTTACTTAACCATAATATATAACTTTACATTTAGTGGAAGACTAGTTTTTGCAGCAGAAAGTGTATTTGTTGTATCGGATACTTGCTTTCTGCAGTAGAATCTTAATTTTCTTAGCGGAAAAGTGTCTTCTACTGACAAAAATACATACAAATATTGAACTTACTTAACCATAATATATAACTTCACATTTCGCTCCCTCACAAATAGAGCACAATAGTTAGAGCAATTGAAACACAGTCTATTCATTGTGAAAAAAAATAATTTTTAACTAAAAATGTGACATCGTTATTTGACTCATTAATTTATTAGAGTTTAATATTTTATTCGTTAACGAAAATTATTTAGTGTTTATTTGTCATTGATTCCATAACTCCGTATTTTTTTTGGTTAATTATTCAACCTTTAAAAATAAATTAAACTTGCGTAAATAATTTTTTTAAATAAATAATTATTTCAATCTTTCATAGGCTATTTATTTTGAAAGAGAAAATAAGTTGTTCAAACTCGTAATAAATACGCAAAATTCAAGAACACTTAATTAGGGTTTCCAAACAAGACTTGTTAGTCATGGTGGAATGTGGATTAGTGGAAGTCAATATTTCATAGTGGAATAGAAATGGGCACTTCAAAATGAAAGAAATTTTGTTGGGGTTTTATGCATAACCTATGGTCAGTACATAACTCCAGTACAGAGAAAATGATGGTTTTTTTAAAGCGATAAATTAAATTTTCAAAAATATTTACGTAGTATATAAATAGTCTCACTAATGATATTAATAATTAAAAAGGCAATGTCACATTTATATTTTAATTTTTAATTTTTGATGTTTTATTAATTATCTAGTGTAATTAACATGACATATTATAAATAGTTAAAATAAATTATTAATTAAAAATGAGGTAATAATTAAAAAGTAAAAATAAAAAATAAACGTATTATTGCTTCAATTAAAATGACGATGTACTTATGACTTCTAATCTTCAAGATTGTAAATGCATTACATCTAGGGGTGGCCAATTTGTGATTCGGTCATTGCCGAATCGAAACTGGAATTTCCTTTGGTTGGAACCGAACTGAACTTTTGACTTCGGTTTTGGTTGAGTTTCGGTTTTACCTACATAATTTTTTTTTTATTTCATATGTCCCTCAACTTGAAGCCACCTCCAACAAACGAGCGAGCGTCGCTTCTGGTCAGCTAAACCTAGAGATTGAAATATGCAAGCTAAGCACTCATCAGGAAGATTACACGTGTAGTCAAAAACTTTGTCAATGATTTCCTGAAATGAATCATTATATTGACGCATTGAGGAGATGGGAAACGTAGATTTGATCTTCGATCGGTGGTTGTGAGTGCTATCGCTACAACCTTGAATCGAGACCGTCGAAGCAAATTAGCCCATCTAGTGAAAATTGAAGGGAACGAAGACAGTTGGATGATTCCTTGGGAGGGCCGAATATCCAGATTGAGAGAGAACCAGATATCCAATGTGAATAGAGAGCTTGCGGAGAATATAATAGCCATTGGATGAAGGCAAATGAGGAAAGAGGGCCGCAAGATGAGAAAGGGTCTTCGAGGCAAGGCAAGAAAGAGATTTCCGCAAATAAGAAAGGCTCTCGCGGGAAGGATCAAACAACTGAAAAAGTGTTTGCGTAAAGGCTGAGACACGTGGATGGTTGGGAAATGGGAATGAACGCGCTTGATGACTACGACAGGGTGAATGTTCGTGGCACTTGGCAGGAAGAAATCACGTGCAATTGTGCAAGGTACACACAACTTAAGTGAGTCGGCCCGACCGTTCAATGGAACGAGTGGAAAGGAGATTGAGGGTAAGAAGAGAATATTTGACGTCCGCGGCTAAGAAGATTCCCAGCGGGAGCGAAGGATGCTGAGGGAGTAGAAAGAATTGACTTCACAGTTTGCGTAGAGAGAGCAGTAAAACCGAAACGAATTTCATCTCAGGTTTTTATTTTTATTTAAAATTATGTCGGTTCGATTCGGTTATTGTTAGTTTCGCAAAAGACAAAACGAACCAAAAACTTCGATTCTTACAAAACTGAACTGACAATCGGTTTTAAAATTTTCAAAATTGATTCGAACCGAATCGAATTGATCGGTTCCAGTTCAGTTTGTCGATCCCGGTTTGGTTTTGCACACCCCTGATTACATCTTTCTAGCGAACATGAGTAATTATTATTCTGAAAACCATTCCCTATTCTTGAATTGGCTTTGCATGCTTAGAATCAAAGATACATAGTTTCTATTGAATTTGGTGTCATGATTTATGATTTTTCCCACAAGAATTTTGAAGGGGTCTGCTCCATAATCAAACGTTGGAGAAGTTGTTAATGGCGTGCGAGACCAAAAGCCTCGTCATCTCATGAGAATGACTCTGTGGGTCATTAATAATCACAAAGTCCAATTTCAATTCAAGTTGTTAGCTTTAGTTCAAGAGGGTGTAACACTAGTGGATTCGAGTCATCAATGGATTTAAAGTCATTAATTACATAGAGAATTTCAGTATTTTATAGCAAACTTGCAAAATGAGTCCTTCAGTTCTTGCAATATTACAAACTAGTTGTTCTGTACTAAATAATATGGATACAATAGTACTCTCATAATTAATTCTAAATTCTAAATTCTAAATTCTAAATTCTAAATTCTAAATTATGGTATTATAATTAATTGTGTAAATTTTTAGGTATTAATCTCACGACTTGCGAGGGACTCGAAACAGAACAGAGAATGATTTGGCTCAAAGGACCGAATCGCCCGATGCATTATCACTTTAAATTAATTAAATAGCAACTGAAGACTTAACATATTAATTAAAAGTCAGAGCCCGATAATATGAGCTTAACAGGCCCAATAGTGATATCAAATATCATATAATATAAACCCAAATAATAAACTGTACGGAAAGTAAAATAAAGATTACAGTTATCCAAATAAAGTCTATACCGCACAAAATGTCTCTAAAAGATTTTTATTAAAATTACAAAAAATTATATAAACTATGCTGGGTCTAATCTTAACTCGGCAACTAGAAGTTCGACTGATAAAATCTTGAGAGGTGTCATTGGGGTAAGTTGATTAAATTCAATTGTGATTTAATCATTTTGATTAAAAATAAATGTTGTTTAAGCATGCATGAATTTAAAATCACATTTTTTTAAAAAATGTGTACAAAATAGCACATAGATGACGTGGTAGATGAGGTTAGCATTGACCGGTGACTGTTGAATGTTGAACGTTAATTGTTAACTGTTAACTATTGAATGTTGAACGTTAATTGTTGAACGTTAACTGTTGATTGTTAACTGTTGACTTTTAATGAACCCCATTTCCTAACTTGTTTTGACATTCCATGCTAGTGACCTCCGTTTGTTGAAATTCCATCCCAATCATTTAGCCCGTATATCGAGTTAAGATCAAAACTTTATTTTGAATATTGAAATGAAGTCATCTTTATATTGAGTTGATGAGTTGTTTCTTAGATAAATTTTGGAAGTCTGTTAATTAGTGTTTCAAAAGTTGTACTTATTCTATTTAAAATTTTTAAATTTTGTCGCCGATGCACGTATGACTCACCTAGGGTTGAGGTTATTTTTCGTTTCATATCGATTTGGGTTCCTTGTCCTGATTTAGGACCTATTTTTTATCCCTAGTGTGATGGTTAGGATTTTGACATCAATTAATACTTAGGTTTTGATGATTTTAAGGATTTCAGTACCTGTGTCCAATAGCACGTGTGGCTGGTTGGCTAAGCTTATGCCTTCATTGATGTAGAAATTTTTATTCTTATGCACTGCATTGTATTATGGTTTTCAAACTATTATTTTGTGAGTTGCCATATATAAAAATCTGAAGAGGACTGTTTGACTGCACATCTATTTTTACATATATGTACGTATATTTTCTCACATTTAATTTATTGTACATGGTATTCTGATTTTTTGGTTATTTATATATTTGTGTTGATGAATCATCTTGATGCTTTGAGCAGTCTTGATATCAAAGTATCACGAGGCTATCCCGTGCATCTTCTATTCCATGAAGATTACTTGTGTGTACATGTGAAATGAGTAATAGGGCATTGATGACATGTCATTGGGTTTCGAATTTCTAAAGTTGAAATGGGTAATAGGGCGGTATTGACACACTCTTTGGGTTTCGAATCCCTAAACCTGATTAGGGTATTTAGTCATCTTGTTGTTGATTATATATATGGTGTTGTTGCTTGCTCTCCAAACCACGGGAACATTTTTCTTTGGACTCATGAGGTATTGTTATCGACAGATGACCACCTTTGTAATACCCCGATAATATTTTTCCGTGTATGCAATGTAATTAATTTTGGAATAATTAATATATTATGTTGCAGGGCGCTATGTTGTTGATTACTGCCGTATAAATATGGGAAAATATTGAGGAGTGATTAAAGTATAAAGTTTTGTTGGAAAAATGTGCATTTGGAGTTTTCAGACGCATGCGGACGACACGCGGACTTGGGGTTGCGTACGAAATGCATTTTAAGTCGTTCCTTTGCATTTTGGGACAAGGCATGATGACGTTTCGCGTCCGAATTCTTCCTCCGTCTGTAGTGCGAGTTTTTGGACGCATGCGGTCGAATGTGGTAGGATGCGGTCGGGGAAAGTTCGAATCTGTCTAATTTAGCAGACTTTTCAGACGAATGCGGTTGAGGCGCAAACGCCTTCCCTCGTCCGAAATCACAATTTTGAAGGGGAGATTAATGGATTGAACCGGTTTGGTTCGGCTCGGCCCGAAAATTAAGTGGCTCAGTTTTCTTTTAGTTAAAAGAGGAAGAAGAAATGAGATTAATTGGATTTGTTTGGAAAGTAAGACTTTAGTGAATAAATAAAGTGAGAGATTAAATTTAAGATGAGATTAGAATTAAAAATGGATAAAATAGAAATGAGGGATTAATGGGTGAAGGGAAGGCATGAACCGGTTCAGTCGAATCGGTTCACGTTGGCGGTTTGGAAATAAAAGAAGGGAAGGGGGAATAGGGCATTGGCCCATGGCCTTTTCATGACGAATAAAGAGCGAAGGAGAGAATAGAGAATGAGAGAGGCGACAGGGAGGGGGAGTACGTTTCAGTCGACGGTTTGCAAGTGCTGGGCTTTGCGTAGGGTGGACGGTGTGCCAGCTTCACTGGTGAGCGTGGTGCAAACGGAACCATGGGGTTGATGTCAGAGGCGAGCCTGAGTCACGGGAGTTGGACGAACCGTGTGCTGCGAATTCTTTGGCAAGGTAAGTCCATATATTAATTTTGTTATGTAATCCTTTCTCTTGGGTTCTACTGATTGGTGGGTCGCCATCTTTGTGTTTGCGGAGGAAGGGTTGAGGCGATGAAGGATAGGGAGCTAGCGGTTCTTGAGGAATGGATGGAGTGGCTTGCGGTTCAGTTTGAACCAGTCCATCTGTGGCTGGTTCTTGCTTTGAAGAAATCGACAATGGAACGTGCTCGAGGAATGGTGCTGATGGCAGGGCATTGTTTGGGGACACCCATGGGTGTCTGTGGTAGAGGTAGGGAATGGTTGTGCCTCTTTGGTGAGGTAGAAATGCAGAGAAGAAGGGATGGCAGGGATAAGTGAACTCTCGGGTGAGCTGAGTTGGGAGAAATGGAGACAGAGCAGAGAGTGAAATGCTCTCTGGAAGGCTAAATCGTGAGGGAAAGAAAGTGAAGAGAAGGAAGAGTGGGAGGAAGTCAGAGGCAGCAGATGAAATAATGAGGAAGAAAATGAGAGAGGTGAAGCTGTTGTTCCTCTCGGGTCTCCTCGGTTCTTCAAGTAAGGAGGTTTCCTCCTTTGTTTTTATGGATTAGGATGAAGATAAAATGTTAAGATTATACTCTATTGGTGGATAATGTTTTATGTTGGTTTTAGAATGCTTTTTGGTGATTGAGTAGCAGTGATTTTGTTAACTGCATGAATGTTAGGTTATGGATGAAAGTTAAAGCGTGGTGTTCTATTATTGAAAATTGGTTCTTTGCTGTGTTCACCGCTTATTAGTTTTATGTAATAATAAGTAGGAGTTAAGTGCATGAGAAATATAGTGCACCGTTATTTATTATTGATTCGGTATATTTGAGTATTATGGTTGGTTGACATCAGTAAAGATTTGCCATTGAGTTATGGATTGGTGGACATTGTGAAGTAATGGAACTAGACTGTATATGATGAATGAAAGTGTTCTCTATTTAATTTGATAAACTATGTAGCTAATGGAAATGTTCAAAGGGGTTGATTGTCTGCTGTCCGATTATTGTTGGCTAACATGGAATAAGGGTATAGTTAATGATAAAGATATTAAGTTGAGAATGTTAGAATTGTTACTATTATATTTCGTGTTAGGCATTAACGAGTTCTTAAAATTACTATATAATTAAATATATGAAAAGAATGAAATTAATGAGTTATGATTTTAATGAGTAAATGTTTTTAATTATGAAAGTATTGAAAAAAAAAGAACAATGATAAAGATTAAGTGGTAATACGCGTTAACACTTTGAGGTAAGAAATTGAGTAGAGTCGTTGGCCAGTGGAGATCCTACACCATAAATAATGTCTTCCCTTTAATTATTTGTTTGCGTTTCTATTATGTTGCCTTATTTATTATGCCATGTTGTTTGAACATTGTTAACCTAATCTCTAAACATGTTTAGGATATTAGCATATCGTTTTTGTTTCCTTTAAATAGCCAAGCACGTCTATATTGTTATTGCTTTCTTTAAATTACTAAGTATGTCTATATCGTTATCGCTTTCTTTAAATTGTTAAGCATGCCTATGTTATTACTATTTCCTTTAAATCTCAAAGCATGTCTATATTGTTATTGCTTTCTTTAAATTACCAAGCATGCCTATATAGTATGTTAGTAGACTTTCTATATCTCATACTTTTATACTGTTGTGATTACTGCTTCATGTTTCATGCTTTCATATTGTTGTGGTTACTATTTCTCATGGACATGTATCATGATAATGTTTCTCATTGACATGCATCATGATAATAGAAACAAGTAGGAAGTGTCATCTCGGGGGTGGTACTCATGCATTTACGTGAGGAAAACAGATAAATGAAATGAATGGAAAGAAAGGAAAAAGGGGAGTTGGAGGATGGACGGGTAGTTCAGATCTAACCAGGTAGTCTAGACTTACGCCCCTCCCTTTTTGAGCACGGGACTAGCTACCCTAGGTGGTTAGAAGCCGACCAAGATTATTCCCTCCAACACAGATTCCTCCAATCTCCCGCTTGATGTACGAGTAAATGAAATAAATGAAAGAAAAGAAAATGGGGAGTTGGGGGATAGACGGGTAGTTCGGATTTAACCAGGTAGTCTAGAGTTATGCCCCTCCCTTATCGAGTACGGGACTAGCTACCCTAGGTGGTTAGAAGCCAAACAAGACTATTCCCTGTGACACAGATTCCTCCAATCTCCCACTCGACGTATGAGTAATGAATGAAAGAATGAAACATAAAGAAAAGAACGGTTTAAGGTGGACCCATTCCGACATAATGAGTTAGAGGCATACATCATATTGCATATCTCATTTCTTACTGGGCCTTAGGCTTACAGTTTGCTAATAGTGTAGGTACACGCAAGAGAACAGATGAAAGAGCAGTTGATGAAGGATTTGCATGTGCGGGACTTATGGCTGACTAGGCTAAGGAGAGTAAAAGAGAAAAGGGTTTTATAAATGTAAAATACCAGTTTATTTACTGTCTTTTAAAATGAATGATTTATGCTTCCGCTATAAAATGAGAAAAATAGATTTTATAAATAAAGTCTTCTGCTGTTAATAAAGATTAAATAACAAGTTTTAAGTAAGATGTTTTAACGATCAAGTTTTTAAGAAAAGAACTTTGATTTCAATTGAATGGTTTTTATAGGGATTCAGTTTTTTTATAAAAGTTTTAAATTTAACGCATTTTAAAAAGATAAGAAAAACTGGGTCGTTACAACTTTTCTATGTTGTTTTTTAGATGAGTCATTGTATGACCATCCATTTTCAATGATGATGTTTTTAGTTGAAAAACGATGTAGGCGTAGGCCTATTTTATGATAACACAGCTTATGTATACAACGCGTTTTACAACAAGCATCATCAATGGTCCGTGGGCTTTGTTTTTGGATAAAATGATGAAGTGATTTTCAAATGTGATTTAAAAGTCCATGTATGATAATAAAATTCATTTAACGATAGTTCTTAGAAAAAGATAAAATCACTTTTCTCGTATATTGCATTTAGTAGAGATTTCCCTTACTGAGTTGGTCACGCACCACTCGACCATATTTTTTTCCTAGGTTTAGATCGTGTTGGTCAATGTCTCCTTATTGTCCTTGGTGAGAATTTTCTTTCTTATTTTATTTTCATTACTTTTTTGTGGTGTTGAATGACTTCATTTACTGTACAATGTTTTTTTTTTCTATTTGTTATCATTACGCTGTTTATAACTCTTGTTAATCATTCTGTGGACCATGACCCTTTTTTGGGTTTTGGGCTTATTTTTACATCAAGACTTTCACTGACAACCTATCATTGGGCTGGGTGATCGGGTTCTCTCTGAGGATCGGGTCGCTTGACCCAACATTTCTATTAGGCCCACGTCTGGGTCGTGACTGTAACGACCCGATTTTTCGTAAATCCGTCAAAATACGTAAATTTTAAAATTTTTTATTTTTAAAACAAAATGTATGAGAGTGCGTCTAATCGGATCACTATTGACTCTTTCTTTAACTCGTTATGAAAACCAATTGATAAAATGTGCGGAAACGTTATAAGTAAATCCTTGTAAAACATGGCGGAAGCGTAAATGAATCATTAAAAGAAGAAACTAAACAATGGAGTCAATATAATAAAACTTAACGTGATTGCAACCGTTTCTCATTTTACTCTTATCCTGGCCAGCTTCGAATCTCGTTCGTGCAAATCTTTCACCTCTGCCTTATTATTTGTTTGTCATTCTCGTATATGAGCCTATTAGTTTATGTTTGTCGTTTGTACCTACACCACAAGTAATACGTGAGCCTAATAGCTTAGTAAGAAAAAAGGATAATGCAATTATGAAATGCCTCTCTTTAGTTCTTTCTCGAGTGAGTATCGTCCCACACCAGTCTTTTCATTACGTTCGTTGGTTATTTACTCGTACTTCGAGCTGAAGATTGGAGAATCTTTGGCGGTAGGGTAGTCTTTGTCGGCTTCAAACACTTACAGTAGACAGTCTCGCAGTCCCGACAAGGGAAATGTAATGTTCTCTTTTAAATCCTGTCTACCTGGCTGATCCGTACTTACCCTACCATCCCCCAACTCCTTTTCTTCTTATCTTCATTTTCTTAACGTTTTACCTCACTCATGCATATGCGAGTACCACCCCAACATGGCACTCCCTACGGGTTTCTATTAACATGATGCATGACCATACATTTTCAACCTAACATGATGCATGATGCTTCACAATATAACATTTATAAAAATTAAAGTGCGCATAAATAAAAGTAACTGAAATTAAAAGTGCATATAAAAGAATAGTAGGAATTGAAAATGCATAGCCATGAAGACAGCCAATAATACAAAGAACATTCATACTACTGAATACAAGAATTAACATGCTAATCATCGAGTTAACTTCCTAGTCCATTTACATGCTCCCTTCCATTTTTATTCTGGTGATTATTCTACTTTACTTAGTTAGTGTTTACATGCTCAAGTTTAATTACTTTAGTTAATTACACTAGTTCATTATCATGCTTAATTTACATCATTAGTTCATTATATGACTAGAGTACCGGATTACCCTAACATGCTCAAGACAAATCAATTACTAATTATCTTGCACATAGAGTACTTACACTAGTTCCTTAGCATACTCATCAACTACTTTAATTAATTATGCTAGTTCATTAACATTCTCAAAGTCTAATTATGTCAATTGTCGATTACTAACACAATATTAATTAACATGCTAAACCTAGCTAAGTTAACATGCTGGCCCTTTTTACATACTTAGCACATCAAGTAAACATGCTTAATTAAATCAATTAGTCGTGCGTATTAAGTGATTGACATACTCAAGTGTTCACTATTAATTTAATCACTAATTAACATGACATGTATATCAAACATGCTCGAAGGAAGTAATCTAATAAATTATTAGTCAATTTACATGATCGAAAGGCTATAAGTACAGATTAAGTAGTTTACATGTTTTGATTAGTAATTAAATAGTTAAACTTAATTAACCTAACTACTCAAGCTAATTAACAACTAATCATGCTCAACTAACATAGTTCAATTATAAATGCCTATTAACAACTAGGCATGCTCAACTAACATAGTTCGATCATCGCTTATTAAACATGCTAGATTAACATACTAGGTTAAGAGTGTAACACGAACATTTAACAGCAGAACAAGAATTGGGGAAACATAGCATATTAGTTGACAGCGAGTAATAAAGGGCAGTAATAGACCAAGGTCATTCTCAAGGAAACTAACAGTTCATTTGTATCATTCATCATTTTATCATTTATCATTCTCAACTCTTCATAGTAATCCAGTAAGCATTTGCAATAATGAAAATAACTGGCAATAAGGAAATATTACAAGGAAAATAAACACCAGAAATGAGGACAACTAATAGTCAATAGGGCTCACCCACAGATTAACAAACAAATGAAAACACAAAGCTTATCAAGGGAATGCAATCGGAAGTCATCCAGGGGAAACTATCATCTAGCTAACAACTACTTCATACTAACAGTAATTATTTTTAGGACAAATAACATCTAATAGTAAACCATTTACACTGAACACACGCACCCACTTGTGGTGTAGGGCCTCCAAATGGCCAAGACACCCCTATTTCCTTACCCTTGTAGACGAGCCTTCCCACGGACAGCAGATCTCCCTTCACACTCCAACTAGCAGCCCTCCAGAAGCCTTCCAGGAAGAACAATGAAGGAGAAGAAGGTGAAAGGGAGCTGGAGATAAATAGGGATTTTTCTTAGAGACACATCGTACGTGAGGCAGAGGAGGTGCAGGCGACACTCTTTGCAGGTCGGGATCGTGGGTGTGAGGCAGAGGAGGTGCAGGCGACACTCTTTGCAGGTCGGGATCGTGGGTGTGAGGCCGTGTCTATCTGCGTTTTGATTGGTTGGGCATCATTTTCATTCTGATTTGAATTTATTCTGTTGCTGAGCTGCGATGATTTGGACGAGTGCGGACGGGGTCTTCACGTCCGCAAGACCAAATCTCTAAGGCCAAAATGTGGCCTCGGGCGAGAAATGGCGTCCCCTACCCTTGTCCGTAACGTCCGTAGTCCAGGTTCGGACGCCATTTGGCATCCTCACGGCTTCGTCCGCATAGGCATTGAATCGAACAGATTCAATTCGAACGAGGCCTCACCTCGTCTGCAAGCGTCCGCCAGTTCCCTGAATTAGTACAAAATCAATTCAGACGATAGCTTGTTGCGTTTGCATCCGTCCGGACTCATCTGAATGTGTCCAGACTTGGACAGATTCGATGCGGATGAAGCGTCTCGTGTCCGCACCGTCTGGGCCCTCGTCCGAAACTCCACTATATAGTGAGGTTAGGATGAGACATTGCATCCTGAGTCGTCCTATACTCAAGGGTAACGTGGCTAAGCACTTGCGGACGACACTTTCTCGTCCACAAGTGGTCCGCATGCGTCTGAAAGTCCACATTTCAGACACATAAGGACGCATTTTCTTATCCTCGCTTCGTCCTGATCTCTAAGGCATCCAAAATATACACATACGGATGACGACTTCTCGTCCTCACTGCGTCTGCCACACCAAAATTCCCTCTTTTCTTCATCTTTTCACACTTAACTCTTACCCCATAACATTTCCCCTATAATTACATGTCGTAAGATGACACGTATAAATACGCCATGTAATATCTCCATAACTCTAACACTTCGATCACATTGCGTATACAGGGAAAACATAACGGAATCACTCCTAGTCTTAACGCTCTGAACGTGCTCGGTAATACCCCGATAATTATCCAACTTAAAAATATTGGGGTGTTACAGTGACACTTTCACCCCGCAATGTTGCTAAATTTCTCTCGTAAAATTTTTAGACTTCTAACCTACTTGTATAAAATCACTATTTTTATCCTAACATTTCATTTCTTAGAAAATACTAGTACAAACAAAATAGAATTCAACAATAAAAAACAACTATAATTTAAATTAGACATACTTACAGTTGAGGAAGCATTCTCATGTATAAGGCTTGTGTTGTCAAACAGTATGCATAAACACCTTTAACCCGAGTACTCTGATACCATTTTGTAACGCCTCGTAGAGTTAAAACCTTTTTTTTTTTTACAATGACATTATGTGTTCGTAGAAAAAATCGTATC
>JAJTVF010006560.1:0-25433 GCA_022433065.1 Begonia loranthoides
TGTGTGTGTGTGTGTGTGTGTGTGTGTGTGTGTGTGTGTGTGTGTGTATGTGTGTGTGTGTGTATATATATATGTGTGTGTATATATATATATGTGTGTGTATATATATATATGTGTGTATATATATATATATGTGTGTGTGTGTGTGTGTGTATATATATATATATATATATATATATATATATATATATATGCATACATCCCACTTAGGGATGCTGATTATCATTGATCAAGACAAGCATGACCATCCTAATTGATAATCGGGATCCCAGCAACCAATACTTGAAATTCCAAAAGCTAATAACATTTATCACCAAGCAGAAAAGAAACAACAAGAAGAGTATAGTATTCAAATTTAAGGAGCACATTGCAAGCCATGCAAATTTTGTTTCTTATCAAACATATGTGAAAATTTTAGGTGGTAATAATACTACAAGAAAAGACAGATGGACTTGGAGATCTTGCAGATGAAAAAAGTGGGCATGCCTTGAAATACTTGTACCCTTTGTTGGAATCAAACTAACCATAGAAGCAAGAGTAAATGTAAACAAGCATATTGAGAAGATATCAACCTGAATGTCGGTGTTTTTCTTCAGATAAATAATGTGAACATGCATATAAAAATTGGAAGATGTCAATGTGCAAAAGAATATACAACTTTGTGCTTTCCTTTGCATCCAAGGAAAGCAAATAAAAAAACCTAGCATTACAAAAACAATATGTAATAAATTATAGATAGGACGAAATGCTTAAGATCTCAAAACTGGCATAGCTATAATATTAGAAAACAGACCTCTTCTTTATCAAAATCATGTACTTTGCGTCTCTCTATGATGTTTGAATGAAATTGATAATTAAGATGAGTTCCAATCGAAGCTTGATGAAAAAATGAAGCCCAATGACTTTCAGAGAGAGCGTTCTGAGATGGCAAAGAAAAATAATCACTTGAAGAAGAAGCTACATGGACAATTGCGAGAAGCCTAGATACCTGTTCTTCAATAAACAAAAGCAAAGTCAATATCCAAGAAATCATATATAAGTTGAAGGACTACAACTCAAAGGCACAAACAAAGAACACATAAAACCTAGAGAAACAAAGATAATTAAGATCATCAGAACATAACACTTTGATTTATTCACAAACCTATATTCAAAAGTCTAAATTATTATGATGAATTGAAATATTTAACACAGTCGTGAAAATTAATCTGTCAATCAGGATTTCCAAACAATATTGGTAAGCAGTTGTGTCATGGCATCCTATCTAATTAAAAAGAATGTGCTCTAGTGTCCACTAATCAAAACCCAATGCACTTCAGACAAAAAATGGTCCGCCATGTTTTTAAATTCTTTCGCCACATAATCTGGGTAAAATTATCAAAATTTATATATCAAACTAAGAACGATCTTATAGAGTTGTATCCACCTAATTTAAGTCAGCAATATCAAATGCCTAAAAATAATAAAGTACAAATGGTACAATAAAGGCCAAAAGCAGTTGAAAAGGAGCAGCAGCACTATAATGGAGTACAATATTTTTTCTTACACGATGACAAAGCATTCAGAATTACAAGTAACCAGCAAAACAAATGATACTAAAATAGATAAAGATGTTCTAAACTTAATAAAGTGAACGATTATAAAAAACTAAATGTAATAAAAGTAAAAGCAATATGACCTTCTGAAGAACTGTAGGGACCTCACGACAGAGTATAAAGGCTAATGTCAACCAAGAAACAAGTGTTGCGAACTGCAGCTGAGAGAGATGACAGCAGATGATCCTGCTGAAGGAACTTACTGGTAAAACATCCAGAAATTTATACAACAAGGATATCAGCTAAAAAACCTACTATGATTGTGTTAAGTAACAAACTTGGATATCAATATAAAACGGATAAGGAAAACCTTCATTACACTTGTGTTGTAGTTTAGTGCATTGAAGTTTAAATAATTCTTTCCAAAATAGGTTAAGGAAAACCTTATCTCTGTAAAAAAATAATAGTTTGTGGGAAGCTTTGCAGTTTCACAACATTGGTAATAAAAGACATAGCCACTAATACTACTGTAAAAGGATGTTTGAGGCCAATGAAATAAGCGTATTTACTCAGTCGATCAATCACTACCAGAATAAAATCCATGTTAGCCGATCGAGGAAGACCCTCAATAAAATCCATAGAAATATCTTTCCATAGTTGATTTAAAATAGGTAGTGGCTATAGCAATCCTGCAGGGGACAAAGCTTGATATTTATTTTTTTTATAGACTTCGCAGCCTATAACATATTGGCTAACATCTCTCTTCATACCCTGCCAAAAGAACTCCCTTGAAATTCGATGAAGAGTTTTAGAAACCCCCGAATGACCTCCAAATGCACCATCATGAAATTCTTTCAATAGGAGAGGAATGATGGATGATTTCTTAGTCAAAATTACCCAATTCTGAAAATATAGACACCCATTATGAATTTTATATTTGGCATGATCTTGCACCCCTATCTATAAGTCAGTATAAATCACTCCCAATACAGGGTCTGATCAAATCTCAGAATCCAGTTGCTCCCATGGAATAAGTGTAACGAAGGACACGGCCAAAAGTTCCAAATATTGAGGTCTCCTTGATAAAGTGTCAATTGCCTTATTCTCCACACTCGGAAGGTAATGAATCTCAAAATCGTAGCCCATTGGTTTGGTTAACCACTTCTGATGGTTGGTACTTACTACTCGTTCCAGAAAAAACTTAAGACTGCGTTAATCTGTTCTAATAATAAATTTTCATTCCAATAAATATGGTCGTCACTTCTGTATAGCAAAGATGATGGCTTTAAGATTGCATTCATATACTGATCCATGATAGGCCGACTAGGGTAGAGCTTGACTAAAATATGCAATGAGTCTTCCCTGCTGCATGAAAACTGCCCCAAGTTCACCGCTCGAAGCGTCAACTTCAATAATATAAAGTTTAGAGACATCTGGTAAAGCGACCATTGATACTGTAGTCATAGCTTTTTTAAGACGATTAAAAGCGAGTGTTGCTTTTGAATTCCAATTAAAGTTATCTTTCCGAAGTTGATTTGATAACGACATTGCAATTTTGTCATATCTAGCTACAAATTTTCGATAATAGCCGAGAAGGCCTAGGAATGCTCAAAGATCCTTCAAAGTACAGGGTGTCGGCCATTGGAGCATGACCAGGATTTTGAATTGATCGACGGTCACCTCTTCAGCAGAAATAATGTGCCCCAGATATTCAAGTTGATGTTGTGCAAAAAGACATTTAGCCTTATTGATATAAAAAGAGTGCTTTCGTAATATCATGAAAACCTACTCCAAATCCTGCAAATGAGTTTCAATACTAGGGCCAAACACCAAAATATCGTTGAAAAAAACCAAAAAAAATTTTTGAAAAAAAGGTCAAAAAATTTGATTCATCATCGCCTGAAATGTTGATGGTACATTAGTGAAGTCAAAAGACATTATGAAGAATTCGTAGTGACACTCATGTGTTAGGAAAACCTTCAGAACATATCTGAATCTAATAACATCCAGATTTTAAATCCAATTTGAAAAAATTTTGTACTCCGTGCAACTTGTCTAACAATTCATCTATGACCGGAATCAAAAACTTATCGGACACTGTTACCTTGTTGAGGGCACGAGAAGCGACGGAAAATCTTCAACTTCTGTCTTCCTTTTTGGCTAATAGTACGAGACTAGAGAATGGACTACAACTATAATGAATAATTCTCGGTGCCAACATTTCTTCCACCAATCTTTCAATTTCATTTTTTTGAATATGGGGATAACAATAAAGCTGCACACATAAAAGCGATTGCACGTCCTTGAGAACAATAGCATGGTTATGAGCACGAGCAGAAGAAAGCCCAGTAGAAGTTTCAAACAATTCTTGATATTAATTGATCAATTGTTGAATACCTACTAGAATACTTTCTAATTGTGAAGGCTCGGGCTCAGTCAGCTGCAAGTTATAGCACCTCAATAATACTCTTTTTCTACCTTTCTTTATAGCTTTCATCAAGGTTTTTAATAAAACCAAATTCTTACTAAGACTTAGATCTCCTTGCAATCTAATATTCTGGGTCCCCACCTTCAACTTTATAGTTAGCTCAATTCAATTTACATGCATATCACCCAAAGTTTGTAACCATTGTATCCCCAAAATGATGTTGGAGCTTCCCAATTCCAAAGGCAAAAAAAAATCGCAAAAAATTTCAGTTTCTACATCTTTAGTTGAATCCCACAACGAATTCCCTAACTTTTTACTGAGAATCCCATGCCCATCAAAATTCCGTAGCTACTCGTTGTGTCCATTACCAAGTTTAAACGCTAAACAAGCTCCGTTGAAAGAAAATTGTAGGTGACTTCACTTCAATTAGAACAATAATCGACATACCATCAATGTCTCCCAGCAACTTCATAGTTTTTTTATAGTGTTAATCCCACTATAGAATTCACAGATAATTCCACGGTGCTTGGAAATGAGTCGGTCACTTCTTCCTCTATTTCTTCTGTAGTATTGTCCTTTGCTTCTGCCTCTTCAAAATCGTGACAAATTAGCACTTGCAATTCTCGAGATTTACAACGATGGACAATAATACTTCTCGTCGCATTGATAACACAATTCTTTTTTGCATCTTACTTGTAATTCGGAATAAGTTAACTGTGAAACTGATCTTTTGGAGTTGGAACAACTGACTTAACAAAAGTTTGATTTCTTCCTTCAACTGGTCCAACTAAGGTAAAATTGTCATGTCTTACAATAGAAATTTGTACTAGAGTTTTTCCTGAAAACGTGCAAGTTGAACTTGCAGAGTATGATGATCTGAACTCCCTGGCCATTAAAATTCTTATCAGTCGTGAGAATAGCAATTTTGTCATCAATTCGTTATGTCGTTTGCATGATCTGATTCAAACCAATAGGTCGCAACAACAATAATTCTATCTCTATTTTTTATTACAATCCATTAATAAATTGAGCCTCCAGAATGTGATCAAGAATGTCTCGAAATGGAGCAGCCAACTTTTCAAATTACAACCTATACTCTCTGACTGATCCCTCTTGACGTATTGCCAATAGTCGTTTTGATAACATTTTTTATGTGAATAGCGAAATCAACCTAAAAGTCGATCTCTTAGACCCACCCAACTTCAAAACGATTGTCTTCATCCTCCCACTGATACCAAGTTAAAGCCTCTCCATCAAGGTGCACAACTACTACATCTATTTTTTTAGGCTCCGTAAAACGTTGAAAGGCGAAAAAACGTTTGACCCTAAATACCCAATCATCAGGGTCTCCATTTTCAAACACCGGCATCTCCAAGTTTTTAAGTCGATCATCCTTGGCAAAAACTTCAATCACCTCCTTCGACCTACGACGAAAGAAAGAATCATTTTCCAGTACGCAGTCCATGTCGTTCTACTCATGGTGGATACTGGTTTCACGGGGAATTGGGCCTTGCTAGGTAGGGGTAGAATCGATTCGGTTCGGTTTTATAGTAAATTGAAACCAAACCAACTCGGTTAGGTTTTGAAAATAAAAAACCAAAACCGAACCAAATCCATTGGAAAATCGATAAAAAACCGAACCTCGATATTCGGTTTTCCTCAGTTCGGTTTTCGGTTTTTGAAAAAACCAAAAAAATTGGATTTTCTTAACTTGTCGGTTTTCAAATAGTATAGACAATATTTAGTATGACGCTTATGTGTAATTCATTTGTTAATTCACATAATTTATTATTTTAAATATTTATATTAAATCATGATAAATTAAAATGATATATTGATATGATGTAAAATCTAAATAATTATATTATAATTTTATTATTTAAGAAAAATTTGTAAAAAAAAATTGTAAAATATATCAGTAAATATTTGATTCTTAGAATTAGATTAAATGAATTAATTTAGATTTATTTCGATTCGATTCAATTTTACTCGATTTTTCTTCATTAAAATCGAGAACCGAACCAAATATTTTGGTTATATTCGGTTCGATTTTAAATTCAATTTTTTTGCCTTTTAAAATCGAACCGAATCGAGTAAAATCATTCGATTCGGTTCAGTTACTCAGTCCAAATGAATCGATTTCCATCCCTATTGCCAGGTTGGTAACCCACCTCGCATGTTTTGGGCAGCCATATTTTCATTAAACAGTTCCTCCCCCAAACTTTTTCCAACTTTAGCAAAAGAGAAAATTCGGCTCGTGGGCGAATTCCATCACCAGTCGCCCGAAGCTTGTTGCGCGGCAAACCAGGGCAATGCTTTTCGCGCAACTCCCAAGTGCAAAGTTTGTCGCCCGATTTTTTGACCCAAAGTTCGCCGCATGCCATATTCAGCGTCGCCAGAGACTCCATTACCGACGCCATATCAGCCTTCAAAGTTTGAAGTAACGCGACGTCTGCATTCATCGAGCTCAATCCTTGAGAAAACTCATCACAAAAAATTCTTCAGCTCCAACCTAAATTCTTCGCAAACTTGGCCAAGTTTGTCCTCCTCAGCCCCCTCTTTTTTTCTACTCTCTTCCCGGCCATGAAACCTATGTCTGTAATAGCTTGTAAGCTTATGTCTTTCCACAACATGGAAGTCTCTCAAGCTTCTATCAATAGCTACTCCTTACGATTCTGAAGCTTCTGTCAACAATCCTCTAGCTTCCCATGAAGGTGCTCTAATATCAATGTTAAGCACCAAACTTGGATATCAATATAAAACGAAAAATTAAACGATAGCACAGACTTTGGAGAGGTTTGCTAGCTCTCCAACAAATGAATTATCAAATTATCACATCCCCTAACCCCTTACAACTGCTCTCTTAAATAAAAACACCAACGGAAAACCAAAAAACCTGAACATGAATATGTAAAAATAAAAAGAGACTTTTCTAAGAATACTAACAGACAGTTTAAAAATTCTAAAAGACACTATTATTTAATTTGTCATTTTTGTTTTCTTTGCATAAGTCAATTTTAGAGGTAGCGTCGTATCAGATTGCATCAACTTCAAAAGCTTGATTATTAATATGGAACAGAGAACAGAAAGATTCTAATCGCTTTACATACATAAAGAACTTATAACTTCAATGTTCCCTTTACATAAGGCATAGATGGGTTATGTGCATGCGACAAAAAAAGAAGACCAATATTGTGATAGAACCAATAAAATTTTAAAGCTCACCAAAAACTCAAATCAATTTTATAAAAGCCAAACAAAAGCAAAAAAAAAAGAAACATAGAAAATTTTATGACAAACAATTTTATCTATGTAAGGAATTTAAGGCAACGGGATATAAGAGAAATTTTTCCAAGACAATAAAGACTTTTCATTTAATAGCATATTGGATAAGTAGAACAAAGAAACTACACAGTTAGTGTGGTGAAAAGCATACAACGCACTCACCTCTAGACAAAAATAAGTTCACGATAAAATTAAAAAATCTACCCATTTACATACCTGGTAATATTTGATCCGTGACTCTTCAATAAAAACCAGCTTGTGATATAAAGTAATTCTGCGCGCTCAACTGCAAAGACATCTTCTTGGATCTCTTTGTCAATTAATCCAAGCAAAATAGATGGTTGTAGAGAATTGTTTGCGTTATCATACAGAGTTTTGCTTGATAAAGCTGACAATCCTTTCAAAAAAATTTCATGTGTTTCATGAACTTTACCCTGATTCCCAGAACATGTTCCTGAAAATGAATATTGATCTTGCAATTAAAAAAATTATGATTATAACATAAACATTAAGATTTTATCTTTAATAATTCTAACAATGATAATAACATACAATAGGACAAACAACAATATAACAATAAACCAGAAAGAAAGAAAATTTTTTAGAAACTAAAATTTTATCTCGGAGCTAACAAGAATAATAAAATAAAGCATGACAAAGTCAGAAAAAAAGAGAATACACAAATAAATGAGACAACCTTGCTTCCTCTAAAAAATTCATGACTTCATGTTTAAAATCTGTGTTCACGTGAGAGACCATGGAAGCAAAAAATTTTCAAAATAGAGAGTAAAGTCTGATACCTATGCCAATAAGTAGTCTCACTAAAAGCCGCCTGCGAATAAATTCCCACTTTAATTTTATAAAATTGTCAATCAATCCTGATGACATAACTTCCATGCATAGACAATGCCAGCATCTTACATTGCTGCATTCGCTTGATAATTCCCCACACCCACAAACAGCTACCCGAATGTTGACATCTAAGAGCAAGTGTTTCTGTCTCATAGTATTAGAGCAATTAGATCCACTCTGGCCTTTCAAATGCTTTGTCAAACAAGCTTGTTCTTCCGTACAACTAATTCCAAATTCTTTTTTAGAAGACTGACATTTTGAGCGGGTTAGCCTTGTATTGGTGTCAAGAATTACAGTTTTCTCCTTTTTTGAAGTTTTACGAGCATTTGCAGCCTTTCTACATTTTTTGGTCTCCATCTTAGCTTTTGAACCTCCATCAACGTTTCTGGAATCTGTATGATTTGTAGAAACAGAAGCAAAATCTTTCCCACTTTCTTCTCCAACATAGTTAACAGAATTTTCCCAAGCAAAAGGATTCAATTTATCTATGGCAGATCTGTAAAAATCTTCAGCATGTGTCAATCTCTCTACACATATATTCGCTGTATTAACATCAACATTACTTTGGAACAAATCTCCAAGATGTTGATCAACTGTTACTTCTAGCATCAACCTGCACTTTAAGCAAGACAAAGTATTTCCGCTCTCTCTCAAAATTTGCTGAACACTGTGAAGTTCCTTTTCTGCTAAATCCCATAATTGTTTCTTTTGGTAAAGTTTTCCTGGAAAATTTAAATGCCAACAACCATTAACAAAGTCAATTCAAGCTTCCTCCCCATTCAAAGTGTAAATCATTAATATTTACGGATAAAAAATGTAAAGAAGGTTATGTTTACCTAAAATACTAGAGAAAGAAGCAATAAATAGTGGCAAGCCTTGTATGCAAGAAATATTTTTGCCCCACAGTAAAAACATTTCAGCCTCAACACTATTTCCAATTATTTCATGGATAATTCCAACCTGCAAGTTATCCAATTCAACTGAATGCAATGCACAATATTTTAATGTAAAAGAAATTTTAAAGGCAGAGAATTTTCAAACCTGAAGAGTACTTTCAAGATAGGATTGAAGCACATTCCAAGGACTAAGATAACCTTCAAAATCCCAGGAAATATTGTTGAAGGACCAAATTTCATGCAAAGCAGATCCGTACACCTGAAGATTTGTAAGATCATATATAACCGCTGCCTTGTTGTCCTTTTCATTCTTCTGCTCCACTGAATATATGAACTTCTTTTGAAATAGTTTAGCATGCAAGCGATGAGCATCTTTTGCACAACAAAGAGCCTAAAGAGCAGATATACCACAAGGAACTAATAAATAATGGGGATCGCCTAAGAAAAATATCAGAATGAAGCCAAGATAAGGTCATAAAAAATAAAAAAACACTGATGTCAAAACCTGAACTGCTATTGCATTTCAAGAATTTTTAACTATTTAACAACGAAGTTATTAAAACACAAAAGGGTGACATCATGAAGACCCCAATTTTTTTCATCTTTTTAGGTTGGAGGAAATCAGTCATACAATTAAAAACGTGACAATTACCTTCTAATGGATTATAACGGACTACATTTGTTGGTTGTATATATGTGTTTTTGTGATTATATATCAATCACTTTTTCTAGAGAAATGAGTTTGTTTGGGACTACAATTTTTGATAAATTATTTCTCCTAGAGCTGCTATTAGAGTCTTCTAATAGATATAGTATAAAATTTGAAATTCATAATTTATATATTATCCAACCTCGATAAGTTTCCATCTTGAGTGAAGTATTCGTACTACAGATAAATAACAAACCCACAGCATGTATTAAAAGAGAAATAGAATCAACATTTCTTAATACTTCCATAATGAGAGGAGCATTAGCAATGTAGTGGAAACTCTTAAAACAGTTTCCAAATTACCAATATACAACGTGATATCTACTTGTAAGCAAACATGGTATAGTAAGAGGCAGTTAAATTAGACACTCTTTTCAGATTTTGCCGTTATCCTTTACATGTTATTGCATCCTTTATCTTTCTTTTCCGCAGGTTATGGGAGTTGTTTTTCAAGTATTTTTTTACTTCAACTTGATAATGGAAATGTCAGAAAATGAGTTAGAAAATCTAATTTAAGTAAATTGCAAAAAAAAAAAAAAAATCTTTCAACAACTCACCTTAGATAGTTTTGCATAAATTTGACAACATTTATTAAAAACCATGAATGTTAATTTGATGATTTATATTAAAAAAAAAATGCAGCAATAACCTTGAGTAAGCGCCCATTTGAAATGAGTCTTTCACTCAAACTATAATAGAGACTTCCAGAGAGAAAAATTGAGTGATCAGACACAGGAAGCTGCAAGAACAAATAAACACAAAAATCATCAATTTTGAACATAATTTTATGTAAGTTGTGAGATTTACCGTTGAAATAAGTTTAGAAGCTGCCCCCTTGACTTCATCTACTGTCATATCTAATCGAAAGAAGTTCTCATTACTGCAGGAGGGTAGAGTACTCTTTTCACAAAATATAGAGAAGTTCTGCTGCAATCCACCAAGCATTGCTTGGGATTCCCGCAAACAAAGTGTCCAAAAATTTATAGACTTGGGAAGTTCACCAAGGTGCTGGGATAAACTCATCAGGAAAGCCTCATTTACAGGTGAAACGCAAAGACCGTGGCTTGTTCTTCTACTTCCCCAAAAAATAGCCACGAACTTTTCCAATGGAACATTTTTATGTTTGAAAACTCTAATCATGAGGCAGTATATCTCTTGATGAAAATTCAGAAAACACTGCACATAAGAAATATTTTCCATTAAATAATTCAAAAAGTCCATGGGAAATGTATTGTCTTCATTGTTGTACAATTTTTTTGTACTAAATTTTTGTTTCTGATAAAAAGTAACAGTAAAATGGAATATACAACATTAAGAACTCCGGTATCAATTTTTAAGCGAAAACAAAACAATAAAACAACATATTCAACAACACCAACCTTGCTTGACAACAAATCAATGGCATTACATAGAAGCAGCATCATATACTCAACTTCTATACAGCAAGTGTCATCTGCAGAGCAATGATCCCAACTAAATATACCCAACCATATATTTAAGGCAGCATTAATATCTTCAAGGAGTTGCTGCTTTTCAAACAAAAAAACAGGAAAAAAGCAAATAAGAACAAGAAAGATGGTGTTGTTGCCTCATACAGAAAAAGCTTGAAAGACTATAAAGCAGTTAGTCAATATTGGAGACTAGCCTTTTATGCATTAACACCTTTGAATTTGATTTAGCTTCCTGGGTACATAGTGCACGTAAGCAATATGCCACTGCAAGTTGATGGCACGGGAAAATTACGTGGCTACGCGTTTCACCATAAGTCTCATTCTGTTCCAATAGCTCTTTATGTCAAACCACAAATCCAACCATAAAATAAAGCACAAAAATTGGTGCCAAGATTTACAAAAAGAAAATACAAACAAAATTAGATAGAACTGAATTAACAACTCACAATTAGAGATATTGCTTCACCCAAACAACGGATGCAGTCCTCCATTATAACACTTCCATGGACCCTCAATACCCTTGCCTTTTTTATCATTAATGTTGCTTTCTGCAAACGACTATCTGGTGTAACATACACTTCTCTCATGAGAACATTTATTATCTCTATTTGCATTTTCAGACAAATTTCAGGATATTGACTGCTCAATTCCTCATATTCATCAATTTCCTATAAAAATTCAGAAAAAAAATAACTATAAAAGCCAAAAAGAACTTTATTATGAAGTAATAGAAATGGCTAAACGGATACTTCTATTAAAATAAAACCACAAAAGATAACCAAAACCTGCTCTAGCAGAAGCCCAATTGTTATCTTTGACAATTTTGTGGAAGAAGACAGCAAACAATGCAATGACTGTCCACATACCTCCAGATCCACATCCCTATTACTTCTACATACCATCTGTAAATAAGATTAGACATTAAAAAATAACCAAAATGCAATGAAGAAAATGTAAAGCTTTAAAATTATGATATTACCTTAACCCAATGCTCAACTAATGGCGCAGGAACTGGCAGCCCTTTAAACAAAGATTTGGCAACAGACCAATATTCAAGGCTCTCCATTATTATTCTTTTCACGTTTTTATTACCACATTGATGGACAACATCAACGAGAAAAATGGTTCTGGCAATTGTCTCATTAACACTATTGGTAATACCATTGGCTAAGAGATCACTATCTGATGAAGTTTCAGTTGTACACATCCAGCAGAGATGTATGACATAGGCCCATGATGCTCCACAACACAACTTCAACGACTTTGAAGCCTGCAAATCAGGTGGATAACTTGAATAAAATCAATCAATAATATGAATTGAAAAAATAAGAAATAGCTGCACCACCATTACTTTTGTGCAATAGAGGAAAAACAGATAGGATTGAGTATGTAAGTTGAATAAAAAATAGAAACAGATATTGGCTTTTATGTAAAATTCAATGACTACGACAAGGAATAAAGATTCAAGAAACTGATAACAGATTAGCTGTTTGTCAATGCACTAGAACACAAAACACTATAACTGTATTTTGCACAGGTTTGTAGAATGATGCATGGACTTATTTCTCATTTTAAAAACATAAATTTACTAATATTCAATGGCCTGGATGATATTCATTAGCTAGTTATGGAGACATTAAGTAGGTTTCTTCTTAGAGTGCTGAAGGAAAGATTGTCAAGGGGTTAATTCTTAGAGCGCAATATCTCTAACTGTCTTTTCTTTTCTGCTGAAAAATGATAATTTCTTTTGTGATAGTGGTAGTAAACACTAGAGACATTTTCGTTCAATCTTGTTATTTTACTTAGAAGTGTCAAGTTTGGAGGTTAATTTGGCCAAGACACAGTTCATTCAAACTGATTAGGTGAATAATGTGAGCATTTGGCATAAAGTATGGGGTGGGAGGTTCCGAATCTGTCATCTTCTTATCTTGATGTGCCTCAAAGATGTTAAAAAGAGTGAAATTACAATAAAGAGGTTTGAAGAGGTTGGCAAGATGAAAAAGTATTTTCTTTACATGAGTGAGACTAACAATAATAAGAGCACTTTAATTCACTAGACAAGCTATGATATTGCCATAAGTTTCCTACTTTAGAGAGAAACTGTTGGACCAGATTGTAAGTGACTTCCTGTGGCGAGATGTGGAAGCAGGGTTTACATGTTATGATTACTTGGTAGAACATGTGAAAGTTGCTTTCTCTAGGAGAAACAAGGACCAAGGATTTAAGATGTTTCAATGAACCGCTTTCAGGAAAATGATTGTGAGGATACGTGAGGAAGCAAACAAATCCATGAAAAGAAGGGATATGTTAAAATTTGTGATATGGATATCCTAGTTGTTTATCAAGGCTAAATGAAGTAAATCAAAAGGTAGTTTGAAGTGAGGCAATTAATTTTGATGTGTGTATTTTGTTCAAGGTCGGTATTAGAGATAAGTTATGTCCCTTTGAAATGATAAGTCGAAAGGGCCTAATTCTTTGGAAATTGATTTTTCGAAGTTCTTTACTTTGGATTGGGATAGATTGGTAGCTAGGCGTGACGAAATTGAGTAAAACCTTTCTATAGTTCTTTTAGGGAAAATGACAAATCAACCATCCTTTACTATTAGTGACAAATCAAACATCATCTTTTTTTTGCTAACAAATTAACCACTGAATTATGGAAAAATAATGCCACTAATATCGCTATCACGTTTGCCGTTAAAAGCGATAATGTCAAGCTATGACGGTTCGTCTACAAACCGCAACGGTGTGATGATACGAAACTACCGCGATTTATCATCACACCACTGCAACTTCAAATGAAACAGTCACGATTTACCGTCATACCGCTGCTGTTTAATACGTGTTTCGTTCAACAATTTAAGAAACCTGTGCGCAAATAGGCTTCACAGATTCAAGCAAATTAAATGCGGTTGATCAATAAGTAAAATCTTGGCTTAGGAAAATGTTACTAATTTTACAGTTTCATAATAATCAATTTTTATTTCATCATCAACAACCAAATTATCAATTCCATTACAAACATATCATGTACATGTACATTACAACCAAATCATGTATATGTGCATGATAGACACAAACCAAATTCCGTTACAACCATATCATATACATGTGCACTATAAATCGATGTTTTGTAACCATATCAAGCATTTATATTGTTTCTTAGGGAACATCCAACTTTTTACCTCGAAGAAACTATTATAGATGATCCTTGCATGTTTGCTCACTAAATCCCATTATCTGATATTCCTTATTCGATGGACTTGCCGTGATGCAAAACTGATACTCTGTTTGCTAGCAGGTATGACGACTTTCCATCTTTCTCGAGCAAGTGTGAATGTTGTTATGACACTTTATTTGAAACGTCATTTCACCTTGCATTTCACCTAGCAGGCATCCCTCAACCGATGCTTTGACGAGTTAACCGCGAAATACAAAGTCCTCAATGACGCTAGAAGCAAGGAGAAGAGCTCAACGGAGATGTTTTAAGGGTTAAGTACTAAGTTTTTCCTGACGTGCAAGGCAAAAGTTTTCGTCTTCGATTTTTTGGGAGACTAGGTTTTAGCCATTATCAGTACAATTATAGAACTTCAAGTGCTCTGACACACTCCATTGTATGCGATCGGCTCAAAGCACTCATGGTCCTGTAACTGTCCGACAATGGCCGAAACCTAGCCTCCCAAAACATCAAAGACGAAAACTTTCGTCTTGCTCGCCAGGAAAACCGTAATACTTAACCCTCAGAACATCATTGTTGAGCTCTCCTTCAACATTGCTTTCTGCATCGCCGAGGATTTCGTGATCTACGGTGAACTCGCCGAACCTTACATGCAATTCTTATATACTAGGGTTCTGAAAACGCAGAACGAGGCACAATAAACTGCCGCAGTTTCATATTAAGCTGCAGCAGTGTGAGGATAAACCGTTGCAGCTTCATATGACACCACGGCAGTTTATCGTCACACCGCTGCAGTTTAGTATGAAACCGCAACAGGCCATCGAAATTGTCATGTGATTTTTTTAAAACTATGGAGTCGACAGCGATTTGTAAACGAACTGCTGCAACTAGACATTATCGCTTTTAACAGCAAAAATAACAGCGATGTTAACGGCGTCATTTTTCCATAATTCAGTCATTAATTTGTTAGCAAAAAAAGGACGATGGTTGGTTTGTCACTAATAGTAAAGGATGATGGTTGGTTTGTGATTTTCTCTTTCTTTTATCTACTTTAACAATTTCATATTATGTTAATACAAAACTAAGCATGGTTCCATCATAATGGAATTCACGTATGATCACAAGTTCTCTACGTAGTTCATTCATATTGATGTTATAGGTGGCCAATTTTGTTAAAAAAGATGTTGCAATCAGCTGAAATATGCACTAATTTTTAATTTTATTAATTTATTTGAATTATTAGAATTATGTTTATCTAGTTCTTTTAAATTTAAGTTTTAAGTTTCATATAAAGATCATAAATCATGAATTTGAGATTTAATTTTTTTGTTTTAAATACTTGGTACTTAGGAAAACAATATTCAAGAAAGATTATTTTCTACGATTTTTTATTGTTGACACAATCTAAGACTCATTTTAATGCAGTGTTATTGTGTTGTGAGACATTTTCTCTTATAACCTTAATAAAATGTGAACTATTTGTTGGATTTGAGAGATCTTGTGATACGTCTCCTCCATTAAATTACATATGCAAGAAAAGGAAAGTCAAAAGTTAAAAATTAATGTTTGTGGTCTGTAACTTTTATTAGGTGGTTGGGTGTAAGTAGTAGTTGGGGGAAAATAAATGTAAATGTTACAGGGACAAGGGAGTTATTTAGGGAGACGTTAGGGAAAGGGGGAGGGCATTGAGAATCTGTAAGTGAATTGTGGGAGAGAGCAACCCTCTCCAAAGTCTGTAAAATTTAGGTGTCTTGTAGTGCAATTGTGTTGGTATTTTCTGCTAACTACAGGGGTTCTATCATTGGTATCAGAGCAATTTCTCTACTTCTCTGATTTCTGTGTTTCTTAAGGCAATTTTTTTAGAAAGGAGAGCTATGTTGGAAGCTGCTGACGGAAGTTTTACAGGATCAGAAGTGGAAACTTCAAAATCTGTAAAAAACTACAAAAGCTTACCAAGTTGCAGAAACTTACCAGTCAAGAATCATGGCCAGTAAAAGAGGTGAAGGGAAAGAAGGAGCTGAAGAAGAAAGAGTTAGCCGCGAAGAACTTAAAATGGAGCTGGAAATCTAGTCAGACGTGAAGAATTCCGGACGGAAATGGGAAGTCTTCGGGAGGAGCTTTCTCAAGGATTGGGCTCGTTGAAGACAGACTCCGAGTCGCTTCAATCCTTGAAGGTGGATATGGCATCAATTATGCAGTCTTTGGCATCGATGCAGAATGAACGTGAAGAACTTCGCACCGGTTACCTGCACGACGAAGCCCGCGTGGGAGAGTCTCGCGTTGAGTGTCGCTCGAGTCTGCAGCGCAGCGAACCTTGGGCGAGTGGAGATGGAGTTCGGCCAGGAGTCGGTCTGTCCAGTCGCGTCGAAGCTGAAGCGTCGCAGGTGGGTGAGGCTTCTCGAGTTGCTGAAGAGGCTCCTCGACTTGCTGAAGAAGTGCTGGGTCACGATGGAAGAAGGATGGGCCATTGTTGGTTTGACAATGGGAAAAGACTTGTGGGCCAGGAGAGTTTAACGGAGAAAAAAAAAACCAGAATAAGGCTTTTCAAGGTGGGCTGCCAACCTTGCAAGGACCGATTTATCACGAGCAAAATGACAGGAACCGTGTAGTAGACAATGATTCATTTTTTCCCCATAAGTCAGAGGAGGTACTTGGAGTTTTAGCTGAAAATGGTCGGCTTAAAAATTTGAAGATGCCAATGTTCGAAAATGGAGACCCCAATGATTGGGAGCGTTGCCCTTCAATGTTTAACAGAGACTGAAAAAATAAATGCAGTAGCGGTACACCTTGATGAGGAGGCTCTAGCTTGATATCAATGGGAGGAGGAAAGACAAGCGTTTCGAAGTTGGGTGGATCTAAGGGAACGATTATTGGGCCGATTTCATTTTTCACATAAAGAAACATTATCAGAACGTCTATTGGCAATATGACAGGAGGGCTCAATCCGAGAATATAGGTTACAATTTGAAAAGTTGGCTGCCCCATTTTGAGACGTTTCCGGATCACATGTTGGAGGCTCAATTTATTAACAAGTTGCAAACAGAAATACGAGCAGAATTATTAGTGTTGAGCCTATTGGGTTAAATCAGATCATGCAAACGACCCAACGAATTGAAGACAAAATTGTTATTCTCAACTACAACAAAAGTATTAATGGGGTTAGGGAATTCTGATCATCTTATTCAGCCAGCCCAACTCGCACGTTTGTAGGAAAAACTCCAATACACAATTCAAGTGTTAAGCATGACAATTTTTCTTTAAATAGACCAGTCGAAAGAAGAATCAATCAGTCGTTAGGACAGTTGCTCCAACCCCAAAAGCACAGTTTCGCAGGTTAACTGATTCTGAATTACAAAGCAAGGTGGGAAAAAAGATTGTGTTACCAGTGCAATGAGAAATATAGTATTGGCCATCATTGTAAATCTCGGGAACTACAAGTGCTAATTTGTCACGATGTTGATGAGACAGATGCAAGAGACGATTGTATAAAGGAAATCGAGGAAGAAGTGACCAACCCATTTCCAAGCACCGTGGAATTATCAGTGAATTCTGTAGTGGGATTAACTCCACCAAAAACGATGAAGTTGCTGGGCGACATTGATGGTATTTCGATTATTGTTCTATTTGATAGTGGCGCCACCCACAATTTTATTTCAACGAAGCTGATTCAACGTTTAAACTTGACAATGGACACAACCAACAGCCACGGAATTTTGATGGGCTTGAGATTCTCAGTCTAGAGTTAAGGGATTTGTCATGCGATTCAACTGAAGCTACAAAATATGGAAGTTCTAGCGGATTTTTTGCCTTTGGAATTAGGAAGCTCCGACATCATCTTGGGAATGCAATGGATACAAACTTTGGGCGATATGCATGTGAACTGGACTAAGTTAACTATGAAGTTTAAGGTGGGGACCCAAATTGTTCAATTACAAGGAGATCCAAGTCTTAGTAAGAGTTCAGTTTCTTTAAAAGTCTTGATGAAAGCTATAAAGAAAGGCGGCAAAAGGGTATTATTGGAGTGCTACAACTTGCAGCTGACTAAGCCCGAGCCTTCACAATTAGAAACTCTTCCAACATGTATTCAACAATTGATCAGTCAATTTCACGAATTGTTTGAAACCCCAACCGAGCTTCCTCCTGGGCACGATCAGGACCACAATATTATTTTAAAGGACGAATAATCACCTGTATGCATGCGATTTTATCGTTATCCCCATATTCAAAAAATGAGATTGAAAAATTAGTGGAAGAAATGTTAGCAACGGGAATTATTCATCATAGCTACAGCCCATTCTCAAGTCCCGTATTGTTAGTGGAAAAGAAAGACGTAAGTTGGCGATTTTGCATCGATTATCGTGCCCTCAACAAGGTAACAGTGTCTGACAAATTTTGAATTCCTGTTATAGATAAATTATTAGACGAGTTGCACGGAGCCCAGATTTTTTTCAAATTGGATTTAAAATCTGAATATCATCAGATTCGGGTCCATTCTGAAGATATTCCTAAAACGGCTTTTCATACACATGAGGGTCACTATGAATTCTTGATAATGCCTTTTGGCCTTACTAATGCACCATCAACATTTCAAGCGGTGATGAATCAAATTTTTCGTCCATTCCTTCGCAAATTCGTCTTGATTTTCTTTGATGATATTTTGATATTTAGCCCCAGCATAGAATCTTATTTGCAGCATAGAATCTTACTCAAGGAATTTCATGATAGCGCATTTGGAGGTCATTCCAGAATTGCTAAAACTCTTCATCGCATTTCAAGGGAATTTTTCTGGCAAGGTATGAAGAAAGATGTCAGTCAATATGTAACGGCATGCGAGGTCTGTCAGAAAAATAAATATCAAGCTTTATCACCCACAGGATTACTCCAACAACTTCCTATTCCAAATCAAATATGGAAAGACATTTCTATAGATTTTATTGAGGGTCTGCCTCGCTTGGCCGGCATGGATTCTATTCTCATAGTGGTAGACAAACTAAGTAAATACGCTCATTTCATTGGCCTCAAACATCCTTTTACAGCCTCTTTTGTTTCCAATATTGTGAAGTTGCATGACTTTCCGCGCACGATTATTTTCGACAAAGATAAGGTCTTTCTTAGTCTATTTTGGAAAGATTTATTCAAACTTCAAGGCACTAAGTTACAACATAGCACGGCCAAACTGAAGTCGTTAACCGTTGCCTTAAGACTTATCTACGTTGTTTTGTGGGGAACATGCCTCAACAATGGACTTTATGGTTACCTTGGGCAAAAGATTGATATAATACATCATTCCACACTTCAGCCAACACTACTCCATTTCAAGTGGTTTATGGGCGAGATCCTCCTCCATTACTATGGTGTCAGCCCTTCTCTGATTTCGTCCGTCAATTCTCTCCTTCGAGATCGTGATGCAATCTTAAACAAATTAAAGCACCACCTTGGTCAAGCACAGTCAAAAATGAAAAAAGCAACAGATAGTCATTGGCGTGACGTCATATTTGAGGAAAATGATCTTGTTTTTCTCAAATTACAGTCTTACCGTCAGAAATCATTGGCCAAACGCCGTAACAAGAAATTTAATCCTCAATTTTATGGGCCGTTTCCGGTACTAGCTAAAGTGGGACCAGTGGCTTATAAGCTTGACCTTCCACCTACATCGTCTATCCACCCAATTTTCCATGTGTCGTAATTACGCAAAGCTATTGGTTCACATACGTGTCCCCACGTCTTCCTCCTATCACAGCTGACAACGAAGTCCTTGCGGGGAGTTCGTCAATCTTTGCACGGCCCTACGAATCAAATGGAAGTTCTTATCGAATGGGCTGGTTTGCTTCTGAAGGATGCCACATGGGAGCCTTTTGACCTTATCTATCGTCAATTTACTAACTTCCACCTTGAGGACAAAGTGCGTCTTTGGGGAGGGGGTATTGATATGTCTCCTCCATTAAAGTTTACACATGCAAGAAAAGGAAAGTCAAAAGTTAACAATTAATGTTTGTGGTCTGTAACTTTTATTAGGTGGTTGGGTGTAAGTAGTAGTTGGGAAAATAAATGTTGCAGGGACAAGGGAATTATTTCGAGAGACGTTAAGGGAATGGGGAGGGCATTGAGAATTTGTAAGTGAACTGTGAGAGAGAGCAAACCTCTAAAAAAATCTGTAAAATTTGGGTGTCTTGTAGTGCAATTGTGTTCATATTTTCTACCAACTACAAGGGTTCTATCATCTTGGAACAAGGATCAGACAATAGTGGTCAACATAGTGTCATATTGCTTGTTCTGACTATTTGGAACACAAAAAAATAAAATAAATAAAATAATTTTCATGACAAGCCTTTTAATGCTGAAGAATTAAAGATTTTCTCTAACATATTTTTAGTGGTGGAGAGGTAAGATATTGCGCTGCATAATAGTTTGAGCTCTCAAGAATTCTTTTGTTTCTTGCTCCTCATTTTTATACATTTGGTTTGTTAATATACTTTAATTCAGCAATAAAAAACTTATTTCCACGTCCATAGATCAGTAATTTTATCTAAACTAGAGTTTTGTAAACTATAAAATAACAAAAAATAATACTATTAATGAACATAAGAGGAGAATATTATTTAAAATTTTCAGCTAAAAACAATAAGAAAATAGAACAAGCAATCACTCTATCATGTCGGCCTACTAGAAAAAAAAACACTATATTCACTCTACATGTCATTCTTTTTACTTTTCTGTTCTAACTAATCATTCTTTTCTATAGCATGCCACAGTACAGTGAACAACCTGTCAAAACTAATTTAATTCACTTAAATATTTTAGCCCGTTGAGCGTTCTGTCAAAATTTATTTATTCAAAAACATATAGTTTAACATCGCCATAGTTTTTGTTAACATCTGTAATTCTTTGATCAAGACACTCATCATTTCTGCATTTGGGCATTGACTAAGAATAGCACGCACTCATAAAGTAAAGTTCTACCTCTTTTAATTGCTTATTCCTGTAGTATATTACTGCAATGTTGTTGAGAGAGGTATATAGATGCTGCAATCCACGGGGCTGAATCCATTCACTTTTAATAATGTGCTTTATCAAATGCACACTTCTCTGGAAGAAAGTAGGAAACAGTTATTGAAATAGAAGCAAGGAATGTCTAAAGAAGAAAACACAAGGCAAAACTAAAAAACACAGAACAATAGCTTTCTAGTGTTGCGTCAGTATCATTACTAACCTTAACGTTGAACTCTGTTTTCAAGGAAAGGGTGAAAGCTGCCACTGCAATTCCAAGAATTGAATCCTTGCTTTCATTAGATAGATCAATTTCCTCTCCACGTGAGCAGCTACACCAAGTAAAAAAAGAGATTAGGAATTCTTATCTAAATTAATATGTCATGCAACATATGATTCAAAAGCGTCACTTATAATGAGCCAAAAAATTCTGGTAACCTGCATACCAAGTGAAGAGTTTCTTTTCATTTTGTTAATAGGATGTTTAAAAAACTAAAAAATATATGCAAAAAAAAGAAAAAGTTTTTCTAACTCAAGTGTCCCTTCCAGTAAGTAATGCCACATGCAAAAATCAATTTCGCATGCTCTTTGCAACGACACAACCTAAAATTTGTCAAATGCCTAAACTGTGCATTAAGTGTGCTAATGAAATCAAAACAACTGACCTTCTGCAGCAAAAAAATATGTCGCAAAACTGAAAGAATGTATCCCTAATATCACAAAACTGAGTGACTAAAGCAGCCTCATCGTTGTTAATTATCTGTTTCCTCTCTCTATTTATTATTTCAGCAAGTAACTGGCATAAGACTTCCAATGCATCAAAATAATAAAGAAGCAAAGACTTTTCCATGCTTTGTGATGATGCCCCACAACCAGAAATCAACTGTGAATAAAATTGGCCAGTTCCCACATGACTGTTGCATCCAATGTGAAAGTAATTTCGCAACAAACTAAGTAAAGCAGCCAGCTGCTGTATATATCCATCTTCAAGTAAAATACCAACACCATTATCATGCTTTTCACCTCGTGAAGATGAAAGAATTAACTTTAACTCAACAGCATAAAGACTCAAAATCAATTCAAAGGGTGACATAGCCTACAAAACAATTTGAAGTTAATATTAGTGAGGAATATTGTCAACAATAAAATGATGGAAGATGTCTTTTAGTTCACAGTTGACAGGATAACCTTGTGAAAATCACCAGCTATTTCTTCAAGGTACCTTGCAAGAGTACCACAAAATTCTACACTTGCTCTCTGACATTTATTTACACAATAAGAGACCAGCTGAAGAAACTCTACAGTATTTTTAGTTTTGATCTGCAAAAGAGTAATTGAATTAACGATAAAAACTTAAGTTTATCTTCTTTTTATAAAAAATAAAGAAATAAAACAAATTATATATATATATATATATATAAACTACGTAAAATGACAAGACATGAAAATAATCTAGGTTCAATGACAAAACCCCAAATAACAATTTCTAAGATAATATTAATTTTCTTAGTGTCAAGTAGGGCTTAATTCTAAACACTTTAAGAGTTAAGCATTTAGTTTTAATGGACATTATTGTTTCATTAAATGTAACATCTAACACTTTCTTCGGGAGAGCTTCTTCCCCGCCCACTTTCTTGTACATTCTCATTCTCAATACAAAATATTTCTTATCAATAGAAAAAAGCCCTCCAAGAGTTTCTAGTGATCTACCACAGTAATACCTAATTTTGCTGCCAACAAAAATAAGTATCCCTTGTTTATTTAAAAAAGAATATTCTAAGTAAGATCTATCCCATTTAACTAGGTTGAACACATAGCTCTAATTCATACGGATTTTTTTATACGTTTACTAATTTGTTTTCCTCTACTTAAAGGTTGAAACTTAGTAAAGAAGAAAAAATTTAAAATATTATCGAAATTGGACTGTGAATTTATATATAGAAATTGTCTAGATGCCATAAACTAATGAAAACACCAAAGTTAAACATATAAACTCAATAAATAAAACAAATATTAAACCTGTAGAAGTTACAGTTACCTCATATCCATTAGCAACAGCATCCAAGACCTGTACTATTATGTTCATAACAAGCAGGGAACTACTCTGCTGCGATGAAAAAAGAGAGGAACATATCCTACGGGCAAACTGTTAAAAGAAATCGATCAGAGAAAGATTACTTAAAAAATTGTTGAATGATAATGTAAATATTATCTTAAACATGCACAAAGTCACCTTGTAAACTTGATCTTTCATGGATGACATTGCGTACTCTCTTAATGTTGTTAAGCAAAATAAAGTTGACAGTTCCCCATCAAAATATGTTAGCTCCCCAATTAGGAACAAGGCACATTTTCCCATAAACATGAGAAATGTTTTGTGCATCTTTCCATATACAGTGTCATCTAATAACCTGCACACAAAATTTGTTCGAAGAAGAAACTAAAACAGCTGCTTTTTCTTAAAAATAAGTTAAAAAAGAAGTATTTGAGAATGATATCTCAAATACAGATTTGTTCTCGAGCCCAACCGCAGTTTTTTATGACAAAGTTCTCATGATAGGGTAGCAGACTAATTCATATACAGTAAGGAAGGTCCAAAAAACCTTTTAATTAGTTAATCGAAAAGATTTGCCACAAAACCGTTTCATTTTTAATATTTCTTTTTCAACAGCCAAACACTTCATGAAAAAAATCTGAACACTTCAACATTTCTGGAAAAAAATTTCACAAACCTGTACCATGGACGAACCTCTTCCACCAAACCAAGTATCCGCTTATATACCTCGCTGTCCTTACTCTGATTCATTGCCGTACAACCTACGAGCATTATGACAATCTCGACTACTAGCGAGCCAAACTCACTATCACCAACGCTGCTATTATTCACATCGGGCAAAATCTTTCCTTCTGATTTTGCCAACTGCGACCCAAAATCAGCCCCCCCGAAGACTCTTCAAAATCCTAAACCCTTCAATTTCAGCCTCATTGTACCGGCGCCACCCCTCTAAACAATGGGCCATACGAATCCTCTGAATATGAACTGCGTAAGGTTTACAAGAGAGCTGCGGCGACACTGAGTCTAAGCAATCCAAGCACAATTTGTAAATGTTAAAGAGTTCAGTAGCCAAAAGCTCGTCGGAACCCAATTTCGAGGGATCGGCCAGGAGTTTGGGCAGCAATGATAAGGAACGATTAATAAATGAAAGAAACTTTTTTGCGAGAGACCGGATGGACAACAAGTTGTCATCAGTCTTCGTCGATTTCTTAGATTTCTTGGGACATTTGAGATCGGTGAAAGGGCGGAGATAATCGGAGAAGAGGAGATAAATATCTCTGAAGTCTCCGGTTTCGAGCTTGGAGATGAGTGAGGATTCCATGGGCGAGGCCATGGCGGTGGGGAGAAACTACAGAGAGAGAGAGAGAGAGTGAGTATGTAAATAGAGAAGAGAGAAGTTCAATTTTAATGGCGGAAATGGTTCCCGCCTCCAAGGTATTTTCGAAAGGATGGAAAGTGACTATTTGTTGACGTCCCTGGTTGATGATTTGTTTACTGGGAAGAGTGAGACCCGGGAAGCGGACGAGACCGGTAGCAAAATTCCATGAATATAAAATAAAGGAAAATTGACAATTCAACCATCGTGGTTTACGATCAATGACAAGTCAACCACTTTAGTATATTTTTTAACAATTTAATCATCCACGTATGTTAAAATGACAAATCCACCATCGTTGTGAGAAAAAAAAAACTGAGGGTACGCCAATTTTGGCTTGGACGCCGCGGCGTCTAGGCAATTTTTCCTGGAAGCCGCGGCACGCAGGCCATTTTTGCCTGGACGCCGAGGCCTCTAAGCCATTTTTGCCTAGAAGCCGCGGCCTCCAGGCAATTTTTGCCTGGAAGCCGACATTTCCAGGCAATTTTGCCTAGAAGCCGCGGCCTCCAAGCCATTTTTGCCTAAAAGTTGCAGTTTCCAGACAATTTTTGCCTAGAAGCCGCGGCCTCCAGGCAAAACGATCTTTTGAACTTCAAACGACCATAACTTTTGCTACGAGTGTCAGAATTGGACGCATAAGGTATCAAATTGAAGCTCTTTCAGAGATCTACGACTTTTCAT
>JAJTVF010006578.1:0-10006 GCA_022433065.1 Begonia loranthoides
CTCCATAAATATACCCTCCACGTACAGGCCCCACCATTAATGCCATTGACAGTTACATGTGTTTTTTATTTTGGACTTTTAAGGTATTTTAAATATTAGGGTATTTACCAAAGAACGATTTATGAACTATAGATGTCAAAAGTTAAACTTTTTTAGTTAATAAATAAAATTATAAGATAAGAAAAATAAAGAAGGTAAATTTTGTAGTCATATTTTTTATTAAAAAATGTACCTCGAACGACCGTTAATTAAAGTGTGGACACTATGAGTCGGTGTAGATGTTCACTAATTAAAGTGCGAAAGAAAGGAGTTGGTGCAGACATCTGTTAATTAAAGTGTAGATGTTTGCAGGTTAACACAAGAAGTACAAATATTCAAGGGTTGGCATAGACAAAACAGACGTTCGTAAGTTAGTACAAACAGTACAAACATTCGAAATATTTTTTTTAACAAAAAATATAAATGTAAGATTTGACTTATTCATTTTTTATAGTTTAAGATTTTATTTGTTAGCAAAATTAGTTTAAGATTTAACTTGTAAGTGACCTTATAGTTCATAATTTTTTTATTAATTACCCTAAATATTATTGGGGGATTAATATAATTCTTTATTTATTTTAACATTTCTTATAATATAAAATTAAAAGATAGTAATTAGATTATACATGTAATTAATAATTTTGTATTCTAATATTGTATTTGACATATAAGAAAGTAATATAAAACTATATTGTATTATTAGAAATATTTTAAAAAGTTGAAAACAAAGGGAAGTGGGGCCCCACAAGACAGAGCTAAGAGACGACTGATCGGACGAGGAAGAGGCTATCGAATTTGGTTTTGGTGTGTCCTCGTGAGTCGGTGGCTCATCCATCCACGGTCCACGTTTTTTCTTAAAAGAACAAAGAAGCCTTAAATCTAAGTGTAAACAAATAAATAAAGGCACCACATATTATATGTAGAAAAGGACAATCAACCACTATGATATGTTTTTTAACAAATTAACCACTAACGTATAAAAAAATAATAAATTCAACATCGTAGTCACATTTACCGTTTAGAAGATGACAGGGCACCGCGGTGTCTTGGGAGGATGCCGCGACCTGGACGCCATGGTCAGAACGCCGAACTCCCCGACGGTGTTCTGATTTTTAGAACACCGGAACGCCCCGTGGCATTCCGATTTTCAGAAATCAGAACGCCTCGCTGTGCGTTCTAAGCACCGCAGCGTCTGAGTTTCAAAATGTCGAGAGGCGTTCTGAATTCTTCAGAACGTCGCTGGTGTTCCAGCGTTCTAAAAATCAGAACGCCGTCGGGGCGTTCGGTGTTCTGACCGTGGCGTCCAGGCTGCGGCGTCCTCTCAAGACACCGCGGCGCCTTATTAGCTTCTTAATGGCAAACGTGACTGCGATATTGAATTTGTCATTTTTTCATACATTAGTGGTTAACTTGTTAAAAAACATATCATAATGGTTGATTTGTCATTGATCACAAATTACGAGGATTGATTTGTCATTTTTTCTTATATATATAACATTAATATTTCTTTTTTAAGAGAACATGGCATCACCCAATTCGTTTACTCTAAAAAAACAACTGGGACAGATTGCACTATTACGTACGGCTTTCCTTCTTTTAAGGTTTACACTTTACATATAATAATATATTCACTTTTTTTATTTATTTTAATCATCAATTTGTCTTTGATACGAGAAATATATAAAATTAAGGTAAATAACAAATCAACCATCGTGGTTTAAGATCAATGACAAATCAACCATTATGAAATTTTTTTTAACAAGTTAACCACTCACGTATGTTAAAATGACAAATTCAACATCACGTAAATGTTTACCGTTAAAAAGCTGGGTGCCAACGTCCAAACGTCGAAACGCCCTGCTCTGCTCCGATGTTTTGAATTCATAACGCTCAACGCGGGGCGTTTTGATTTTTTAAAGAATTCAGAACGCCCAACGCGGGGCGTTAAGATTTTCTGAAGAATTCAGAACGCCCAACGCGGGGCGCTCTGAATTGTGTTGTCTGGTGCGAAGATTAAAACCGAAAAAATTATTGCACCAGACGCCGCACAAAAGAGTTTATTGAGGAAGGGAGGGAGAGAGAGAGGAAACGCCGCACAATTGTGCAGTGTCTTAGTGTATAAGACGCCGCACAATTGTGCGGCTTCTCAATTTATGAGACGCCGCACAATTGTTCGACGTCTGGAGAGAGAGACCGCATTATTGTGCGGTCTCTGAAAAGAGAGAGAGAGCTCTCTCTTTTCTTGAGAGGCCGCACAATGATTGTGCGGTCTCTCAAAAGAGAGAGAGGTTCTCTCTCTTGAGAGGGCCCCTCTTTTGAGAGGCCGCACATTATGCAGTCTCTCAAAAGAGAGGGTTTTCTATCTTGCCCCTCTCTTTTGAGAGGCCCCCTCTTTTGAGAATGTGCGGTCTCTCAAAAGAGAGAGGTTCTCTCTCTTGAGAGGGGCCTACCTCTCAAGAGAGAGAACCTTTTTTTAGAGACCGCACGAGAGAGAGAGAGAGCCATCTCTCTCTTTTCAGAGACTGCACTGTGCGGTCTCTCTCTCCAGATGCCGCACAATTGTGCGGCGTCTCACAAATTGAGAAGCCGCATAATTGTGCGGCGTCTCCTCTCTCTCTCTCTCCCTCAATAAACTCTTTTGTGCAGTATCTAGTGCAACAATTTTTTCGGTTTTAATCTTCCCACCAGACGCTGCAATTTGTTCGCACCAGACACCACAATTCAGAGCACCCTGCGTTGGGCGTTCTGAATTCTTCAGAACATCAGAACACCCCGTATTGGGCGTTCTGAATTCAGAACGTCGGAGCGGAGCGGGGCGTTCCAGCGTTTGGACGTTGGCACCCAGCTTTTTAATGGTAAACGTTTACGTGATGTTGAATTTGTCATTTTAACATACGTGAGTGGTTAACTTGTTAAAAAAAATTCCATAGTGGTTGACTTGTCATTAATCTTAAACCACGATGGTTGATTTGTTATTTACCCATAAAATTATGTTAATTGTGGGTATACTAGGTCATATCAATTGAAATGCAGAATCAATCAAGTAAATAATTTATAAATAAAATTATTTTTTTTACAAAATAAAATCATATAAAATTTAATTTAAAGTGAATAATATTATATTAAAATATACTGAAACTCGACGTCATCGATGCCTATTTTCCAATTTCTTATTTTACCCTTTTTTTTGTAAAATTTTATTTATAATTTTATTATATAAAGGTGACATTTGATTTAACCTCAGGGAAGTGTCACCCCTAATATGTTTAGCCAGGGGACATTTTTTAACCTATTTTAAATTTCATACCCATTACTTATCATTATCTCCTCCTCTTCTGATCATGAATAATTAAATATTTTAATATTTTTTTGTTATTAAATATTTTCATACACAAACTAAATTAATCATAGATGATATTTTAATATTTATCCCGTCCTCCTCCCCTTTTCTCTGCTCTCTCTTCCCCTCTCTCTCTCGTCATACAATGTTGTGACCTAAGTGTAAGCATATTTTCAATTTAACTTTTCAACTTTAATCCCATTGTTTTTATTTACTTTACATGCTTGCAATGCTTTAAATCCCATACAACGTAAATGATTTAACCATCTATTATTAAACTAAATCTACCAACCTTGGTCCATGATATATAACGCTTTTGATGACGATGTTCAGTTCCGTTTATCGCCTTAAAACCTTTCTTTAACACGTCTCTTCGATGATCCGGAAACGAAGTGTAATATCCTTGATTTGTTGAGAGAATTTTCGGTAGGGAGAGATTAGTTTCGTTCGAATGAATCAATTCTTTTCTCTCCCCTAGGTGATTGAATAAGACACCCATACAAAGCCAACTCTTCATATATGCCTCTTCATTTGTGTCTTTTCAATCACGTCTCTTCAACTATATATTATACACTTTTAATAAGGTTAAGGTGAGGGAATTAAAACCCAATTAACTCAATGTCTTTAATGCTTAACAACCATCACATTAAGCTCTTTAATATTAAGTCAATGTGACATTAATTAACATGGACCACATTTACATAGATTATAATTAAATAATCTAACAATCTCCCACTTGAGCCATGTTATAAACTTTAATATCAATTGATGTTTCAGCTATTTCTTTTCAGCTGAGTCAGCTAATTTCAGTTGACATAACTTGAATTCACAATTAATTAATATAGTGTACTTTAATGTGAATTATATCAAGTTATCTTTTCATAATGAATTGCATAATCGAATCATGGCAGACACATGTGAATTATGTCAACATGATTCTTTCCATGTATCACAAACTATACAATTCATTAATTCAGTAATTGAGGAACACTATAAACCCATCATATATTATTCATAACAATTATTGTACATAGCCATAATATGAATAATAATTAGACATACAAAAACATTCTTTCATTGAATTCAAAAGTGTTATAAGTTACAAGCTACACTTTTATAATCACATAGACTTGTCACCTAAACCCATCTTTACAACATGTTCTTTAAAGGTTTTAGGTGGCAATCCTTTCGTCAACGGATCAGCTATCATTGAGCTTGTACTTATATGCTCAATGCACACCCATTGTTTTTGTATTTCTTCTTTGACTGCCAAGTACTTTAAGTCCATATGTTTTGCTCCTTTCGAGTACTTGTCATTCTTTGAGAAGAATAAAGCTGCGGAGTTGTCACAATACAATTTCAGCGGTCTTTCTATACTTTCGACCATGCTAAGACCCTGAATGAAGTTCCGCAGCCACAATGCTTGAATTGTAGCTTCAAAACAAGCTACAAATTCAGCTTCCATAGTGGAAGTGGCAATCGTTGATTGCTTTCCACTTTTCCATGATATGGCTCCTCCAGCTAACAAGAACACATAGCCAAATGTAGATTTCCTCGAGTCTACACAACCGGCATAATCGGAATCTGAGTATCCAATGACTTCGAGTTGACTTGACTTTCTATACATGAGCATGAAGTCCTTTGTTCCTTGCAAGTACCTGAGTACTTTCTTTGCAGCTTTCCAATGATCCAATCCTGGATTACTTTGGTAACGACCCAACATCCCTACTGCAAAACTTATATCTGGCCGTGTACAAGTCTGGGCATACATCAAGCTTCCTACTGCTGATGCATACGGAATAAGTTCCATTTCCTTACGTTCCAAATCATTTTTCGGACATTGCATCAAACTGAATTTGTCCCCTTTCTGAATTGGAACAACACCAGCGAAACACTTATCCATTCTAAATCTCTCAAGAATTTTCTCGATATAACCTTTCTGAGACAATCCTAATAATCCTTCCTTTCTATTACGGAATATTTCTATTCCAATAACATAGGATGCCTCACCCATATCTTTCATTTCGAAATTCTTTGAGAGAAAATCCTTAATGTCATGTAACGTTCCTTTATTGTTTGCAACAAGCAGAATATCGTCAACGTACAATACCAGGATACAAAACTTACTCCCATTGACCTTCATATAGATACACCGATCAACGGTGTTCTCTATAAAACCGTATGACAAAATGGTATCATTAAATTTAATGTACCATTGTCGGGAGGCTTGTTTCAATCCATAGATTGACTTATTCAGCTTACATACCATCTTTTCATTTCCCGGAACGGAAAATCCCAAAGGTTGATCCATGTAAACTTCTTCCTCTAAGTCTCCATTAAGAAAAGCGGTCTTTACGTCCATTTGGTGAAGCTCCAAATCATAATGAGCCACCAAAGCCATAACTATCCTCAAAGAGTCTTTCTTCGAAACTGGAGAGAAAGTCTCTTTGTAGTCAATGCCGTCTTTCTGAGTGTAACCTTTGGCGACAAGTCTGGCCTTATACCTTTCGATGTTACCTTTCGAATCGCGTTTGGTTTTGTAAATCCATTTACAACCAACGCATTTCTTTCCTTCAGGTAACTCTACAAGTTCCCAAACTTTGTTGTCATCCATAGATTTCAACTCTTCCTTCATAGCATTTAACCATTTTTCGGAATCATTACATTCCATGGCTTTATTGAAGGATTCTGGATCCTTATCGATGCTTAAGTCACATTCTTCTTCTAGTGAATAAACCACATAGTCATCAGAAATTGCCGGTCTTCTCTCCCTTACGGACCTTCGCAATTCTGTTACTTGTGGTTGATCACTTATGACTTGATCAACGTTAAGCTCATCATTAGCTCGTTCACCTTGTGTGGGTTGAATATCCATTTGTTGTTCCGGCATGTTGTTAGACTATGATCTAACATATGGTACAACAATTTGATGAGAATCATTTGGTAACGTTTCCGTCACCCGATTCTCTTGGATATTCACATTTCGTGAATCATCACTCCCATTGAACATGCCATTCTCAATGAATCGAGCATTTCCAGATTCTACAATCCTTGTACTATGTTTGGACAATAGAAAATGTACCCCTTTGATTTTTCCGGATAGCCGATGAAGAAACCACTAATGGTTCTTGCATCGAGCTTCTTTTCATGTGGGTTATAAATCCTAACTTTTGCTAGACATCCCCAAATATGTAGATGTCTCATACTAATTTTCCTTCCCGTCCACAGTTCATAAGGAGTCTTAGGAACTGCCTTACTAGGAACCCTATTCAGCAGATATGCAGCGGTTTTTAAATCGTGCATCCACAACGATATAGGTACATTACTATTATTAATCATACTTCTTACCATTTCGATAAGAGTACGATTCCGCCTTTCTGCTACATCATTTTGCTGTGGTGTACCCGGCATTGTGTATTGTGCACAAATGCCACGACTTTCGAGAAACCTTGCAAATGGACCTTTGTTTTGTCCACTTTCATCGAATTTTATAAAGTACTCACCACCTCTATCCGATCTCACTACTTTCACTTTTCTATCTAACTGCCTTTTCACCTCATTGATGAACACTTCTATAATGTTCATCGCTTGAGACTTTTCATGCAGTAGATATATGTAACTATAACGTGAGAAATCATCTATAAAGGTAATAAAGTACTTTTCTCCATTCCATGAAGGAATGTCGAATGGACCACAAATATCGGTATGTATCAATTCTAAAAGTTCTTTGCTTCTTGTGGCAGGATACTTTGATGTGTGTTTAGTTTGCTTTCCTTTAATGCAATCTATACACACGTCCCAGTCATCAAAATCTAATTGAGGTAATATTTCATTTTTCGATAACCTCATTAACCTTTCTTTAGAAATGTGACCTAGACGCTTATGCCATAAGAAGGCTGAACTTTCGTTCGTTGCACCGCGCTTTAAGCCAATTATGTGATCTACGTTAAACAGAGATTCTTTAAATTTCTTATCAAGATTAAAGCAATATAAACTATCATTCAAAATACCACAACCATAACAGTATTTTTGTTTATACATTGCAAAACAACCATCACCAATCTTGAAAGAAAAACCCTTACAATCCAATCTAGCAACAAAAATTAAATTCCTAGCACACTCAGGAACATAAAGACACTCTTCTAGATCCAGGTGGTATCCGGTATCCAGGATCAGTCTATACATTCCTATTCCTTCAATGGGTGCCTTCATTCTGTTCCCCATATACAAGAACTTTTCAGCTTCGTTTATGGGATGGATCGAAAGAAATCCCTGCGTAACATGAGAAACATGAGTAGTAGCACCAGAATCTAACCACCAAGTATTATTAGGTACTTCTATAATATTTGATTCAAAACATACTGAAACAAATAGTGTACCTTTCTTTTCGAACCAAGCCTTCCTTTTAGGACAATCCTTCTTTACATGTCCGGCTTTGTTACAGAAGAAGCATTTAATTTCCTTTCGGATCTGACCATCATTAATCTTTAATTGGTCCTTTCCCTTCTTCTTGTTCTTTTTACTTGATGCCTTTGATGTGCTACCTTTGGCATCCTTCTGCACAGCTAAGTTGACGGTATGAGACTTAATTTTCTTCAACCTTCCTTCCTCTTGAACGAGCATGGCCTTTATCTCTTGAAAGTTCCATTTTTCCTTTATGGTGTTATAGTTCACCTGGAACTGGCCAAACTCAACTGGAAGTGAGTTGATAATGAATTGAACCAAGAATGATTCATTCACGTCCATACCCAACGTCTTAAGCTTTGCAGCCAAATTGGCCATGCTCGTTATGTGGTCATGAATGGGTTGAGACCAATCAAATTTCTTGGTCGTCAACTCACTCATTAAGCTTCCCACAACAGACTTGTCAGTAATGTCTGATTGGGAGTATGCCTTTATCTTTAACATGAATTCCTTCGCATCATTCACTTTAGGCATCGATGGCTTAACATTTTCAGCCATCGTCATCCTCATCAAGCCCAAACACAACTTATTAGACTGCTCCCAAGCCTCATAATAAGACTTGTCAGCTTCCGAAGTGGTCTCAGTAATGGCTGGTGGTCTATCATTAACTAATGCTAGGTCCAAATCCAATACACCCAGTTGAAACTGGATTTGTTCGGACCAGTCAGCATAGTTAAGACCATTGAACTTAACAGACGAATTACCTGATGCAAACAAATTCATAGTAGCTGCAATTAAAGAAACATGCTCATATCCATACATTGAATAATCTAACCTAACCAGATCCCAAGTAAAGCATATAAAATTTCATTAAGTTTACCTTTGGGTAATACTTAAAGAAATGTACAATTCATGATATTATAATCTTTAATTGACTTATAAACATATTTAACACAACATGTTTAACATCTTTGGATGTTTAAACATATCAATTAACTATGTAAACTTGTCACTTTAATGTTATTAATTATAAACAATGGTCCACCTTTGGGTGACCTACTAGTTTATAACTAATAAACTCATTTCAATAATATCATAATAATTAAATGAACAAATTACACAATTTAATATTGATCCTTTCAAACTAGGTCACTTTGGTGACTATATAGTTTCTATACAACAATATATTAATTGTATAAACATTCATTCACTCAATTTCTTTAATTTGACTGTATAATTAGGCGTTGCGGACGACTATGCGGACGTGAAATTGCGTCCGCAATTGCTTACTGTCGTCTGAAACTGCCTATAGCGGACGCTAACTTTATCGCCCGCTGCGTCCGCGTGATGCGTCCGGGTGAATCAAAATTACAGATTCATTCCGGACGCATGCTTTAAGCATCCTCAGCATCCGTGATGCGTCCGCATGAATCAAAACTGATTCAAAGCGGACGCAACTTTTATCGTCCGTATAGTCCGCTTCATTCGTCCTCGTGAGTATTTTTACAGATTCATTGCGGACGCCAATTGTAGAGTCCGCGGCGTCCGCATTGTATCGTCTGCGTGAATCATTTTACAGATTCAATGCGGACGATACTTACATGCGTCCGCGTCGTCCGCATCCTTTCACATATGCGTCCGCATACTCATTTTCAACATGAATCTTGCGTCCGACCACACTTCAGGTCGACCGCATCACGATACCCATCGTCCGGACGACGAACAGTCCGATAAACATTCAACAGAAATCATATATATCTATCATCCTATTCATGATTTCATCCATACATTCATATATGCATAATAATACGAAATATACACTATCATTTTCATGCATATTAATTCATTTTCATGGTAAATCAAATAGTATGTTTAACCGTGCGCTCTGATACCATTTGTAAGCATATTTTCAATTTAACTTTTCGACTTTAATCCCATTGTTTTTATTTACTTTACATGCTTGCAATGCTTTAAATCCCATACAACGTAAATGATTTAACCATCTATTATTAAACTAAATCTACCAACCTTGGTCCATGATATATAACGCTTTTGATGACGATGTTCAGTTCCGTTTATCGCCTTAAAACCTTTCTTTAACACGTCTCTTCGATGATCCGGAAACGAAGTGTAATATCCTTGATTTGTTGAGAGAATTTTCGGTAGGGAGAGATTAGTTTCGTTCGAATGAATCAATCCTTTTCTCTTCCCTAGGTGATTGAA
>JAJTVF010006608.1:0-16000 GCA_022433065.1 Begonia loranthoides
GAGTAATGCATTTGATTAATTACGATGACGAATGTTTGAAGTTGATAGTTTTTGATTCGGTCTGGAAGAAGATTCTCGAAATCGAGAATATCGTTTTCGTTTAAAAATCGGACAATTAGAAACATTAAAGATTAAAGAATGTAGATGACAATAAAACTTGGATTAATAAAGTCATTTTAATTGAGTACTTAACACATAATTATTAAGTTTGAGTTTAGAATTAGAAACAATAATTGTTTTATAATTGGTGTTAGATTTCCAAATTTTATTTTGATAAGTACGACTGCATCTGGATTGACTAATTTAAGGACAATTAGGACAGTGCTAATATGGGGATTTGGACAAATATTTTGGGCGATTAACATCAAATCTATTTCGTCTTCATCTCCACTCACTCTCCCTCTCTCTCTCTCAAATGTTCAAATCGACGACGGAGGATCTGCTGTCGCCAGGTATATTTTGATTCTTCCTTTCTTCATTCAGGTTTAAGATACATTAATCCTGGTGCTAATCTGTTTCTATTGAAGGCTCGTTGTTTTCATTTCCTGTTTCGTTGGTTTCGGTGACCCTGTTCTCGAAATTTTTTTTGATCTTTGTGGGCAATTGTCTCCTTTGAATTACGGGATTATTTGTTTGATTTTATTTTTTTCAATCTGCTTATGTAATTTTGCGCTCAAGAACCGCGTCTTGTTTTAGCTGTGTAGCTAATTCTTCCTTAGGGCAAGGAAGATTGTTTTTTTTGGACACAAATATTGCTTACTGGCACTTGAAGAGTTTCGTTTTTTTGTTTCTTAATAAATTTTTGTTCAATTTAACCTCGACTACGCAATATATAATATGTTGGCTACCACATTCGGTGTTAGATTGTGTGAAATCTACCTTGTGCATCAATTAGCCACCTGCCTTAACTAAATTGCGTTGTTCGCTCAGAAGAAATATAGTTTCTTCGTGGAATAATTACTTGTAAGTAATTTGTATCATGCGAAAAGTATGATTTTGTGCTTTGAGATTTGAGGAGGGGGCAAGCTAGCTATCCCATATTACAGCTTATGGATGGTTATTCTTTAGAAATAACCAAAGTGATTGTGAGCTGACTCGGACACTCAAACAACACATCAAGAGAAGATTCTTTGGAATGCTATAATACTATTGTGAAGAGAAAGTAGTTGATACACCCTTCCTTTTTAAATCATTTAGCTTCCTAAATATTCTTTTTTTACTTTTTAGTTTGACTGATTTCTTTATTTTCAAGATTTTTGAAGAAATTTATATCAGAAGAATTCATTATGAGGAATGTCCATGTTATGAATTTCACATTTGGCACCTCTACCTCCTGCACAGTCCATTTTTGCATATGATGTTGAAGTTAGTTAGCTCTAGAACAGTATACAGACTTTTACAGTTATGCCTGATGAGATGAAAGGGGATACTATCTCTACTCTCTTATGTATTTCAACCAAAGAAACTACATCCTGTTTCCCCTAGCACCCAATAATATTGTATGATTAAGAGTAGATTGTTCTCAATCTGAACCCTGGAAAAAAGTCAGAAATACTATTTTATAATCTGTAGCAATGCTTGTATGACCATGATTCTATGTCTTTTGGCACATCCCTCTAAGTTCTTTAAAGCGAATCCTTGTGTAAAATTAGAATATGAGAAGTTATCCATCAGCTTTAGCTTCTAATATAATATTTTCATCAAGTATGATGGGAATGTCATCATAAAAGTGCCTAATCTTTCTCTTTTTTCCCTTTCCTCTCTTTACTCCGCACATTTTATCAGTCATACTCCTTTATTGTGCTTTTCAAAATACAAAGCTTGTTCATTGTTGATATTGCTATAGATGCGATGCTATTTTTTTTTGCCACTATTGGAGCAATTTGGATGTGTTGTAATTTTATGCTTTAACGCTTTCTACTGAATTTACCGGTTAGCATGGTGTTTTATTCATACATAATAAGAATACTGAATATGCCCCATGGATTTACTTGTAGATGGTTGAGACAGTGAAGAGAAGGGTGGGCTACCCTTTTCAGAGTTGTTTCAGTTGAAAGGCAAACAGTAGGGGTGAGATGAAAGATTTTATTTTTTTATTCAAGGAACATTATCTTGAACTATCAGGTAGATTGATTTTTGTTTCTTTTGTAACTTTTCTTCGTGTAGACTCCAAAGCATTTATGAGATGGTTAATGGGCAAAATATGGATCCCAGTGAAATGCACTTAATTAGTTATTCAATGAAGTCCGATGCAAAAAAATGTCCTAGAAGCCATAATGACATCATGGCTCTTCGAATGAAAAATCGGGAAAGGCAGCGAAGATATAGAGCTCGGAAACGTCTTGAGGCAGATATGAAAAGTTCTTCTATCATAACTCTGCCAACTCAGCATGGTGCCGAATTTGGACAAAATGGGAATGCTACTAATTTCGCTAGGCGTGTCTACTGTGAAAGAGACTGGAAGAAGGATGCTAGAAGAGCTAATCCATCAACAGATGCGAATGAGCCATCGAAATGCCCATCTATCCCTGCAATAAGGGTTGAAAACCAGATCCTCAGTGTGGCAGATTCCATTGTTCAAGACGAAGCGAGTTTTGAGACCAGCCAATCAGTTTGCGAAAAGCAGAAATACGTACTCAATCGAAGAGATTGGAAAGCAGAAGCCAGAAACAGGAAAAAAGAAGGAGATCTTGTTAAGTTGTGATGTTTGATGGGCAACCGAGAAAGAGAGCTTTCAACTATTTGCCTGGAAGGGAAGGTGTTGTTTGTCCACGAGGTAATCAAAGTTGTTGTTTTTCAACAGCTTCTCTTCCAGATTTTAGGATTTTCAGTGTAGGAAAACTTTGTATTTCTTGAATTTAGCTAAATTTAAAGGTCAATTCATAATTAAAAACCCTTTTACCAACACACTCTCCATTGATTTTGACTAGCACCTGGTGGAAGATGATTTTCAGATTCTCTTCAATGGAGCTTTAACTTTGTTTTCATGGTGTGAAGAATGGAAAGTGAAAAGAGGTAAGAGAAAGTTGCATTTTCTAGGCAGAATTTAGTATTTGTCTTAATGTTCTTGATAGAATTGCAACAATTATAGATTTGGAGCTGAAAAATAATAGTTACAAGTCATCAATATAAAACCTTTAAAATAAAAATTATCTTTAACACAATTCACGCATAACATTTATACAACGACGACAAGGTTCGATCAAGAGAATTTAAATTGCGGTCGATTGATTCGAAAATAGAAAAATTATGAACACTATATATTATACAACCCAAATAATTTTGTATCTACCTCCTCCAAGATTAAAATCTTGGGTACTTGTAATTCTTCGTAATCCAATCCCTTCGCATCCCGAAGCTACTGACATATCATGGCTCGATTTTGCTTTCTGCCATGTAAGAATTGACGCTGGCAGTCTGGAGGTGGCGGCTGCCTTTCGGATTCTTCTTCCCCCTCATTTTGTTGTAGGGCGGTGGGCTAAGATTGCTGGACCAGCTTCTATCTTCTGGTAAGTAAATCTTTTTGCTGAAATGCTTCTCTTGTTCCGATACTTTTGCTGAATCTGTTCTTTGAAGACCTTGGCAGGACAGGCAATTCAGGCTCCTGCTCGACCACCCAGAAGTTCTACTGGTGGAAAAGAGGGATTTTGAGGATTTTGGAGGAAATGAAAGAGAGAAATGAGAGATTGTGGCAGAACAACTAATGCTGAGCCTTGTCTAATTTTAAGAGTCATCAATGGAATTTTTGAGGAGTTTTGGTGACCAGGGTTGTCAAAAGTTCTAACTTTTCCATGTGGGCAATGGGTATAGTTGAAGCATTCCATTACTTTATGTATCTACAAAGTTAAGTGGAATACAACCTTTGAGAATATGAAATAGAGAGGACAAATCGGGGGCATGTCCGTCCCGTCTCGCCTTGCATCTCCTTCCCATTTCCTACTTGTAAGCGTACTGGGACGATGATCGTTATCCCGTCCTTGTGTACGTTAAAAATCGAACATTAAACTGAAAAAGAAAAACACAAACAAAACATTCAAATTTAAAGTAAAAAAAAAAAACCTTTTTTGTCAAAAAAAAACCAAATTAAAATTGTGAATTTTGAGAACAATTGTGGATTGTTCTCTTTCCCCGCTGAATAAATTCTCACTTGGATTGTTCTCTGCACTGTTGTGGTCACAATCTTTACTTATTCTGTCGACAATTTTTGTCAGCTCATCTTGTCCTTTGGGCCACCTAGTAAAAGGCCCATATTTGTTATTAAGTGGTCCATCAAGTGGTCATCAAGTGGGCTAGTAAATTGGTAAGTTTGTTGATATAATTTATTATCAATTATCTTGTGCTTTATATTAACTAATATCATGCCGAATATGGAATTTTTTTGTGTGCGTTTCACTGGTAAAAATTATAATGTTTAGAAATTTCAATTTTAATTATTTGTAATGGAAAAAGAATTATAAGGTCACATTGATGATAGTGATATAGTCTCAGATGAAGCTTCTAAATTATTTCAATGGAAGATCAAAGATATCAGATTTATAACATGGATTTTAGCAATTGTGAATCAGTTAATTATTCTCAATTTAAAACCGTATATTATAACTAAGAGTATGTGAGAATATTTGAAGAAAGTTTATAATCAGGATAAGACGGCTTGTCATTTTCAATTATAATACGAAATTTTCAGTTATTCTCAGGATGATCTAACTATTCAAAATTATTTCTTTGGATTTCAAAATTTATTAGCTCACTATGTGGATATCATTTATGCAAATGTGTCGCTTGAATCTCTTTCTATTATTCAAGAGGTTCATGAATAGGGCAAGTGTAATGCTCCATATTTATCGTGATAAGTATAAGATTTCGTCATAACAATGTTTGTTAGTTATAATGTGTTTGGAATTGTGATATATGATGTAATGTGGGAGTTTTGTGTTATGACTTATGGAGGAGTGAAGATCTAGGTGGTTATGGGACATTTGATGGAAGGAGTGATCGATCAATTGGAGGATTGATTGACCGGAATTGCACAGTATGAAGTATGGGGGACTCTTTGGATGTATGGTGGTCGACCATCATTTTAGCGGTCGATCAGCTTCAATACAGATTGTAAAACATTGGAAGTTGCAATCGATCGGTGAATTACCAGCTTTAAATAGATTGTAAAGTTTGAGATTTGCGGGGATCAATTGAAGGAAGGTGATCGACCAGTATACTAAAAAATATACAGAGTTTAGTCTCTGGCTGTTTTGCGGTCAATGAACCAAAGAAAAGCGGTCGACCGATATACGAAAGGTCACCTGCATTTTTGTGAGATGTTATGTTTCTATTGGAGGCCTTTGTGGTGACAACCTTAGGGCACGCTCAGCAGGGCAACACCTCTAGCTTAGTGCTAGAGAATGAAGAAGTTTGAGGATTTAAGGGGAGCATGAAGACTTAGACATTGCAAAAGGAAAGGGAGAATTCTCTCAAGATCCGCTCTAGAGTTTTCTTCTCTTCTTTCTCCTAGTTCAAGGTATGTTAAGTTCCTCCATAGTTTTGTTCAGAATTTTATAAGGATATGGAAGTATGATAGTAGGATGAAATAGAAATGGAGGGAAATTTTAAAACTGGATGACTTTGGTATTTGATGTTTGTTATTTGTTTTTCCAAGAGTTAAGTCATTTGGATATGTAACTAAGGACATCTTAAGGAAGAAGTAAACTTTGGAATTAATGAATTTGGTTAAGTAGTGTAAAAGAAGTTATGATCAATCAAAGATAGGTGAAAATCGGAGGAAAACCTAAAGTGTATGTATAAAGGATTGTATATTTATCATGTGTTATTGATGGATGTTATTGGTTTTGAAGGCATTGTGAAGAAATAATCTTAAAGACTAAATTACGCTAATGACATAAGGTAAGAGATATTGTGTGTTTTTTGCCTATTGGCTTACATCACAAGAATTTAGAAATTGTTGATATGTTGTGTATATATGGAGATAATATTATGATATGGTGTGATTATTTGTATGCTCACATGTCATTAGTTATAAGAAGTTATATGATGTTAGTAAGGTTTGATTAAAAGACTAAAATGTTGATGGTTGATGATAAGATAAATAAATAAATATAACATGTTGCTATGTTTTGAATTGTATAAATGGAATGCTGCATTGTATTGTTCATATGCATTCTCATGCATCATGGTTTTAATAAAAATGTATGAAAATATTTCATGCATATGTTTTAAATAAAATTGACATTGTATGTAATAAATGTAAATAGATGTCAAGATGTATGAGTTCTTGAGATGGCTGCCCTGTGTGGGTCAATAGGTGTCACTCTCCCTCATACATTGATACATCTAGCGCCTGTATGGGTAAGTGAAACTAAAGAAAAATGAAAATAAATGGAAATAAATGTAATTAGACGTTGTGAAGTATAGGTTTTTGAGATGGCTGCCCCATGTAGGTAATAAGTATCAATCTCCCTTATATAGTGATATCTCCAACGACTAAAATGGTTAAGTGAAAGTAAAGTTAAAGTTAAAGATAAGGGTAAAGGAAAAATGAAAATGAAAACTGCTTTTGTTTTATAAAGTGCATGGCATAAACATAACATATTTTCTATCTTTTACTGAGCTTTAGGCTCATAGTTTACGTCTTGTGATGTAGGTAAGCATGAAGGTAAAGAAAGAAATGAGCAATTGATGGAGGATTTACATGACAAGATATTGTGCTGGTCGGACTCCAGAGAAAAAGGAAAAATGTAATTTGTTTAAGTTAAGAAATGTTATGTACAAGGTAAAGATTTTAAAAGTGAAATTTTATTTATGGTGTTCAAGTTATTTATTCTTAAATATTTTTAGTACAAAAAGTTTTCTGCTAGCACTCTAACGAAAAGATTTGATTAAAGAGAAAAGTTTAAAACTCTACGTGTTTTACAAAGGAAATGTGTTTTCAATTTTAACATTTTAAAGTGTATGAAAACCAAGCCACTACAACAAGAGATCAATTTTTGATGAAGTCGCATCCTTAATTTGAGATAACTGGATCAAATTTGATGAATCATATTCCACCTACCTCTTTAGATGTGTGTTTGGGTGAGTTACTTTGTGAAGAGCAACGTCTTACAACACAATCCATTTTTCAAAACAAAATATATGACAATGTAGTTGTTTATGTAGCTCATAGGAGAGGCAAGGGTGAAGATATGAATTAAGTTCAATGTTTCAACTGAAAGGAATATGCACATATTGCTAATAACTGTGCAAAGAAATTTTGCAATTATTGTAAGACACCTAGACATACTATTAAAGAATGTCTCACTCTACCCTAGAATCATAAAACTCATGCTAATCAAGCTGTTATTAGTTATTCTGCATCAACTAGTTAGTTCAGTGGCATCAGTTGATAAAACAACAATTACTCATGAAATAATTCAACAAATGATTATTTCAACTTTTTCAGCTTTAGGCCTTTAAGGTAAGGATATTCAATCGTCTTTAACTTGACTTGAAGATCCTGAAGCATCTAATCATATGACTAGCTTTTCTAGCTCCTTACTAATGTTTGAACATATAATAATTCAACTTATATTCTAACTGCTAATGGTGATCAATTACCTATTCATGTTATTGGGGTCATTAACTCCTTAAAAAAAAGATGTATTTGTATCGCCCGAGCTTTCTTCTAGTCGAATTTCAATTGGACAATTAGTTGATAATAACTGTAATGTTTGTTTTTCTCGTGATGGTTGTATTGTGCATGATTAGGTATCGGGGAAGATACGTGCAAAAGGGCTTAAAGTTGGACGATTGTTTCATTTACATTTTTTTCATTTCTAACTTTGTTCATTGGCCTACACTACTAAAGTTCAAAACAGTGAAATTTGACACAAACATTTAGGTCATCCTAATTATATTATTCTATCTCTTTTAATAAATTTTGGTGTTTTGGGCAATAAAAATCAATTTTCATCTTACCCAAACTTCAATTGTTCTACATCAAAATTAAGAAAGAGTAAATGTCTTTTATTTCTTCACATAGAAGTCATACTAATAAATGTTTTGATTTGATTCCCTGTGATGTGTAAGACATTACTCCTATCATATCTCATGTCAATTACAAATATTTTGTAACATTTATTGATGATTATAGCAAATATACTTGGATTTATTTTCTTCATTCTAAATTTGAGATATTTTTTTTTGTTTTTAAATAGTTTTTAGCGTATGTTGAAAATCAATTCTTTTTTGCTATCAAAATGTTACGATTTGATTCAGTTGGCGAATATATGTCCTGAGAACTTCATGATTTTCTACAATATAAAGGAATTATTGTCCAACGTTCTTGTCTTTATACACCCCAAAAAAATAGTGTAGTTGAACAAAAGAATCGTCATCTATTAAATGATACTCAAACTTTATTACTTGAATATTTTGTTCCACCCAAAATTTGGGTTGAAGCCTTATCTATGGAAGTTTATTTAACTAATAGATTGCCTTCAAGTGTCTTAAATTTTGAATCTCCATATTATCGTCTTCATCATAAACATATCAATTATCTTGATATACATTTTTTTGATTGTATTTGTTTTGTTCATTTGTCACTTTATAAACGTTATAAACTTTCTGCTTAATCGGTTAAATGTTCATTTATGGGTTATGTGGCGACCCGTTTTTCTTTATCTTTTATAAACATTTAAAACTTGAAATACTTCTTTATAAAACATACAACGAAAGATCTTCCTTAAATAAAACCAATCAAAATAAAAAGAAATGTATCATAACAAAATTTCTTTTCTTTAACTTTTAAGAGTATACATTTTTATATTTAAAATAATTCATTTTCTTTAATCGTTCCTGTTTAGTTTAGCTAGCACAATATCTCATTGTGCAAACTTTCCATCAACTACTCCTTTCCATTTTCCATTGGTGTCATTACCTACATCAGCTTAATGCACAGTAAGAATGAATATCTAAAAAACAATAACTGTCAATATGATATGCATCCAATCTTTTCTTTTTATGTTTATTTCTTTTTAATCAAATAACAGTCCAAATGATTGGAGAACATCAGTCCAAGGGAAAATATACATCTCATGGTTTTCTTAGACAAAACCATCACTCAATCCCCCATCGAGAAAAGAGACACATCATCATGTAGTTCTTTTAAGCAGAATCGTTGTCAAACACCCCTCTTCCCCCCCAACTCTCACAAGCGCCTATTTACGTTTATTCAGTCTATTTTCAGTTTCATTATCATCATACATACTTATAAACATTTTCATAATGTGATGGAAGAACTATTCATGAAATCATGTGTGTCTATCATCCACAAGAACAAATTCTCAAAGACATCATAGTTCTATAATGTACACTCTATTCTCAAATCAATATAATCAACCATAAACCTAAAACTTAACTCCTAATAACATTTATAACTAGCATAGCCTCAATCAATAATACAATTTAGTTAAACCATATATCTAACCACACTTATTAACATCATATCCTTAATAATAATATCCTAATTTTTTGTGAGGCAGTCAAACAAAACAACTACTTAAAATTTTTTGCTTACCTTGAATTGTTAATGTGGTTCCACAATTGAAATATCCTCTTGAATAACCAAACTTTTAAATTAGCAACCTTTATAACCAATTATATCATCAATAACTATATAACTTATAAATATTCAACGTTTTCTTCTTCTTTATTTTTATTTCTCCCACTCTTTTTATAATAATTTATAATCTCTCTTCTTCAGCCTTAAGCTAGAGGTGCTCTCAAGCCAAGATATGGTGGTGATGACTCACATTTTTGCCATTCAAAACATTACATTTCATCGTGAATCAGGTGACCCCTTGCATTATTGGTGGTCGACCACCATTCTACCCATGGTTTGATTTTTGCTTTTTGTAGAAATTTTGGTCAACCACTCATAAACTGGTCGACCACAAATTTATTTGAGAGCCCCCTTATTTCAATTTGTTGAGATTTTGGTTGACTACTCATAAACTGTTCGCCCATAAATCTACCCGAGAGCCCCTAGAATTTTAATTTGTATTAAACTGGTCGACCACTTCTTCCATTTTAATCGACCACAAGTTTTCCTATTAAACCTTAGACACTAAACTTCTATTTTACTCTATCATCAATTCATCCTTAATAAATAACATGTTTTCCAACTAAAATCTCTATTAAACTAATCACCAATCTTATAATCATCCTAATAAAAATTTGAGGTATACAGGTTATAGCATTTCACACAAAGGTTATGTTTGTTATGGTCCATCATCTAATAGATTTTATATGTCTCAACATATTGTTTTTTTTTTCCGAAAATCAATATTTTTTTCCTATTCATGTTGAAACTTTGTCAAACATTGTTTGGTCTTCCTAAATTTGATAAAATCGAGTACAACTCCTAACCGATTCAAATATGGATTTGTATGACTTTGCCACTTCCTCAAGCTAACTTGCAATCTGATTTTGCTCATAGTGCTCCTATCATGTCTCCTCCTACTACAGACATAATTCTTCTATGCTCTTTTAGAGTTAGTAATATTGCTGATCAGTATGGTTTCTCTCACACAACTATTCATACTACTTTATATTCAATTTCTATTCCCTCATGTTATTCGGAAGACGTGAAATATGAGTGTTGGCATAAAGCAATGGCTGAAGAACTTCAAGCTCTAAAGGATAATCACACATAAGATGTTGTTACTTGTTCTCCTAATGTTAAGACAATTAGTTGTAAATGGATTTACTCGATCAAGCTTTGTTCTGATGGTTCTCTCGATCGATTTAAAGCTCGATTAGTTGTTCTTGGTAATAAACAAGAGTATAGAGTTGACTATAAATAAACTTTTGCTCTAGTTGCTAAAATGACTACAATACAAATTATCATTTTTGTTGATGTTTCACAAAATTGGCTTCTTCATTATATGGATGTCAAAAATGCATTTTTTCATGGTGAACTCAAAGAAAAAATTTACATAGTATTGCCTCCTGGCATGTCTTCATCCTCTTCTTTGAAAGTATGAAAACTGAAGTGATCTTTATATGGGTTGAAACAAGCTCTTCGTGCTTCGTTTGATAAATTTTGGACAACCTTGGTTAATTTTTTCTTCAAACAAAGTCAATATGATTATCTTTATTTCTTTGCAAGACATTTAAAAGAGTTATTATTCTTTTTGTTTATGTTGATAATATTGTCATCACTAGGACAGACTTTGCATTTATCATTCATTTGCAACATTATCTCCCGATCACATTCCATATGAAAAATCTTGGTCCTCTTACTTATTTCTTGGGTTTGGAAGTTCATATTACTTCTTCTAGTATTTTCTTGAAGCAACATAAATTCACAGGATTTAATTACTTTGGCAAGTCTTCAAGATACTTTGTCTAATGATACTTCTTTGGAAGTTAACACAAAGTATCATAGTGAGAAGGATAATCTTCTTTCTAATCCTATAGCCTATCGACAGTTGGTAGGTAAGTTGAATTATTTAACTATTACGCGATTTAATACATATTTTGCTATTCAGCAAGTTAGTCAATTCATGCAAAATCTGTGTTATCTCCACTTAGTTGTTGTTCTATATATTATTCGATATCTTTGAGCGACATCTAGTTGTGGCTTATTCTACCCATTTGATTTTCATATTCATCTTGTTGCTTATAATGATGCTGATTGAGTAGATTTTGCTGATATTCAACAATCTGTCACAAGTTAGTGCTTGTTTCTTAGTAGTTATTTAATTTTGTGGAGAAGTAAGAAACAATATCGAGTCTCTAAATCTTCAACTTAGTCAGAATACTGTGCAATGTCTGCTGTTTGTTATGAGATTATATGGCTTTGTGGACTTCTACTTGAGCTTGATTTTTCACAATCTGCATCTACTCCGCTCCATGTTGATAATACTAGTGCTATTAAAATCATTACTAACCCTATCTACCATGAGCGCAACAAGCATTTTGAAATAGATTGTCACTTTATATGACGTCTTTGACAATGACATCATATTTCTTCTTCACATTTTTACTGACATGCAGATAGCTGATATATTTACAAAGTTTATGACATAGAAACGTCATCAGTTCCTTGTAAGAAAATTGATGCTTCTTGACAAAACAACATCAATTTGAAAAGGAATAATAGTTAGATCATGAATTAATGTCCAATTATTACATTATAAATGAAAATAATTTAAAAATTATATTTCTTATTTAGATAGACTTAATTCATGACATTGGTAATGTTTAACCACTTATGCAACCTCTCTCAAGACGAAGGGTCATAGAATATTATGTCATTATTTATTAATCACTCACCCTTTTCGCCTAATCTCTGTCAAAAGCAAGATGGTGGAGGTTGAACCGTTGGATTTAAATCCAAGAGGGGGAGGAGTCTTGATTAGGAAATTGCCCACCAAACCAGGAAAAACTAGCCAATTCCAACTGAAATCACTGATCTAGATTGAGACGACAAGCAAGTAAGAAGATCTTTACAGGCAAAACCCACCAATTAGTTGCCATCCTCAATCATGTTCTTCACAAGACAAACCTTATAAGTGTAAATCTTGCAGAAAAAGCCTGAGTTCTAACTCAATCCCCTCCACAAATCATGCATCAAAATCCAAATTCTTTGAGAACAAGAAAAATGTCGTTTGGGAGGATTTCAAAATCTCTGTAAACTCCATCGGCTTCACGTTATATGATAGTACACAGCATACCTACATGATCACAGACAATGAATCTATAAGCTTTTTTGGGGGAGAAAATGGAGCTTTATATCCCCATTTCCAGCAACTCCATAACTCAGCTTCGATGATTCGTATCGGCTAACCTGTACTACCTAAAGAATAATAAAACAGTATTATACAGACATCTCTGCCGGGGAGCCTAAAATGTCCCAGAGCACTAATCAATTGTCTAATCTTTTTCTGAGTTCTAATCCGATTTGTGGTGGAATTTGCTTCGCCGGGCAGAGATTTTCATCGGGTATCGCTTAATTTTGACGACAGAGCATTTTTGAGCTGTTCTTGAGTGTAAAATCTACTCCCCATCTTCACTGTCGCTTGTTGGATCATCAAGTTATTCATCACTGACATGCTCGCATGGTGAACTTCCAAGTGTAATTCCTTTAGAGCCGCCATTAACGTAGCAGCTGGATGGTTTTTTTTACTGCATTGAATTCGGATCATGGCGTCCCAACCCAGTATTTTTACATCAATGTCCATCTCAGAAAGTTTACCTCCATTTTGATTTGATATCTTCTGTTCTTGGTCTTGTTTCGATCTTGTATAGCGATTTTCTTTGTTGGCCAAATCCTTTTTCGCTGAATCTAACTGTACCTGCAATTCTTCGTTTTCTGATTCTGAAGTTTGAAGCTTGGATTTGAGCTCGTTGATGTAAGAAATGGCGTCGCCGAGAAGGGAAGCTTTGTCCATTTTCGACACGTTTGGAACTACAGCTCTGAGAGCGTAGAACCTCTGGTTTAGCTTCTCTCTTCTCTGTCGTTCTGCTTCGACGTGATTTAATGGCTCTTCTCTTCCGTTTGCTGGTTTTCTTCCTCTTTTTCGAGGCTTCTTCTCTGGTTCTACTACTCTGCTACTATCTGCCTTACGAACCACTGAAGCTTCGAGATCGGAATGATCTGAATCAACTCCGCATCCACTTGATTTCACGCCTGAAGATGGCAAAATCATGCCGGAAGTAAACGACAGCATCCCATCTTCGTTACTTCCTCTAGAACCAGGCGATCTCTTCTTTTTCACGGGCTCCTCAGGAATGATCTGAGAATGGCCGGAGAACAAGCTGCCGTTATCACAAGAACTCCTTTTACTTTCACCAAAGTTGAGAATATCGCCGGATTCCGGCTTGCATCCGTAACTGGAAAAATTCAATCCTACACCGAAGAACGTCTGCATCTGCATCCGAGGCGATTGTGGATTGGACGGATTCTCCAATGACCTTCGATTTTCGATGTTGATTGGCTTTGAAGCTTCCTGAGTAGTTGAAGCTGGAGCCATGGAAGATGGGAATGGGATTGAGCTAGCCGGTTCCTTAATTTCAGATGGATCGTTCAGCCAGAGAGAAGATGGGTCTGTTTGAGCTTGGTCAGCACTGTCTAAGGGCCACGAACCAGCCTCCAGATTATTGAAATTGAACAAAACAGTTACTTTATTCGTCAGATCGGCGCTCTGCAAAATGACCTCCGTCGAGCCCAATTCAACCACTCCGTTGGGAGAGGGTATACATACTATCGTCTGCAACCCGAAGGCCTGAGCCTGCCGAGCCCGTTCGCAGGTAGACGTCGCTAGTCGATCAGGCCCGGAAACCCACACCGGTCGGGAACTGAACAAAGCCTGACCGGGCAATCCACTCCCGTTGACGAAAGTTTGGGTCATCGAAACCAAGAAGAACCACTCGGTGTCGGTGACGACTTCATCGACGGGGTCGTCTGAAGCGGCGGCCGAGCCTGAAATTAGTGAGTTGAGCTCCCGAAGAATTTTTCTCCGGTGCTCCTGCTCCGCAGCAGAAGTGGGAGTATTGGCTCTGGTCGCTCCTTTTCCTTCATCCCCTTTGTAATACCCATCACCCCACCCTAAAATCGACGGGCCGGAGTAATCGTAAGAGGACTGCCAGAATATCGCGTACGTCCACCTCTCGCGAGCTCCGTCGATCACCGCCTGCAGACGTTGCTGCAGACTCTCCTGGGAGAAAGCCACCGCAGACGGCTGGGATTGGGAGAGAGGAGCAGATGTAGAGGCGGAGGAAGGGTGGTTCTGAGGAGGCTGAGCCCAGAAAGAAGAAAGATCAGAATTCAAGAAGGCGTCCATCACCGACGCATTCTCGTCCGTCCAAAGATTCATCGCCGTCGTCGATAATCCATAATCCGTCATACCATCAACAACCAATCGTCTGAAACGAGTAATCAATTTATACAGAGAGACAGAGAGAGGGTGGAGGTGGGAAACGAGATGGAGTGGGAATTGGGCAGCCTTTGAGTCGGCGATATATCTGGAGCAGAAACTGGGGAGGAGAGAGAAAGTGGAAGGAGGCTTCTAGGAAGGTAAGGATCGGCGATTAAATCAGACGGCGGCGTATCTAACGTTCATTTACTGCAACTCGGGCGAGTGGAGATTGGGTTGTAGATAAGATTAGTTTGGTCTGTGAAGCACGTAGCTTACACGTGCTAAATTTGAGAAGCTCTTTGACTGTGAACTGAGAGTGAGCCGTGACTGGCCGATGAAGAAATTCAAACGCCACGTCACACTTTTTATTACACGGTAACAATTATTAGCGTCAACATTTTAACACGTGCAAAATCTCTAACTCAATCTAATTTATTAATTAAAGTGCTGATCAACTCCTAGCTTTAAGGTTATTTACTAATGAGACCAATGTTTTTAACAAACTACCCCTCCACCTTTTAGCCCCAAACACATATGCCCTTGTCGTTATAAAATTTGTTAATTCAACATGTACATAACATAATATGTAATTTCTCTCTCTTTCATCTATCACACTTTAATAATGGGTATTGTAGACTCGTGCATTTGGCAACTCCGGTTGAGCATCTCTCATCGTCCTACTTCTATGAGACGGGGACCAAAAGACCCATTTTCAAAAAAGGGTAGAGGTGGATCACAAAACATTGTTTTGATCCCGAGACAAGAAGGAAGAGAGGACAAGTGGCTAGCTTCGTTAGAATTATTTAATAGTAATTTGGTGGATTTACGTTTGTATAAACATTAGATTATACATAATAATTATCATATAAGATGAAGTGATTTAATTAAGTGTAATGTTTGAACTTTAGAGTATATGAGTAATATGGGTTATATATATATATATATACTCAGGGGTAATTACACATTCTGTATAGGTTTAATGGTAACTACCAACTCAAGAAATACAAAAAGGTAGTGGTCTCCTCTATCATTTTGCATTTTTGTGAGAATTTCATCACCTCTAGAGAGAATCTTACATGAAATGTTTAGTG
>JAJTVF010006614.1:0-26521 GCA_022433065.1 Begonia loranthoides
CTTCTCAAATTTCAATGGAGAAATGAAGATTTTTTAAAAAAAAAAAAACCAAGAAACACAAATAGAAGATAAGAAATCTAACTATAATGAAATTGATGGAGTAGAATATTAATAAATAAACTTGATGGACAAAAACCCTAACAAGAAACTACCGAAAGAGAACCTTAATTAGAACAATTAAAACTCAAACTACAAGAATCAAATAAAAACCCTAAACCAACAAATAATTTACAAGAGTTCAACTCAAATGTTTTTCTTATAATTGTTTTCTCAAAAAAATAAATAAATAAATAAATTAAACTATTTTTTTGTGGTAAAAAATGAAATTGATAGTGTAATACAACGAACTTTTATATGAGAATTTAATAAAGATTAATTTGGGACATTTGGAATTGTTGGGTAATTTTCAGGGTATTACCAAGGACATATTCATAATATTATAATTTATGAAATTTACAGGATTAAGGATTAATTTGGGAGAAGAATAAAATGAGATTTATGGGATAAATTAGATTATTTGGATTTAACTATTTAAAGAGATTAAATAAATTAATTTAATTAAAGGAAAATTTAAAAAGGGGAAGTGGGAGGGCATGAACCGCTTCTGCCCCAACCGGTTCACGCCATTTGAACCGGTTCACTAAGTGTACCGATTGAAAGAGAAAATGAAGAATGGCTAAGCCATTCTTCTTGGAGCGAACCACAGAGAAAGAAATGAGAGAGAGAGAGAGAGAGAGTGGGGGAGCACTAGAGAGAGAACGGAGGTGAGCGAGAGAGGGAGACGATCAGGTGATGAACGACGACACGAAGGGAGAAGCGAGCGTGGGTTTCCGACGGGTCGCTGCTGACGGTACAGGACGATGAACCTCGGGACGGCTAGGGCACAAATTGGATTGGTTGTTTACGGGTCGTGTTTTCAGTGACGATTCAAGGTATGTTTGGTCGAGTTTTCCCCTCCTTTGCATTGCTGTTGATCGATAGTAGGCTGGAGACAAGATTTTAGGGACGGAATCCGGCGAGCTCATAGCGGGTGCAGGGGCCAACGATTCTAGCTCGATTCACTGGGCAGTGGTTGATTCAACTTACCGATCGGTCTGAACCAGTGCTTCCTCCTCTGGTTTTGTCCAAGTGAGATCGACAGTGTGTCGAGCGTGCGGAGAATACTCTAAAAAATCACAGTGATGTTGTCAGGCATGTTGGAGAGCTACACTCTCTACCTTCTGGGAGTGGCAGAGAGTGTCTCTTGTTGATGAACTACAAGAATGGGGAGGAACGAGAGACAGAACGATTTTGAGTGAAGGGAAGCTGGAGAATGAAGCTCTCAGGTGAGCTTATGTGCGAAGAGAACTGCACGCTGAAAGGTGGAGCTGCTGCTTGCCTCGGGTCCTCTCTGGTGAGTAGTTTCCTTCATCGTATTCTGGAGTTTATAGATTAGTGTTATGCAGTTAAGATGAAAGATAAAAATGTGCTATTGCTGTCTTGATTTATTCTCTCGATGGTATTGCCCTGTATGCCATTCTTGTTTATGTGGGATGATTTTGTTCGAAATATAATCTGTTGGGCTTGGTTGATATACATGGATTATTCTTTGTCTGGTTAGGTTGGTGAATGCTCCATGGTTGGTTGTTGTTTTGGATCATGTGTTGGATGATTATTCTTCGGTTAAATTCTGCAAGATTAAAAAATAAACTATTGGACAGTGATTGAATATATTACTCTCTGCTCTCTACTTTTGATTGTGTGAGGAATGTTGTTGGATTGTTGATGTTTGGTGACCATGAGATATTATTTAATTTCTGCTATGAAGAAAAGTGTGAGTTTAAAGCTCTGTAAATTGAGGTTGCTCTTTTATTAGGTATTGTAATTATGAAAATAAGTCGTTGGAAAATGTTAGGTGATTAGGTATGAACTAATAATGTCAATGTTGCTGAAGATAATGAGCTTTAGAGATGTGATTAATGATATGATGTTATGGATTCATGAAGGTATTGAGGCGGAAGAAAGATAACGTTCGGTGCCAATGCACGATAAAGTTTCGAGATAAGGAATTTGAGTGTGTCTTGGACATTTGGAAGCCCTGCACCACAAGTAGTGTGCTTGAGTAGTGTTGTGTTCCTTGAATGATATTCTGTTGTTATTTCCTTGGATTGATAGGGTAGATTATTGTTAGCTTTGTGATATTGTCTGGTTAATACAACTGCTATTATTTATTGTTGGTATTCTTTACTGCTAAATGATATTGTTAGTTCTGTCATAAAGGCTTAAATAATTGATGAACGAGTGATAGACAAATGATGAACGAGTAATGCTTAGATAGTGAATTAGATAAATAAGTTAAGTGCAAAGATATTATTTTGAATTGTCCCTTCTAGTTTAACTTCTTTTTAGTTATTAATTACAAGCTGCTATTTATTTCATCATTGTTGTGCTGTCATTGGGTTGTCTTACTTTCATAACCTAGCATTAATATTTGTGATAATGAGCACATTTAATTGGTAATTTACTAGGATCCTGAGTAGATTAATCAAGTGAGCACATTAACTAATTTAATAATCTAAGCCTATAAACAATTAGAGTAAGCTCAGCATGTGAACTAATACTTAACTAACTAAGCATGCTTAAGTAAGTGTAATTAGCTCTTGAATAAGTTCACTCACCTGGAATGATAATCGAATCAATAATTAAGGCACTTAACTAGACTTGAACATGTTAATCGACTAACTAGTTGAGCATGTTAATTAATTAGTTGAACATGTTTAATTAACTTGATTTATTCATGATGCATGTCAACTTATTAGAACAATCAACTTAACGAGAGTAGTTAATTAATGCAAGCATGCTAACTGAACTAGAGTAATTAATTAGTGTAAGCATAATTAACTAGACAAACATATTAATTAACTAACCTATCGTTAATTGGCATGAATGAATTAACTAGAAATTAACTAGATTATAATACGACTAGTCAAGCATGTTTAAATACCTAGCTATGCATGTTTAATCCATTAAACTACTAAAAGCATGTTTAGCGAGTTATGATAAAAACATGTATAATCATCATTCTTTCTTGAGTATGTAAATCAATTAGGATAACTAACTAGAATGTTAATTGTATTTTCATCAAGCATGTTAATTAATCAGAATAATTAACTAATTATTGAGCAGGTCTAATTAATTAGAGTAAACATGTTAATTATAACTTAAGTGTGTTAATCGACTTAAGCAGGTTAATCAATTCAAGTATGTTTAACCAATAACTAATCTTTGAGCTTGTAAATTGACTAAGATAATTATTTATAGTCTTGAACATGTAAGTCGACCTAGAACAAGAGCATATTTAAATCACCTAGAATAATAAATATAGGAAGCATGTAAATGGACTAGGATAATTTACATGTTAATCAATAGTATGTTTTCGATTCTTTTCTGAATGATATTGTTCTATTAATTCGAGCATGTTTTCCTTGTTTCAACCCATTGTACTTGTTCTCTGTGGTGTGCAGTTATTTCCTTCTATTATATGTTTTGCTTGTCCTTATATATGCTTTCAGTTATTTTAGATGCGCACTTCAATTTTTGTTAAAGTTACATTATAGAGCATCATGCATCACGTTAGGTTGAGAATGTATGGTCATACATCATGTAATAGAAATAGAGTATGGAGTACTCCCACGGGGTGGTACTCACATGCATGGTAAGGAAAGTAAAATGATAAGAAAAGACGAAGGAAAGGAATAAGGGAGTTGGGAGACGGATGGGTAGCGGTCCTAGTCTAGGAATTAGGCAATGCCCTTACCTTATCGGGAACAGGACCTAGTTGCCCATAGGAGGTTAGGTCCAACCCACTATATCATCTCATACGGGTCTTCCAATCTCCAGCTCGAAGTATGAGTAAAGAACGAATGAAAGAACGAAACGTAATGAAAGAATTGGTATGGATGGCCCCCATTCCAAATGAACTAAAGAGAGTCATAAGCATAATTGCATTAAACCCCTTTTCCTTACTGAGCCATTAGGCTCACGTATTACTTGTGGTGTAGGTATAACAACGAACAAATAACAAGTAGATGATAAACACATAATGAAGCAGGGATGAATGATTTCGCAAGCACGAGACTCGGGGCTTGCAAGGCAATGAAAAAGATGAGTAGACGATCGCAATCAAATGGTGTTTAGTTATCAGTTTCATTGTTAAACGCAGTGTTTCAATTGTTTAGTATTTCCTTCTTGAACGATTTATTTACGCTTCGCCATGTTTTACAAGAATTTATTTTATAATGCTTCCGCACATTTTATCATTTGGTTTTTTATAACGAGTTTAAAGAAAGAGTCAATAGCGATCCGGTTAGACGCATTCTAATACGTTTTGTTTCAAAAAGAAAATTTTCAAAATTTTAAGTGTTTTAAAGGATTTACAAAAATCCGGGTCGTTACAGATAAATAAGACATGATTGAAACTGGTGTTGTGACACTAAATGATGTGAACCTCAAAAAGAGAATGATGAAAGACTCCAACAAATTGAAATAAGGGTGGAAATCAGTTTTGTTTAAATCGAGTAACCGAACTAGGCTGAAATTTTTGGTTGGTTTGGTTTGGTTTTCAACATGAAAAAATGAAATTTTGAACTGAACAGAAAATAACCAAAATTTTCAGTTCAGGGCTTGGTTCTAATGAAAAGAAAAACTGACTAAAACTTAACCAAACTAAAGTTACGATAAACCACTGGGTTTATACCCTTGAAAAATAAACAAGGGAAATCTTTCAAAAAAGTTAAAATTAAAATCAAAGGAAACGTATATCTAATAAAAGAATCAAAGGAAACACATCCATTGTGGACACGTTCTCTTCTGCTACGGATATCTACCAATCACTATCTACCACGTATATCATTCATTCCATGGACACACTCCATTGTCCATTCGGTGGATACCACCTCACATCTACGAATACCCACACTTCTAGAGACGTAAACACATCCGTTGCAGATGCATGCACTTCTGCTACAGATATCCACCAATCACTATCTGCAACGTATATCATTCTGAGGATACATTTTACATTTCATCCCTTGACTCTAACCTCCAAATTTCCACACCAACTCTTCTAACCCTATAACATACATTTCATTCACGAAAATTTTTTGAGTGTTATACTAGGGCTTCGACTCAGGGCTGCGACTAGCGCCTTAGTATGGAAAATAATACCAATGTGTATGAAAGCAGAAAATAAAAAAAAAAAAAACAAACAAACAAACAAAGCATGTAAAACATGGAATTACTTTACTAAAATAGAACCAATAGACCCAAATAACCCTTGGGTAAATTACAATTACTATGGGAAAGCATATGTCTGTCATGTAGTATGGAATTGAACTTCAACTTTGAACAAACATGTAAATACTTATAAGAAATTGTTAGCTAGTTTAGATGAGACACATAAGACGTTATTATTTTGTCAAACAAAGATAGTAAGAGAAAGTTTAGTTGGTTCTTTAACTATGAAATCATTTAGTGCATAAAGATATTGAGATAAGCTTGCTAGAATGGTTGTCATTGATGAATTACTTTTTTATTGTTGTTGAATGAAAAGGTTTTATAGATTTGTTAAATGAGTTAGAGACAAAATTTATTTTTTTTGTTTGTAAAACTGTTGCGAATGATATTTTCAAGCTTTTCATAAAGGAAAAAAGTAAGTCGTAAGTTTTTTTTCCCAATTGTTTGAAAGAGTATGTTTAACCACTAATACATGGGTGTCTATCCAGAATATAAATTATATGGTGGTGACTTCTCATTTCATTGATGCAAGGTGTACTTTGCATAAAAAGATTATTAATTTTATGATTATGGAAAAATGTTTATTGAATTTGTGAATAAAGAGAGATTTGACTATCACAGTTGATAAATCTTCTTCTAATGAAGCTGCTTTGAATCATTTGCTTAATACAATTAGAAGCTGGAAAGGTTTGGTACTTGATATAGAGTTTATGCATGTCAGATGTTTTGATCATATTGTAAATTTGATTGTTTGCAATGGCCTGAAAGAGCACAATGATTCTAATGTAAAGATTCGCAAAGAAATTAAATATGTCTAGTCTTCTCCTTCGAGGATGCAAATGTTTAAAGCATGTGTTGAAAGTGTAAAGATTACATGCAAAAGTAATGTGTGTCTTGATGTTCCAACACAATAGAACTCAACATACTTAATGTTGCACACTGCTGAAAAGTTTGAAAAAGCTTTTGCTAAATTGAGTGAATATGACAATCAATACATATATGAATTTCTTGAATAAGAGAATGTAAGTGTTCCTCCCACTGATGAAGTTTGGTGTGCCATTAGTGAATTTATAGTATTGTTAAAAGTATTTTATGACGTGACGTTGAAAGTTTTGTCAACTTTTCATATTACTGTCAATGTATTTTCCTCTTAAGTATATAAACTTCATAGAGTTATCAAGAAATTTTCTATGACTGATAACTCATCACTAAGAATCATAGCATTTGGCATGAAAATTATGTATGAAAAGTACTAGGAAATTTTTCGTAAAGTCAATCACTTCATGTATGTGGTTATTGTGCTTCATCCATGATATAAACTGAATTTCGTGAAGCATTTCCTAATGAAATTAAATGGATTGGAGATGATCAATGAGTTGATAATGGAATCAGAACATCCAATTAGAAGGTTCTATTCTAAGTACAAAATAGATTCACCAATGAATAACGTGGAATAAACTTCTAGGCCTGTTGTTAATTTTACTCATGACAATTTGGATGATGACGAGTTCGAGTTGACATTTCAAGAAAAATTGAATAATGAAGATGATGTCAATCAAAATGAAGTTGAAAATTATTTTTCATGAAAGTTTTAAAGTTTTTCAAACGATATGGACATATTGAGTTGTTGGAGAATGCACACTTCAAAATATCCAACTTTGAGTAAAATAGCAAGAGATATGCTTGCTATTCCTATTTTTACAGTTGCCTCTCAGTTGACATTCAGCTGTGGTGGTCAAGTGTTAGATTGTTTTTGGAGTTTCTTGTCTCCAAAAACTGTAAAAAGTCTCATTTGCCTTCAAAGTTGGATTCATGATTTTGATAGACTTACAAATATTTACGAAGCATTGGAAAATGTGATGCAATTTGAAAATGATAAACTTATTTATCTTTTGTTCTATAAAGGCAATACTATCCTCTATATACCATTAAATAGAAATCCATTTAATAACACAACTGCATAGCAATCCATTTAATAACACAAACAAAATTCTAGCATCTAATGTACGATATCCATGTGGATATTCTCCTCACACTCATTTCCAAATCTCTGCACGAGCATGTCACTTGATAAAATAAAAGTTCAAATGTCTACTTCTGAGAAAGACTTTGTCACACCCCGAGTATGAAAACTCTCTTTTACATTTTTTTTAATACATACATTCTATAAGAGAAGACTTTATCAATTGTACACTCGAAAATCCATACCACATTTTTATATTTATTCCTTTTTATTCTAGCCACAAAATTTCTTCAATTCAAAAAAAACCTAAACATTTCATCGAAATATGTACAGTTTAACACAGTCCATTTACAGAAGAAAAATGTTTGTGATAATAAGAAACTGTCACCCTTTTTACAGTCATTCTTTCAGTCCAGTGTCCCTCACATTTTAAAGCAAAACAATTAATCATAAACCCATATAGTGATTTGTCCCAGAATTAAAAACTCCCCTCACATGCCAAACTTCTCTGAATTGTTCCATTGCATAAAGCCATGCATCAACCCTTCTCAGTACCTCCTCAATACTAGTGTTAACCATGTCAGTTGTTATGAAGAATCTCATCTTGTTCTTCTTTTACATCACAAGACTTATCTATTAGTTTAATGCTCAGTAAGTAACCAGTTCAATTTTATATCGTTAACATAATTAAACATGTACATGTAGAACCATATGCATTTAAGAAAACATCAGATCTTTAAACTGTCATTCATATGCAATCTATACACATGCAAAACCGTATGCACTTTCGAGAAAACATGAAGCTTGCAAAGAACAGTCATTTTCTTCCTTTTCTTTTAACTTTTCTTTTGATTGTCAGTGCACCGTTTGGAGGGAGTAGACACCATTTAGTCCTCCTATCATGACAGCCTACTCAAACTCCGAGGTGAGATGGCACCATTTGGTCTACCCCTCGAGACAGCTAACTCAACCCCGTCCCCAACAATCCTTTTACGTATCATTTCTTTGTTCATTGATTCTTTTCTTTTCTTTTCTTTTTTCCTTTGAATGTGAAGGCACCGTGTGGAAGGAGCAGACACCATTTGGTCTGCCTCTCGAGACAACTAACTCAACCACAAGCTCAACAACCATTTTTCGTATCATTTCTTTGTTCATTGATTCTTTTCTTTCTTAATGAAAACTCATGCAAGAAAACCATAACATTTTTTCTTTTCTGAAACTCATTTTCATGATGCATGTCAATGTGGACCATAAACTTTACATGCAAAAAATGATCCTAAAACGGATTCATAAAAAAACATACACACACACAGCAACCATATAGTAAGCATTACCTTTTTTCAGTCATCAGTAACATTTTATCCATTTAATTCAACCGTTCAGCATTTTATTATCGAAAATTCATCAATTTAAAACAACAGATCAACATTCCATTTTTCAACAGTTCTTCAAAACAAACAGTTCATTATCCCAACATTTTCATCAAATACATTCAAACATATCAGTTCATAGTTCTAAGTCCTAACATATTGTGGTGTAGGTCGAGAGGCCATACACATGCAGAGTTACTTGCCTTCGCTCTCTTTCTAACTACAGTGTTAGAAGCTCACCCGCAGATCTCTCCCTCTCCTCTGCGGCTTCCACAAAGTGAGACAATAGTAGCTATTTCTTATTATTAAACTAACTCTCCAACAAAATAGTCTTTATTTATAAGCTGCATGCGGCCGTGAGGTGTTGAAAACTTGGCCAACAAGTTTTCCCATTAACTTACTCATCTGAATCATTTCACGACACCCCCATAGTCTAAGAGCTCGACAACCACTCATCTCCATTTCCTAAGTGGCTGATTGGTCTATGTGTCTATCACGGTATGGCTGATATTTAGGCGTTGCTCAAAAGTGTTGTTATTCATTTTTTGTGGATGCGTTTCTCTCCACAGACGGGTATACTATCATGGGTCCACTATTCATTGCACACTTTTCATCCAAAATGACTTCATTTAACTTCTATCGCAGACGCGTTTCTATCTGCAGATGCTTACTCTCCCATGAGTCCACCGTTCAACGCAGCCTATTTATCCAAAACGACATCATTTATCATCCAATGTGAACATATTTCTATCCACAAAAGCTTACTCTCCCATGGGTCCACTGTTCAATGCAGTTTATTCATCAAAAACATCATTGTTTATTATCCACTACGGACGCGCTTCTATCAACAGGTGCTTACTCTTTCGTTGGTCCATTGTTCAACGCAGTCTATTTGTCCCAAAACAACATTTTTTATTTTCTATTTAAACAATGTCACGACTATGTTTGCTACCTCAGGCATGTTCGTTTAACCCGAAATGACAGCGTTTCCGTTATGTATGGCTACACTTCTCCCACAAGGAATCTTTCTCACCTACGAGAGCATCTTTCTCCAATTCTAACAGTCCTTATCTCATCCAAATCTTTGATCTGACAATTCTTCTTTCTCCCGCAAAGAATCTTTCTTTCCCGCAAGGCATCTTTCCATGAAAGCATCTTTTTAACTTGCCATCTGAATCCAACGGCTATAATTTCCTCCTTCCATTAAATCTTCCAGCCCACCTATCATATGCACCTAACGTTGTCCTTGCATCCTAGTGCCTTACTCCTTCTTTGATCTCAAGCATTCCTTAACCTTATCCGACAATCATTATATCATCCCCTTAGCCGTACTTCCTTCCTTAATCCAAAATGATCCCATTCTGTTTGTGTAATTGTCCCTCGGTGGATCCATTCGCTCATACAGATGCCTTTCCTTGCCTCCTACTATCAACACAACGTCATTCACTTTACACATATGGTATTACTCCTGCCAGTCTTCTATTCTTTTGGTGGTTACTTTAATATTTCCAACCACAAAAGTCTATTTTGACTTTCGAATTAAAAATTCAGAAATCCTATAAACCATTAAAATAAGGGAAAACTTTGGGGTTTTACAGACTTAAACCCCGGATATCTAATGCGGATATCAGCTACACACTAAAACTTCCATGGACACATCTCATGTGCGGCCACGTGTTCTTCCGAGACCAGATATCTATGAACTCCCCCACTTTAGCGCACAGATACTAACACCTCTATTGCAGATATTTGCTTCACACTTTCCATAGATATCAACACTTCCGTAGATACATCATCACACGAATAAAATCAAATATCTCCTACAGATGCCAACAATTCTGCTATGGATAACTGCTCACATTGTCCGTCAACCACAATCCACTAAATTCACAGATATTTCGTAGACAAACCTCATCCCACAGATTCCACCTCATGTTTGTGAACATCAACGCTTTCATAGACACTAACGCTCCTGCTACGAATAGCCACTCACATTGTCCACCAACCACAATCCACCATGTTCACATATTTTTCTGCGCACTAACCTCATTTTTAGGATTCCACCTCATATTGGCGGACAATAACACTCTCTGGGTGAATACATCAAATTTTCTAATCCAAAAATAATAACATACTTTATAAAATCAATTCCTTCAATTTTTTAATCATGGATAAGAATGATAGATTATTAGCCATCAGATTATTATTCATATGTGGAGTGTATCATTTTTCATTTTCATCATGGTACATGAGATATGGGTTTTTATTATATGGATCATATATTTTATTTCTATTTTGATAAAATTTTAGTGTAAGGATTTATTTAGTGAGCTTTATGAAAGCTCAATGAGCAAAAAGGGATATCAAAGGCAAAGTAGAATGAATAGAGGCAAAGAGCATCAGTGTAGGTTGTGGTTACTTAATGGGTTATACTTGGGTGCACATGCAGTGTAAATATTTTTGTAAAATATATGTAACCTATAACGATAAATAATATTGTATATGGTGTGTGTGAGTATGGCATAGACACCTATATAGGTTGCATATGTATAATAAATTGGTTTGTATAATATTCATGATAAATGTACAGAAACCTAAAAATTTACACGAAAATTGCGAGGTAAGTAATACTATTGAATCATGTTAATATGAGATCTCATCTTGAGATACTGGCTTTAAAATGGTTCAATAGTCGCATAATGACTTGATTGGCTAGTCTAACCACATTTCTTCCTATTTTAGGAATTCACAAGTCAAGATTTGGCTTTCTGGTACGGAGTACGGGGAACTAGCCCTAACATATATTTTATTATCGAGAAAATGACAAATCAACCATCATCATTTACTTTTTGTGACAAACCAACCACGATATTTTTTTTGGTAATAAATTAATCACTGAACTATAAAAAAATGTCAAACCCAACATCGCTGTCACATTTTCCCTTAAACGTGATGATGTGATGCCACAACGGTTCGTATCCATACTGTCGTAGCTTCATAGTTTTTAAAAAATAAGCCAACAATTGTCATGAACCACGGCAGTTCATCTAGGAACCGCAACGTTGTGTCAATACACCGCGGCGGCTTCATACCAAACTATTGCGGTGTATTAACACACCGCTACGGCATCATCCTAAATCACAGCGGTTGTCCTGCCTCGGTCTTTGATCCTCTGTCGTTATACATAATACTCGATTGAGGGCTCCGGCATTTTCACCCCGAACAAACAATGATAATCTCGGCTCGGCGAACAACAATCTCTGACCTTCGATACCAATGTATTCCCGAGCAAAGAAAATAGTGCTCAAGTGAAAGGATGATCTGTCGCAATCGATACCATAGACAGAAACGACAGAGTCTACAAATCCAGCAACAGTACAAGGAGCACCCGCCGCGGTCCTTTCTGGCCAAACTGCCGCAGTGCAAGCTATCCAAACCGCGGCGGTGCAACACGGAGAAACCGCGGAGGCTGGAGAAACCGTGGCACAATCTCAATCTCAACCCGAGCCTGAACAACAACTAGGCTATTCAACCTCAACCCCACTATTCAGGATAGCTTACGCCAAAGAACGGTATGAAGATGATATAAAACACCGTTCAATTATTGTTTTTAAAAGAGTAGAGTTTGAGTCCTTGGCTGGAATGGGAATTGAACAATTGGTTGAAGATGCTGAATTAGCCAGTTTGTGCCGAGTGGGGGGAAGTTACTGCGAGAGGATTGTTAGACTCTTTTATGCAAATTTGGAACTGTCCACCCAACCATTAGAGGTACGAACGTATATGTTTGGATGGGAGTTGAGGTTGACTCCCAACGATCTGAATATAATGCTTGGATGTGTACTGGAGGGGCCAAGCGATCAGTATTATCACGTGTCTCAAGATCCACCTTTCATCAGCCGATGAGAAGGGCTAGCAGTGCTTAGATTGTCGCACTGGGATCCCAAGATTGCCGAGTACAAGAAGCCAAAGGGCAGGGAGCTGAATATCATAACCCAAGTGATCCACCTCATCACGACGTACACCATTTTTCTTCGGGATGGACATCAAGACCATGTTAGCTGCATGGATCTCTATATGCTGGAGAAGTTGTTCACCAAGAAAAAGGTAAATATCAAATATGTCATCCTAAGTCTTATGCATGAGGTGCTCAACAACCCGGCCAAGAATCTGCCATTCAACTGGCTCATCCAGAGGATTGTTGAGCAGTATAAGGTACCCATCTCGGAGGATGAGCTGAGAATCGAAGAGATAGCCACTGATGTGTACAACAAATTGAAAGTGGACCGAATGGGGGTCAGCAAAGTTGGAGGGGAATGGGTACACAAGACCACGAAGAAGCCAGCACCTCCATCCCTATCAGTGGCGGAGCCTTCAGCCCCCTCGGCGGAACAGCCTCAGCATCGCCTCTGTAGCACATGGAGGAGGATGCTCCGCAGCCGATGCAATCACCCCCTCCTCAGACATCTCATTGTACTTCGATGCTTGATGAGACGTCCGGCTGGATGAGTAGGATGGAGGAGCTCCATCATATGGCACTTACCAGAATACAAATGATGGAGGAGCACCTTCAAATGGCGCAACTCCAAATAAAAAAAGTAGAGGAGCGAGCAAAAGAGAAGCATCAGCGAGCAGAAGAGACGCATCGTGATCTGTTGGCAGCCCTTCAAAGAAAAGAGCAACGAGCAGCCCGTACAACAGCCTCTCCATCGTCCTTTGAAGCAACAGAATCCATAGACCGCTTATAAGTTATTTACTTTGTACGCAAAGTCCAGTCTTTACCTTATTTGCGTTTGACATAATAACATGTCATTCATTTGCAACACCATTGCCGTAAGACGCCAACCTGCTCTTACAACCATGTTTGCTGAGATGCAGGAGACAAGTGAGTCACAACCTTAGGCCCTTAAAACTGTGTGTGTAGTACGTCTTTGATTTGGTTATATATGTGTGTCTGCACTTATTCATGCTTTATTAGTCTGATGGCCTTTTGCCATTTTTGTTGCAGTCTTGGGAATTGATGGATGTCTTCAAGAAGTATGTTTTGGGAAATACTCGAAAGAACTTGGAGACGTGCGCAATTCTTGGGGAAAAGCTGATCAACGGTGATTACACCATCACTGATCATCTTCCCGGAGCAAGTCGAGATGCCAAACACGGTGAGAAGTCTTCTTTGTATCTTAGTTTATAAGGTTTTATCTTAGTATTCATCCAAACTTATATGCAGTGCTATACGGTGAACGACGAAGATGCCTTCGCGTTTCAACGGCAAAAATTACTACTCACATTAGGGTGGATTCACGTATGTAACCATCTCGCTTCTCCGGGTTGTTGTTCTTATTCCATGGTTTCTAATGCGTTGTTTACATTTCAGACACACCCAAAGCAGTCGTATTTTATATCGTTCCTTGACCTCCACACTCAATTTGCTTACCAGCAATCGATGTCTGAAGCAATCTCCATCATCGTAGTGCCCATTGACAAAGAGTGGTATGTATTTTCCCTTATGTAAATTAATATTGCTTTCCGCTTATTGACCAGCAATTGTTCCCTTTGCATTGCAGCCCGTACGGCATTTTTCTGTGTACGAGTGAGGGGATGAGGGTAATCCGAATGTGCACTAATAAGGTACAATTCCACGAGCACGACAATCAACCGTGGAGGGTCCGTTGTTCGCCAATGCGTCCAACATAGACTTGAACACGCAATTAGCTTTTGAAATCATGGATTTGCGGCCGAAACCGAGAAGGAAGAAGTCGTCTTAGGAATATCTGTTTACGTTGACTTTGTTGTAATATATGTTTACGTTGACGTTGATGTTTGGATAGATAAATATCTGTCTGAATAGTTTGGATAATATCTACTTATAGTTTGGATAGTTTGAATAATATTTGTTTATAGTTTTGATATATCTGGTTGAGAAAAAATATCTGCTTTTGTTGATGTCGCAGGGGGATAGACTTAAAAACAAGCGAAACTCATGCAAAATTTTTAATTTTTTAGAGTGAAATTGACTCAAACGATTCCATTCATTATGAACAAACAAGTAAGCATGTTTATCGCATTCATTGCAACAATTTCAGCAAGCTGTGCATAACACTGAAACATACAAGGCATACTAATCATGACAAATCGCTGCAGCTTTTTGGACATGCCGCTGCGGCTTTGTGGACATGCCGCTGCGCCTTTGTGGACAAGCTGTCACGGTTAGTTAGCAAGCCGTTGCGGCTTTGTGGACAGGCAGCCGCGGTTGGTTAGGAAGCCGCTATGGCGCTTCAAAAAAAATCGCAGCAGCTCATTATGGCGCTAAAAGACATTCAAATGAAAAGTTGATACCTGGATATTAGCATACTAATCAATTTCCATTCATCCTCAACAACCAAACGTAGCGAACCAATATATCAATTCAAATTTATCAATTCAAATTTATCAATTCAAAGTTTACAACTATAACGTCCATTACAATTGCATATATATCAAACCTACTTTATCAAACCAATGTATCAAGGAAGGTTAATGTCTACATTTGTATATGTTTGTGTTTGTAGCCCTTGCACATCATACTCCTGCAAAACACATTGCAAATGAAATTAGAATAGTTCAAATAACACTTGAAAATGTAAACGTGATAATGGGCTCACCTGCGTCTCAAGAACTATGTCTAGAACTGTCTCAACAACTCTCTCGGGGACTATGGTAGGAATTGGCTCGGGGGCTGTCTCAAGGACTCTGAAACCCATAAATGTGCCTCTGACCTTCCTCTGCTGCCTCTGCATTTGCCTTTGCCTCTGCCTCTACCTCTGCTGCCACATGCATTGGACTCGCCTCCACCTTCGCACGTGCATGAATTGTGCCCCACACCCCCACTCTGGTCACATGTCATGTTCATATGTCTTCTTGACAACACTGTCAAGGTTATGGCCTCGTTCACATCTCGTATTCTACGTTTTCACGACCTTCCTAGAAGCCTTTTTAAATGGCAGTGGGATAATTGGATCAAAATGCATCATAAGAGGCCACTTGATTTGTCCATTGACGGGGCGGACAAAGTGGGAGTACATTGCAATGTATGTTTCCCAGTGATAGCACGCATGCACAAATTCCTCAGGAGATCTCCTCGTGAAGTGAATGCACGAGACTGCACGGACACACGGGATGCTGGTCAACTCCCACCAGTAATAGGTACAAGTACGCCGGTCTAAATCGACAGAGTACTATTTGTTACCATTGCTGTCCTCAAACTAGGCAGCTCCGAAAAACTGGGGGCTCCAATTTCGACTGACAAGTTGTAGTTTGGTGAGCCGATTGTTGATCTGCGGACACAACAAGTCTATCGATCGCGCCATCTTTTCATTTTTTTCACGATCCTACCCATCATGCCCTTTCGTATGATCTCAAACATACTTAGAATCGGTTTGTCTCGGGCAGGTAGGATGTAGGCGTTTAAGGACTCGCTGAGGTTGTTGAGGCTTAGGTCACATTTGGGGATGGAGCAGAAGGCATATTTGGCCCAGCATCTCACATTTATTCCTCGAAGATAATTGTGGGCCACTAGGTCCAAGAAAAATGATTTCGCCATCTCTCTCTCAAACTGCCTCTCTGTTTTGGCTCTAGATGCAGCACACATTGCATCCTTGAACAACATGCCTTTAAATTGTTTTTGAAAATTGTCACACAGGTGCCGAATACAAAACTGATGGTCCGCTTTCCCTGCCACCTCTCTGACAGATAGCACTAGCCCCTACAAAGATTCATAGTATGAGTCAAACATTGGTACTCACCGCATAACATAAACATAGAAGGCAAAAGCAATCAACTGCACCTTTTTTCAGTCAAAAATAATTGTCCACCCATTGCCACTCGGGGTATTTAGATCGTCGAGAAACAATTCCAAAAACCAACTCCAGGAAGCTCTATTTTCTGCTTTAACCACAGCTACAGCAATTGGATACATTTCATCATTCCAATCGATGGTGACAACACTGAGCAGCTGGCCGGGAGTTGCTCCCTTCAAGTGGCAATCGTCCAAACAAATAACCAATCTACCACAGTTCTGCAGGGTCATCTTGCATGCAGCCAAACACATGTACATTCTTTTGAATGCACTCATCTCTAGGTCAACGCGCACCGAGCTTCTAGGATTAGACCTCCGAATTATGAGCTTGTATTGCTCATTGTCATCCTCTTCGTTAATTTTTTTCGCCGCATTTCTTACCCTTTGCGCAAGGCTGAGTGTGATGTTGACGTTGAAGTCCTTCCTAACTGTCTCAATTATGAAAGACAAGTCCCAGTAAGCCTAACATTTAAATTTGTCCAAGTAAGGTGCTACCACCCATTTGGCAGAGGCATGGTGGCTTTCCATCTTTCTCAAGCAAGTGTGAATGTCGTTGTAGAACTTTATTTGAAACGTCATTTCACCTTGCATTTTTTAAGCGTGCAACCGCCACGTGCATCCTTCTTGGTAGGTAGCCCTCAACCGATGTGCATAACTGTGGGTGAGTTTTATCCCGTACCCATTCTTCAACGCATGATCAATAATTTCTTCTCTAATTTTATTTAGTAAACTACACTTTTTGCCAAAGCCCATACCAGCAAAGCTACATTCTGCTTGTGGTGGACGTCTATGTCTACTCTCGGTCATATCCATGTCTTCGTCACTAATGGATTGGCATAATGAATGGAGCTCCTCCTCATCCTCCTCGTGTAAAGTTGCTGAGACGGAGTGCAACACTATTGCAGCTTCATCTCCAATTCCACGTATCTCATTGGGCAAAAAAGTGGTTGTAGGCCCCACTTCAACTTGACGGTTAATAACAGATTCCTTAACACTCCAAGATGCCATTTGCTTTTCAACAAATTCTTCAATTTCGCCAAAATGCAGGTCACTTCAGCTCTCAAAAATCTCTAAAATTCGCTAATCGCTGACAAAATGTCTAAGAAAATCGCAAGGAATTTACTCTATACTTATACAATTCGAAATAGGCACGATGAACCGCGACAGTTTCATTGTACACTGTAGCAGTTTATTAACACACCGCGGCAAGTTCATGTTAAACCGCAATGGTTCATGATACCTGCTGGCTTATTTTTGGGAAACCACGAATGGTGATGTCGTCATTTTTCTATAGTTCAATGGTTAATTTATTATCAAATAATAATGATTGATTTGTCATTTTCCCTTGTATTTATAAAAAAGAGAGATTGAATCCTTATCCATATACATTTAAGTCTGCAAGTCATATCATCTTACATACTTAACTCCAATAATATAATATGTATTAAACCTCTCTTTATGGATTTTCCATAATAAATTATTACCTTCTTTTTATCACCCAAACTTGTAAAAACGACATCCAACATAAAAACACAAATGATTTAAAAATTCCAAGTGTCAATAGATTTTTAGTAATAATCAGGCATCGGATAATGCTAATTGCTAACCGGGGTTCTTCTGCCAGAAATCCCAATCAGTACTATAATCCTACCTCATTTTTCAATATTTCGATTTGTCTTGCACACCAACAGCACTGAAGTAGGGTCCAATAATTTCTAAAATTACAGCAATGCTTCATTAAATTACTGAATTGAAGAAATGCTTGAAGTCTCACACAGCTTATGCGCTATTGACTACCAATTCTTCATATATTATCTCTCCAACTTACGGGACTGGATGAAGCTTAAGTAGCATGATCATAAATTCATTTAACAGAATGAAGCTTCTTGCTGGGTAAAAATACAATCCTTTTGCCATTTACAAATGGAAATGATAATCGAATTGCATTTTTTAAAACAAGATAAGATCATCTTTCCAAAACAACAGAAAAATTTTCGACAGGCATTTCTACACTTCTGTGACTCTCTCTAAAACTGGAGTTCAGAAATGTATACAATCTTTCATAGCAATGAAAAAGGCATCATCTTTTGATATGATCATTACCTTTTTTTCTCCAAATACCCGTCGGGACACCGTAGCAAACTGGGGATGCCCCTATCAAGAATCGGAGATTGCAAGCCTCACGAGCTTGACTCATGAAAGATCCAATTTTTGGCCGATGATTACATTTGCCATCATAGCCTTCACATTTCTCCAAGAGTTTCTTTTTCTGGTCTTTCTTTTTAGCAGCCTTAGAACCAATCTTCAAGGCCTCAAGTTCTTTAGAGACTAACTCGCATTGAGAACAAAAACCTGCAGAAACATTCGACCTTTCCTTCAACCAAGCATCGAGCATGGCTTTACCAAACCTATCGATGTCCTTGTCTGTCACTTCCCATAAGTTGGCCACAATGAAAGGAGACCCCGCTTGCAGATAGGACAATGGAGTGCCTTGAGGGGCATAAGACCCATTCAGCTTTAGAGAGCCACTACTGCAACCCATGAGGAGAGTGGCAGCACAGTTTTTCAGTTTCTGAATCTCGTGTCTAGAAATATATTGTGCGCCTGTATCAACAAATAATATTTCATCTCAAAGCAAGAACAATTTGTAGAGCATGTCCCAATGATTAGAGAAATGCAACCAGCAATTGTAAATCTTACCACTTCCATGACCAAAATAGATGAACAGATCGTGGCTTTTAAGAAATACAGCCAACTCTTCAGCAGAGGGTGCAGATCCAGCCTTTCCCTGTGAAAAATGGATCTTTGTATGAATACCTTCGTCCATATAGTCCCAAACAAAAGAAAAAAAAGTGGTTTCGAGTTCTAATAACCAAATTTATTATTCAATTCAAACAATCCAATTGGATTTTTTCGCTATACACAAACCCATGGAAAAATGGTTTCAAGGCAATCAAAGGGAAATTCCTGATTATAAGCAATAAGTAGGAAAACAAAACTGAAGATTCAATTATCTCTAATTGGAGATTCTTGTATTTGTTAGATTGTGTAAATAGTTGTTACTATATTGAGAGGATATCTCTTTTTTGTTCTTCAAATAGGATAATTGATTTGCTTGTGCAGTGACTTGATTAATACCAATTTTAATTCTGATGAAAAAAACGAAGTAATTAACAAAAGAAACTTTAAACTTTGAGATCATTGACAAGTCAAACCTTAAACTAAGTTTGCTAACTAAAGTATTAAACTGTAGAAAATGAACGACACAAATCTCTCAATCACGTTTTTCGTTAAAAGACATCTCACAAACTTTTGCACCACCTGCGAAAAGGCAGACGTCTATACTTATAACGAACGTCCACACATATCCATCGCACAGAAACGAACGCCCATACTAAAATGAGAAGACGTCAGCTTTCTAAGAAGAGGTTTGCACTTTCTAATATATAATTTTGTGTATTTTTTGTATAAAGACAGACATTCGCACAAAGCAAATGTTACTTTAACTTCATTTATATAAGCTGAAACTTGAAAAGACGTCCTCCATTCGACTCGTCCCCGCCTACTAGCGTAGGAATATCTTTCACTGGTGTTCAAGACGACGACATCCAAAAAAAGGCACGACAATGATATTAGACAATGTTCTATCATTATCTCTAAGAGTGTAAAATTTCATGCATTCGCAGACTATGAAATGGAAGATATGTTTAAGCACATTTCAATTGTTAAGTTGTGCAAGATAGAAGGATATTATCGTGAGCAAATTGTGAAACTGTTTTACACGAATCTAGAGCTGGGCAATCAATTCTTAAAGCTAAAGATATATCTGTTTAGATAAGAGATTAGAATAACGTTAAATGAGTTAAATAAACTAATTTGATGCTCCACGGAAAAATCGACCGAGCTGTATTTTCACATATCTAAGGATCCAACTTTCATTAAATAAAGAGAAAGTCTAGAATTGCTACAACAGTTACAACGCAATCCTGACGTTAAATCTTTCTATAAGCTCAAATCCAAGAAATTAAATGTCAAAACTATAGTCATCCATCACATAATAACTTACACAATTCTACTTCTTAATGGATGTATAGACCATGTCAGTTGCATGGACTTTTATGTAATGGAGAAGCTCCACAAGGAGAAAAGATTGAACCTTAAATGTGTGTTTATGAATCTCATGAAAAACATCCTTAACAGCCCAAGAAAGAACCTTCCCTACAACTAGTTTGTTCAAAAGATTGCTGGTAGTAACAGGTCAACGCTCCCTCACAACGATCCAAGAATTAATGAAAATGCACTTGATATCTATAGCAAAATCGAAAGGGAATGGATATTCAAAGATGCAGAGACTCCATCCACATTAATTACACAACCTTCTTCGGCGTCAACTGCACAACCTTCTTTGACGTTGGCTGCACCATGCTTAGATCAAGTAAAAGTGGAGGACGATATTGTTTGGTCCTCTTCTCAGTCCTCTCACTCTACATTGATGGCTGAGAGGTGGACAGAACAAATGTCTATAAGTCTTTTAGTTTATATGCACTTTCCATCAATGCATTAATTTGTTGGTTTAGGCAAGCTGAACATCAGATATAACAATTTGTCACAACTGTGTAGGTCTCTTATTATCAAGGAATCATCTCCTACTCCAATACTTGCCAAAGTTTAAAATTTGACAACGAGTCCTCCATCGATTGAAGCAGTTCGAGGACCTACTTCACATCAAAATTTACACGTGGTATTTTTTTAATTTGCTTTTGTTCAATGTATCGAATTTACACTTAATAATCTAATGGTAATGCTTAAACTGATCATTGTAGCCTTTTTCATTGATGGAGGATTTCATGAAATTAACTCGTGCATATACCAAAAGGAACATGGAAATATGTGGTATTCTTGCAGGCATTGTGATGAAAAATTATATAATTTCAAAGCTATTCTCAGTTGTGATTTTATGTTTAAGACATTCTGCTTTATATTGTCTTTAAAAAAAAAACAATATTTTCAAGATAACGATTCTCATCGCTCTAAACCAAAATCAACATTTGAATCAGTGGAGATAATTTTTTATCAATGTGTGAGAACCTAATATGTTAAATAAATCTCTTGAATACTTTCTTTTTGTGTGGTGCAACACTTTGAATAAGAAAAAAATAGTTGACATCCAAGTGAAGGATTGGCTTATGACTCTTGGGTGGATCTATGTAAGTGACTTTTAATCTTTCTTGCAATATTTTTTTCCCCATGCAAACCGTATACAATATATAATTTTAATTTTAGACACACCCAAAGCAACTATGTTTCATGTCATAAATTGACCTCCACACTCATTAGGGTTACCAAGTAATATTACAAGAGACAATACAATTACCAAGTAATATTACGAGAGACAATTGCAATTGTCATGGCCCCTACAAATAAAAAATAGTATATTTTCTCACGTTGTGCCATAATCATTGTGCTTTTATATATTAATTTAGTTTTTCCTATTTAAACTCACACAAGCCCAACTCTCAGACCATGTCGATATGTTGGTGATTCATAGATGTCAACAGAGCAAATTCCATCTTTACGAAAAGCTTCTAGAGTTCCTTTTCGAGCACTTCTCACATGTATATATGAGCCCCTTGTTGGCGACGTCGAAGGAAGCTAGCAGCCAATGTATATGGAGTAATATACACCCATGAATACCTACTCCCCTCCGACTTTAGTCATCTCCATCCAAGCTAAAGTCACTTGATTGTAAACATCAAGTGTCTTTTCATTGATTGTTGGCTCATTAAGAGGAAACATCAGTCCGCTACTGTTAACAATCTTCTGAAAGAGCCAATTGTAGAGAAGGTTCTTCCTTGGACTGTTCAGGACATAACTCAGGAGATTCATAATAACGTATCCAAAATTGAATCTCTTCTCATTGTAAAACTTATCCATCATATAGAGATCCACACAACTGACATAGTCTCTATGTCCATCACAAGGCAAAATTGTGAGTTATCATGTGAAGGATGACTCTAGCTTTAATGTTTAAGTCTTTAGATTTGAGCCTGTAGAAAGATCCAATGTCGAGATTGCAATACAACTATAGCAACAATGTCAAACTTTTTCCTTGTTTAATGAAAGCTAGAACTTTGGATACATAAAAATACTCTTTAGTCGGTTTCTCCGCGAAACATTCAATCAGCTCATTTAACTCATTAAGTTATTCTAATATTCCATCCAAACAGATACGTCCTTAGCTTCAAAATTTGGTTGCCCAACAAATTCGTGTAAAGCAATTTCACAATCCGCTCACAATAATATCTCTTTGTCATGCACAACCCAACAAATGAAATGTCCTCAAACATATCTTCTATTTCAAAATTTGCGAACACATAAAATTCTACCCTACTAGAGATAATAATAGAACGGCGTCTGATATCATTGTCGTACCTTTCCTTAGACGATGTTGTTCTAAACTCCGGTGAAATGCATTACTATGTCGGAAAGCGGGGACAAGTCAAATCGTTTTGTGATTGACCTTGAGCTACGGAGAAATTGGTTTTACGCTTCATGGCTATTATTCTAACCTTTAATGTCATTTTAGGGTTCGAGAGATTTCAGAACTTGAAAAGTTGCTCAAAAATCGCACAGAAATCACATAGGTCAATCTACTTGTTCGGAGCAGACTTTCTTTCAAGTTTCAACTTACATAGATAGAGTTGAAAGGATGGTCACTCTATGTGTAGACATCCGCCCTTGCACAAAAAATGCACAAAATTATATATTTAAAAGCGCAATCGTCCTTTCTATTCATGTTCACAAATTAATAGACATCGTTTTTAGAAAGAGGACGTCTGCCCATTTTAGTTAGAATATCCATTTCGATGTGAATGAGTGTACGTGGACATCCATTATAAGTACAAATGTTATCCTTCAAGTAAAGGGATATAATCGGACATCCACAAGTGGAGCAGACATCCGAAAGACGTCTTTTAACAGAAAATATGATTGCGAAATTTGCATCGTTCATTTCTTGTAGTTTAGAGTTTTAGCTGTTACCAAACTTAGTTTAAAGCTTAACTTGTCCCTTACCCTAAAATTCAAGGTTTTTTTTTGTTAATTACCCAAAAAAAATACAATAACATTATTGTTTTCCTATACTAATTTCAAAGAAACCAAATACATAATAGATCTTGACATTCTTTGAACTTTTTTCACCAAAGATGTTCCAGTATATTACCTCCCACTGTTGATCTTTAAACCAGTTCTCAAATTCTTCTTGTGTGCCACCAAGATCACCACTGGGATTTAATAAATAAAAAGCATCCAAGGGATCAATCAAAGGGAAGGAAATTCTGTTATCTTGCGTTTGATGTTGTTGGCTTCTATCAAACATCATAGAGATGCTGCCAACAGAAGGCATGCGATAAACCTCCTGGTTTCTCAGTATGGGAACATTCTCCCATGGAAGCATCTGCAGTGTTCAACCATAAGATATGCAAATGACATAATCAACACATAAGGTACTTGTTCAATAAAGCTGAACATTGGATACTGAAAAATAACATAATCAACTAAAAACATGCCAAAGAAAGCTGAACATTGGATACTGCAATGAATTTTATTAATTTTCTTTGACAAATAAGAATTGCTTAGGATAAGAAAACTGTTTACTAGTAATATAATCTATTTTGTTGAAAAAGATTATATGAGAATTCAGTAACCAGGACTAATGAACAAATAAGAATTCCCAAAATATATGATTATATGTAAATTCAGTAACCCACCTGCACTTCACAATCTAATACGAGAATGATTGGTTCTCTATTACCAGTGTCTTCTTCAAGCTGAGAAATAGCTTCACATATTAATTCAAAGGCCAAAGCAGATGTTTTTCTGATTGCACTTGATGCAGGATGCAATGCCCTAAACTTTCTTTCTTCATCACAACATTCTCCTCTACCAACATAACAACCTTTCTTTGAACATAACTCTGACATAAAGGTTTCCACTTTTACATCATCCTTGGAACCTCCCAGAATAACTTTGAGAAGACTCTCGTTTACATCTATTTTAGCCTTCAATTTCAACTCACTTACAAGTTTCTTGCAAACAGAATCCAAAGTACTTTGAGGTTGCCGATCTCCCAGAAGCATAATTCTCCATGGACCCAACAGTGAATTTTCAATTGTCCTGGTTCACAGAGATAAGTTTTACATATAACATGAACTCAGGAAAATCAAGGATAGGAACAGATTGCGTTGTTTGGTAATATTATCCTCAATATTAAAGAAAACCCCTTGCAATAACGTTTTTAAGAAGTAATTGTATATACTTAAATGAAAAGTATTTCATGATTATGTTCAATGTATTTCTATTTTTTTAACAGTTTTCTCCACATTCACATAGCAAAAACCATTCAAGTTTATTGGCCAAATATCATCACTTTTCAACTCAATGTGAACGATTATTTTATTTATCCAATTTGATTTTCAGTGCATATTCACTTTGCCATTTAGCAGCTCAATTGTTGTTATTTTAAAATAATTTAAAGTTTACTTCTAAGTGATTCTATTTTATAGTTCTTTCACCTTTCCTACTGTTTCTTACCTTTCAAGGGAAACAAAATTTCTGCTAAATCAAAATACAAAAAAGACAGTAAGAAACCCTCGGATGATAGCATTCACAATTCAAGTAGCTCGTGTCATTCTTCCACAAACTTTTATTTCAATTTGTAATTGGAATAAAAAATAAAAAATGGGTTCATAATTGACTTAATGAAAGAAAACTAACCGCAGCAAGTTCTGAAGACAATCGTCAAGATTCTTTCTTCTTGTCCACCATAATATTCTACTCCTTTTAGAATCATCAAAAGGGAATAATGAAGACGACACATAATTCTCTTTTAGTATCATTTTGAACTCAGGAACAACATCATCAACAACAGAAAACCCCCAAGGACATTGCCAATCTTTATCAGAATCTTTTTCCTCAAATAACGTATCAAAGCCAGATCTCAAGTCATCCACTTCTGAAGATTCTGAGAATCAAAGGTTGTTCAGGATATTATGTTTTTGTGTGAGAAAATACTAATGTGCAAGATCTTATAAGTTTTTGGCGCCAAATAGCAGTACCTTCTAAAAGTGTATCCACAGGCAGAACCATGACAAGTGGTTGATTCTTTGAATTAAAGCGTGATAATAACACACATGCCCGAACACATGAAGGAAAAATGAGCAAATCTTGTAATAAACTAGAATAATTTTTTCCAAGTAACGTTATACAGATTGTAGTTGCGCAAGGTAGGCCTTCAAAGAATTTCATTATGAACTCTTCAAGATCACAAGTAGATTCAGGTGCTGTTCTGTAACGCAAAGAGTGGGAAATCAAATACTTTTTAGTTTCATGAGGCATGAGTACAAGAATGATTTTCCACTATGGCCAGAGCTAATACCTTAGTAAGCTGCATGTTTGTTCTTCTATGGAAGTCGAGCTAGAGATACAAAATCCCTGAAAAACATAATTCAGATATTTGTCACAAGTGTCTACACGCTAGAGCAGAAGAACTTAATTAAAGTCTTTTTTTTGTGTAATTAATCAAAAATTGGCATTAAAAGAACGTAATTGAAAACCATTTAGCTTGAAAAAAGCTCAAGCCAGTCAACTTTTACAAGAAGTTTCTTGCAAACCTATTACTTCATCTCCCCAATATAAACATTGACAGAAATCCATTTCGAGGATAGCCACATCCAACTTTTCATACAAAAAATGCAATAATGCGAAAGTTCCACATAGACCAAAACCTTCAATGACGCACAAAACTATAACCCTTTTTTGTTCCCACATCTATGAGTTTCCTCACTGATCGCAGAACCAGGTAAGCCTATTCTTTTGACCAAATTAAACCAGAAATCCTAATTAACATGGTCATAGGCATTCTCCATGTCTAGCTTGCAAGTCAACCTTAAACTATGTTCATTTGCAATTACACTATCCAATATTTGTATACATCCCTACATATACATACATATACATATATATATATATATATGTGTGTGTGTGTGTGTGTGTGTGTGTGTGTGTGTGTGTGTGTGTGTGTGT
>JAJTVF010006621.1:0-17755 GCA_022433065.1 Begonia loranthoides
GTTTGCGGTTGTAATGCACGTTATGGTTGTAATTGAATTGATATATTAGTTTGATAAATTTGGTTGTTGATGATGAATAGAAACTCATTAGTATGAAAATGTCAAATTACCAACTTTTCCCCAAATAAAAATTTAAATCTGTAATTCAGCTATTGGACGGCTTGCAACGGCCTAATACCTCGCTGCGGCAGCTAGTTACCCGACCTCCGTGGCCTATCCGACAAGCCGCAACGGCTCGTTCTACAAGCCACCGCGGATCCTGTGTAATCGTGGTGGTTTGTCAACCATCTGTGGTGGTTTGTCAACAAGCCACGGCAATCCATCAGCATTCCTGTGCCTTGAATCTTTCGGTGTTATGCACAAATTGCTTAAATTCATGCAATGACCATGTTACTTGTTTGTTGAAAATGAATGGAATCGTTTGAGTCAATTTTTCTTTAAAAAAATTAAAAATTTTACAAGAGTTTTGCTTATTTTTAGTCTATCCCCCTCGCGACATTATCAAAAACAGATATTTTTCCCAACAGTTAATTTTGTAATATCCCAATTTTTGTAAACATATTTACTTAAGGATAATCGAGATTTATTTGATAAGAAAATTGATTGAGGGAAATATTTGGGTAATAATCAAGGATTTATTTAACGAGAAATTAATTGGGGTATAATTGAATTATTCGGATAAATTTTATTATGCAATATATTATCATGAAAATGAGTTTATGAAAAATAATTGTTAGAAGATAATTATATCAATTATTGGATAATTATTTTGGAAGCCAAATCGAAGAATTTTAATTGGACTGATAATTATTATCATGTAATATTTGGAGAAAAAAAAATTAGAATTGGGATGATGATAATTAAATGAAGAATTTAATTATTTAAAAGGAAGAGAAATGGAGTAATTAATTAAAAGAAGAAATGAGGAGAATTTAGTTAGGGGATAAATAGAAAGTGGAAATTAATTATTAAATTGAGTTTTATTTTAGGTAATGATTTAATTTGATTAATTGGTGATTTAATTTAAGGGATTATTTAATTTGATCAAGGGATGATTTAACTTGAAGAAAAGAGAAAAGAACAGAAGGGAAGGAGAGGCGACGGTGAGAGGGCCGAGAGAGAGTGAGCGATAGGGAGGGAATCGCGAGCGACTGCGAGGGGCGACGAGGTTCTGTCCGGTTGCGGGCGACTCTCATGCGGCGCGCTAGGGCTCGGATGCCTCGGCCTTCAATGTCGGATTTGGAGCTGCGGTTCGCCCGTGGAGGTAAGTTTGGATGATTTCCTTCTCCCCTTGGCAATTGTCGTTCGACAGGGACGAATTGGCAGCGGCGATTTGGCGGAGTGAATGGCGATGGTGGCTTCGAGTCGCAGGGTGTCGGTTCAGGTCGGGTCTGTGGTTTCCACATTGAACCGGTTTGTTCCAATTGTTCTGGCGGGTCTTCTTCAGCAACTTTCCACATGGTGATTGTGTAATGGACCACCTTCTTCGAATGGAGTGATTTTCCATCAGCTTGGCGTCACTGGTGTTCCTCTTCTGTCTATAAATCTGGCAGTGAGATTGGAAGCTGGCAGTGAAGTGAAGGAAGTGCTGGACAGTGTGATGGCCTGGTGCTCTGGTGGAAGAACGAAGAAGAAGAATGGGAGGGAAGCTACTGGATTACTCTCGGGTCTGCTCCTGTCTTCTGGTAAGGGAGATGTTCTAGGTTGAGTTTTATGTTCTATCTGTTAAAATGGAAATTGTTGGTTCTGTTGTCTTTGTTTAAGGATGATATTGCTGTGATGGATGAGTGGTTTCTGCCGAGAATAGGAATAGTGTCTTGTTCTGCACTTGGGTTGTTGCTCATTGAATGAAAATAGTCTCCGTTGGGGTGATGAGATTTAGTCCTATTGGGAGGTGTTTTATGGATGAAGCTGGTTCTATCTTTGGATTTCTATTTTCTGGATAATGAATTTATTATGTTACTTGGAGCTAAGCAATGAAGTCATTCTTTGATTGGATTATTCTTGGTTAAACTGTATAGTGGTGTGCATGTGAAACATATAGAATTTAGTTGGTTTAAATTCAGTTTGTCATTGGACAACTATATACTGAAAAATGGATTGTTAGACTTAGAAACATACTGGATTGATATTCTGGATTAATTGTTCAATGTTTATTGCTGTGATTGATTTCAAATTAGCTTCTAGTTATTTGTTTGGATGATTTATCTACGGCATTTCTAATTGGAAAAAAATGATAGATAAATGTGCTATGTTGGTTATCGTTTGGACAATTGTGAATATATAAGGTTAATAATTATTATTGTTAAACAATTGCTACTATTCGGTTTTGCGAAGTAAATTCTCACTATTATCGGGTCACATTGATGAAATGAACAACTATTGTTGATTATTGTCATTCCGTTGCACCTGTTAAGATATTGGAATTATTATAGCAAGGTTGCTAAGTAATTTAGATGACTAATGAGATTGGTTGAACGTTAAGGTTTATGGAACTTCAACAATTGTTATTAATGATAAATATCGCTTAGATTGGATAGTTGTGATTTCGGGGAGAAAGTATAAATTAAGGTTATTAGTTATTGACCATGAAACTAATGAAGATAAATTAATAGAAATTCGTTAATCGATAATTAAATTATTAAATAATAAATAAGATCAAAGTTAAGATTTATGGTTGATAGAAATATTAATAAATAAATATTAATTATTTTGAAGGTATTAACGGGAAAAGAATAGAGTGTCAAACGCGCCACGGACTGCTGCAAGTAAGTGATACGCATGTGCTTTGGTCTTTAGGGCCCTACATCGCAAGATTAGGAGATGCATGTTTCGGTGTTTACAGTTTTAAATAGCATGTTTTGGTGTTTACAGTTTTAAATAACATGTTTCGGTATTTATAGTTTTAAATAGCATGTTTCGATGTTTACAGCTTTAAATAGCACATTTCATTATTTACAGTTTTTATAAGCATGTTCTATGAATTGTATGTTGGTTGAGCTATTAAATCTCTATAGTAGAGAATGTATGTATTCACGAGCATCATACATCATAGTTTTCAAAAGATACGAAAATAGTTTCTATACATACTTTTGAAAGGAAACAAAGAAGAAACAAAACGATTACAAAATGATAAGAAGAAAACAAAGAAGAAACAAAATGATTACAAAATGACAAGAAGGAAACAAAGAAGAACAAGACGGTTGTGAAATGTAAAGAAATAAACTTAAATGGGTGTGACGAGATGTGAGGTTGGATGCAATTGAAGTTGCATGCATTTGAAAATTACAGCTTAGAATTATCTCTAGCCGAATTACAGATTTTGAGTTATGTGCAACTTGAGACTTGGACTATATCATTTGGTATCAGAGCCATTTTTTGGCATTTGGGTTTAATTTGGTGATCTTATTCTGTGCTAAGAATGAGTACAAGAAGTAGTACTAGTTATCACTATAGTAAATGAGCGATGCCAAGTACTAGCTCATCCCCCACCGAAAAGGAACCTAGTCGATTTGAGAGAAAGTTTCATCTTCAGCTTGATGAGATAAAAGATATGATCTTAAAAATGCAGCAAATTTGAGAAGAACCTTCCAATGAGCATGTAAATGAACCAAGAACTACTTGACCAAGGAGGAGGTTGAGTGCTTCTATAAAATCTCGGGGCCGAAGTGAAAGTGCATTTGAGGAATGGGAGGAAGAAATCGAGAGGGATGAATCCCTTAGCTCGAGAAGGAGAGACCCTAGAAAAAATTACATGAGGCATGTTAAGGTTACCATTCCTCCCTTCAAGGGGTCTAATAATGGTTGTGACTTTCTAGAGTGGATAGACAAAGTTGATCGAGCTTTTGAATGTTATGATTTTTTGGAGAAGGTGAAGATCCAAATGGTCACATTGAAATTGTCGGGTTGTGCTATTCTTTGGTGGGAGGACCTTAAAGCACAATGGAGGAGAGACGGTTATGATGATGTAAGGTGTTGGAAGACCATGAAGTCATTAATGCAGAAGAAGTTTGCTCCTGGGCACTACAAAAAGACTTGTTCCTTTATAGAATTTGAAGCATTGAAGGATAAATGTGCCTTGAATGAACCAACAAAGAAAACCATTACAAGATTCATCAAGGGACTTCACAAAGAAATTAGTGAATTGATGGAGTTACAATCCTTTGACACTTTGGATGATGTGGTATCGTTAGCATTAAAAATAGAAAGGCAAAAAAAAAAAAAAAGGAAGTTGAGAGAAACACTAGGCCTTTTTCAAGAGATGCAATGCCTTCTTTTTCGCCTCTTAAGAATGATGGAAAAGGTGCTACAATAAAATCACATGAGATCAGAGATAATGATAAAGAGAAAGCAAGTGTTGAGGCCAACAAACCAAAGACGGAGGACATTAAGTGTTGTGAATGTCTCAACCTTGGACATTTCACAATACAATGTACCAACAAGCTTATTATGGTGATGAAGGATTCCTTCGAGGAAAATATAATTTTGGATGAAGTTTACAAAGCATCTTGTATCGTGGAAGAACACCAAGAAGATACCTCCTATACTCAAGAAGGGCTCCTAGTTGTTGAAATGGGAAGACTATTGACTATGCAAAATCGAGAGGAGGAGAACCAAAAGAAAATTTTTTTACACCCCAATGCAAGGTTGAAGAACAAGTATGCTCTATGATTGATGATAATGATTGTATAAGTGAAGTTTCTCTTGAAGATAGCAAGGATTCAGAATGGGAAACTTCGATGCCTCCCAACCCCTACAAACTAAATTGGTTCGAGGGTCAAGATTCTATAAAAGTAACCGAGCTATCCCATCATGAATTTTTTATTGGTGAATATGAAGACGAATCTCAATTTGAAGTTGTACCTAGGAGTGCTAAGCAATTGATATGGGGAAGACTGTGGCCATTTGGTAGGAGAGTTATTCATTATGGTTTCACTAATTTGTTTTCCTTCAAGCTCAAGGACACCTTCATACAACTAGTTCTTCTCAAACCGAACAAACTACTAGAGAACTTTCCTTATTTGATAACACACAAGGAGAGAGAAGCAAAATTAAGAGCCAACACGCTTTTTCAAAGGTACTCCTTTTTATCCGAACTAAACATCAAGATCTATAGCTTATGTTTGGTTAAGAAATTTTATATGGATGTAAAGGCTTAGGCTATGGATATCAATTGGTCACTAAGAAATCCGAAAAGGTCTATCATGTCTTGGAAAAACTTTGTGAAGCATTGAAAGGATTTCTCTTTTGGTTACACTTGCGTGAAGGAATACTTTCGATTATGGAAAACAGCACCATTCCTAGCGGGTCCAAGGAAGTGCGCTCTATGAACGGGTGGAATGAAATTTTTATTGACAAGGAAAATGAGGTGCAAGCGAGAAATATATGTGTTAGAGTGGAAGACCATCTCATGGTAAAGTTTGCTCTTGATTGTGTCATCGATATCCTAGTTGACGATATTGATTTTTTGACTCATGTAAGGCATTTTCTCGTGGGGGAAAAACTATTCTTATTTGATTCGGATGGAGAAGCTTTCATAAGAAGGACAAGGGCAGTATACCCCTTGAATTTGAGGTCAAATCCTCAATCACCCGAGGAGGATGATGTGCCCCAAGGACCGTTCACCCAAGCCCGAGCCAGAGCCAAGAGACTTGTCGCTTTCCTAACGCGTTACTATTTTGTAGGGAACAATCATTCATTGGGATTCACAGAGGTGCCAACGCATGAAGACAGAGAAATTTCGGGCCAGGTTCTCACGTGGAGCCATGCAAAACCTCAATCGGCTAGCTCGTTTATTTCCTATCTTGAAGGAGTTGCAAAGTAGCTAAGTTTTTTAGACCAATTGATATTGTTTGCTCAAGTTTTTACATTATATTTTTATGTTTGTTGCTGGTTATGGATTGGAACATATTTTTTTGTGGATTTTTAGAATCTTATTTGGTTTGTTTTTGGAAGGTGCTTGGTTTGCATACAAACTGAGCCCTTATGCCCTATGTTGTCTTTCCAAGGGAAATTTCATCTTTTGCTTTGTAATGCCATTGGAGGGTATTTTTTCCATTCTAATGTGAATATTAAAGTTGATTTGGAAAACCCTAAAAGAATAGCGTTTTGCTCTTGTGTTCTTGGAGACCCGCAGATTTACCTCTCAGCGACCTTGAACCTATCAACTCGGTTTGTTTGTTCTTGCTAGATCTTGAACAAACCGATTTTTACTACCTCTTCCAACTCCTCCTCCTTGTGTGGTGGTGCTTGTGGCTTGGAGGTACAAGAACTAGCAACCCCTGGTGGAGAGAGCCATTCAATCAAGTGGTCGAACAAGTCGCCCCTCGACTTTGGAGGATTTGCGGACATCATCGGTTTGTCACCTTTTATCCATCCGTGTTTTGAGAAGGGATTCCATTTTCTTAAAGTTATTTGTTGGATCTTTGTTGTTCTGGATTTGGTGGAGTTTTTGTGGATTCTGGTCAACGATGTTACGAATTCTGGTTATTTGAAGCTCATATTTGGCAGAGTTATTGCTGGGACTATTGTGTATTATTCCTCCAAGTTTGGGTTAATTAAGTGTATGCAAGTATCATTTTCATTGTGATAATCTAGACCGCTAGAATCTGCCAGCAAAAACCTTAATCCGAGGTTAAATTTTGAAACTACGTAACTCCGAGTTTGAAAGAAGTTTGAAGCTGGATTTTGGATATGTTCTTCCTCTAATTATTGAATGATAGCCCTGTGAATTTGGAGTTAAAAGGAGTATGCAATGGAAGTTATTAGCGTTTCATTTTTGTTGTCCAGAATCAGAGTAAAGAAGCCCTAATCTGAACTCTGTACTTTTTGACGTGTATCTTGCTATATTTGTTGAATTTAAAGCTGAAGCTTGGCCACATTATTCTTGGGTTTATTGTCTAACTGCCATAGAAATTTGAACTCAAAAGGATGGATGCAATTGAAGTTACATGCATTTGAAAACTACAGCTAAGAATTATCTCTAGCCGAATTACAGATTTTGAGTTGTGTGCAACTTGAGACTTGGACAATATCACCCTTCATCCTCTCCATCTTTAATCCTTTACTTTTATTTTAATTTTCTTCTTTCTTTATTTAATTAACTTCCCACATTTTAATTTACTTCCTTCATTCTACTTTAACAACTTCTATTCAATTAATATATGCATGTGTTAAATATACGCACCATATATGAATTGTCCTAAATTCCAATTTCTATCTTATTCCAAACATCGCTGACCAAATTATTGGCACTCCAATTTAAACTATCAAATAAGTATCCAAATAATGCTATTACTGTAATACCCCGACTATTTATTGAAATTTAATAAGGATAATTAGAAAGTGATGAGGAGTATTTGGATTATTGAATATTTATTGGGGTATTACTAAGGACGTATCCAATCAATTATAATCTAACAAATTTGTTGCATTATAATTAAGGTTAAAGTACATGGATAAATATATTGTAGATTAATTAAAGTATAGAATTTTGATGAAAATGTGTGTTTGGGAGATTTCGGACGCAGACGAAAATCATGTGTATTTGGGTTTTTGGAAGCACGCGGACGAGGTGCTGTGTCTGAAAATGCATTGTACACCGTCCCACGAGTTTGGGATGATACAGGATGAGGACTTTGCGTCCAAATTCGTCCCCTGCCTTCAGGTCAACTTTTTGGACGGTAGCGGACAAACGCGGATGGTGGAAGACGTTGAAGGTTTGAATCTGTCCAATTTCTGAACAGTTTCGGGTGCACCCAGCGAAGACAAGGACAACTTCCTTTGTTCAAAAATGCGAATGTGCTTGAGAAATGGAGATTTTGGACGCACGTGGACGATGGTGAGGACGTTGTCCTGCGTTTGAAAACGCGATTCCGCTTAGGATTTGACGAATTCGGACGATTGCGGATGAAGCCAGGATGCATGCCCTCATCTGAAAAGCCCCAGATTTGTGAAAAAAATAGGGTTTAAATACTACATTTTCTTATCGTTTTGTCATTTATTTCCCACTCAGGCGACAGAGAGGATGAACCCCATGCTTGAACCATGTAACAACCCGATACTAATTTTCCCGTTTAAACAATGTAATCGACTTTGAAGATGAAATTTCATATTCCCTTCTGTCTCTATGAGTGTTCAGTCATGACGTGTAATTATGGGGAATGAATTTGGGATAGAATGTTGGTGGAAAATAGTGAAGGAAATAGAATTTTGGTTTATTCAGACAAATTCGGATGACTTCGAACGGTTTCAGATGATGCAGACGTAGGAAGACATTGTAAGTTTGAATCTATCTGGATTCTGGACGAATTCGGACGACTTTGAAAGATTTTAGACGATGCTGACACAGGCGGATGTTGTAAGTTTGAACATGTCAGGATTCTTGACGAATTTGGACACACGCGGACGATATCTCGTATGCCATTTCACATCCGAATTCTGAATTTGGATGATACGGGCCGAATTCGGATGCATCCTCTTGCCCGAATCCTCGCAGATCAGTGATAAAACTAATTTAAAATCAGAAGAAAATGAAGTCCAACCAATAAAATCAAAACTCCTCGACACTGAATCACACTCTCACAATCCCGACCAGCCAGAGATTTGTCTCCTACCACACGTACGGTTGTCCCAAGGTGAGCATCTACTTATCTCTAGCTTCTTCTTCTCCCTCCTTCTTCATTTTGTATTCGGTGTTCTTCCTGGAGAGGGGTTCCTGCGTGGGTGTGGAGATAGAGGGGGAGCTACTGCCAGTTGTTGAATCATCTACAAGGTAAGGAAGGGGTAGTCTTGGCCATTTGGAGGCCCTATACCCAAGTAGATGTGTGTGTGAGTGATTGTTTGTTGTGTAGATTTTTTTTGTAGTTCCTGTAGTTACTTGAAATCTTGCTGCGTAGTTGTTTTCTATATACTAATGGATGCCTTAGACTCCCATGCCCTTCCTTAGATGCTTTATTGACTGCTACACTTCTTTTCTCCTGGATGCTATATTTCCTTACTATTTCCATGTTGATATACTTTGTACGTTTCCTTACTGCTGTTGTTGAATGACCATGTTAATAGAAAGTGGTGAAGGCTTACTGTGTTGAGCTTGAATGAATCAAAGAGAAGGTGTTCAAATGGATGAGAAATATGAGTGAATGACTAAAGGATTTCTAGTGTTGTTAATAATGGTGATTTCATTTTATTATTAATCTCTAAGTAATCTTCCACTTAATAGCTTCCATGTGTATAGTTATTCAGCATGTGTTCACTATTTCACTTCATTACTACTCGCCGATGTATAGACATTTGAAAGGCATGACTGTTGTTATTTTGTTTTTGCTATCCCTAATGCCATTATTATTATTATTGGAATATGTTTTATTCTCGTTGTCTTGTTCAATAACATCGCTAGAGATTTTTAGTTGTGAAAAGCATAACGTTCGCTGTTGGTTTTCCGTCAATCCTTACTACTTATTATTATTGTTGGGAAGCATGTTTTTGCTGTCCATTCGATAGTTACTGCTGCGAATTTTAGTTATTAAAGAGCATGTTTTCGATATATTGTTCGTTATTACTTACTGTTGGCTATAGCCATTAAGAAGCTTGCCTCACTACCTGTTTTCGATGTTGTTTACCGTTGTTTATTTCTGTTAAGAAGTATGTTTCTATCATTACGTTTTCGATATCACTTGTTGTTATTTTAGTTGTTTGAAAGCATGTTTCGCTGCTTTAATTTGATAATGTTTGCTGCTGTCATTAGTTGTTCGAAAGCACGTTTCACTAATTTATTTTCAATATTTGCTGCTGTATATTATCGTTTAAAAAGCATGATTTCCGCTATTTTCATTTGATTACTATTCACTATTGATTGAATAAAAGGCATGTTTAGTCGTTCAAATTGTTATTATCTGTTTATTAGATGTTATAGACCTAGTTCGCTGTTTTACTTGGTGATTAATTATTGCTTAGTCATTCAAAAGCATGACCTATAGCCTTATGTAGTCGTATATCATCGCTGCTTTCATTAAAACGGACGTTTAGACGTTTTAATTTGTTGCTGTTATAGCCGATTAAACGCATGCTTAGATGTTTGTATTTTCTACTGTTATAGTTGAGTAAAAGCATGCTTAGACGTTCATATTGTTTGCTTTTATAGTCGATTAAAAGCATGCTTAGATGTTCATATTTTCTGCTGTTATACTTGATTAAAAGCATGCTTAGATGTTCATATTGTTTGCTGTTATAGTCGATTAAAAGTATGCTTAGATGTACATATTTTCTGCTATTATAGTTGATTAAAAGCATGCTTAGACGTTCATATTGTCTGCTGTTATAGGCAATTAAAAGCATGCTTAGATGTTCGTATTTTACCGCTAAATAGTTGAATAAAAGCATGTTTATGTTCTCTTCTAGATATTTCTCTGCAGATATTTTCAATACCTTGCTGCTGTATATTAGTGGTTATCAAGTGTATTTCGCTATATTAATTTGATGTCAATTACATTTCGTATGTGTGCTATGGTAGTTGAAAGTGTACCTATGCATTCACACTAATAGAAACCAAGTAGGGAGTATCCCCTCGGGTTGGTGCTCACATGCATGAGTGAGGAAAAACGCTAAGAAAAAGAAAGAATGTTTCAGGATGGTCGGGATACGCCCATCACTAGAAGACACCTTGAAGGTGGGATACGCCGGAAGGGAAGAAACCTTGAAGGCGGGATACGCCAGAAAGGGAAACAATAGTGAGTTGGGATAGATGGGTAATTCGGACCTAGCCTGGCAGCTAGGATACTCCCTCCCCTAGTCGGGAAAGGGGCTAGTATGCACGTAGGAGGTTAGAAGCTGATCAAACTACGCCATCTCAAAGGATAACCTCCAATCTCCAGCTCGAAGTACGAGTAAAGAGCCAAAGAACCAATGAACGTAATGGAAGAATTGGTTTGGGTGGCCCCATTCCAAAAAGGAACTAAAAGAGGGGCATGTATAATTTTATTAACCCATTTTCTTACTGGACATAAGCTTACGTCCTTACTTGTGGTGTAGGTAATGAAGTGATCCTACCTCGAGCAGAGGAGACCATTCCCGTAGAGCCTGTGGCATATTCGAAGGAGACGCAAGCGAAGTAGTAGTACGACATCAAGTAAAAGAAGGAGAAGAAATTTTGTAAGGGCTAACGTCAAACTTGTTTTGTAAACGTTAATTACCCCCTTTTTACCCCTATTTGAGTACTTATTCGGAATATTATGTAGATTTCAATTTGAAAACTCAAACCTTGGATTTCAAGTTAGTATTTTTAAATGATGCTTAAGTTACGCTTCCACTAAATTTATGAATCATAGTTTTCCTCTATTTAATTGACTATTTTTAATAAGTTGGTAACGATCAGATTTTGGCACTCTGATTTTAAGATCTTTTGCACAACATTTTTAGTCAGTTTACAAAATTTTAAATTGTAACGTATTTCCAAGATAAGTAAGATTTTGGGTCGTTACAAACCATGCCTCTCCCTCTCTGTTTTGTGAAGCAGGCATTCCTCCTAGGTAAGACTCCACGCCTTAAGTGCCTCTCCCCTGCCATTCCCTGCATTTTGCCTCCCCCATTGAGAGAGAGAATGTGCTCCTTGTGAGTGTGTGAGTATTTTGTGATGGGTAAATTTCGTGATAGCGTGATGAATTATTGAGCAAGGATAAGGAGAAGGAGAGAGTGAAGAAGCTAGGTCATCTCCTTTAATTCCTCAGGTAAGATTTTACTCGGATTTTGGGAATATCGTGATTATGGTTAAGCCTTTGGTTCCTTGCTATATGTATGGTCTGCTATTGTTAAGTTATTTTAATACTAACCAGGGTTTTGTGGTGAACCAAGAAAGTGATGTGTTGGGAACCTTAGTGGCTGTGCGTTGCTGCTGGTAACGATTTCTTCCCTTGTCATTGGTTCTGTGAAGGATAGTCCAAGTGTATTCTCTGTTATTGGGTTAATATTTTGTGATGTTTGAAGTATGGATTTGTGCACTCTGTGGATTGTGTGAGCCTCAGGCCGTGAGTTATTTGGAATGTTTATGTTCTATTTAGGATAAGTAATTAGTTAGAGGAAGATTTTGAAATGAAAGGGAGAATTATATTAAGTTGGATTTGCTATTTGTTGTAGTTATCGGAAATGTTAAAAAAGAATTGTTAATCCATTGTTGGATGTTGGAAGAGTTATGTTACTTGAATATAAACCTGTTTAGTTACAGCTTTGGTAATATGCTCTATTGGTTTAGATTTGAGCTATTAATTAGACAAAGAGATGATAATAATTAGAAATGAATGTGAGGATTAATTATTAAGCTAAGTAGTAATTTAGATAATGGTTCCGTCAAGGAGATTATAATAAGTAACGAGGAATTAGAATGAAAAGACGTTGAGACTAATAAGTAGATTAATTGATTTTATTAACGAATAAATATTTCTAATTGTGAAGGTACTTAAAAGAAGAAAGATAGCAAATAAGTGTGAACGCCTTAAGCAAACGAGGTAAGTCATATGCATGTGTCTTGGTCTTTGGGCCCTACATCGCAAGAATAGGATATGCATGTTTCCTTGCTTACCGCTTTCCAAGCATGTCTATTGTCTTTAATAGCACGTTTCGTTGTTTACCATTTTTATAGCATGTCTACAATTAATAATCGTACGCTTCGTTGTTTACCGTTTTTATAGCATGTCTACAGTTGTTAATCACACGTTTCGTTGTTTACTGCTTTTACAGCATGTCTATAGTTTTTATAGCATGTTCTGTGAATTGCACGTTGAATGTTTATTTATGTTTTCATATTAATTGTCAAAAATAGTATTCATTCATGAGCACATGCGTCACAATTTTCAAAAGAATACAAAAATGGATTTTATGCACAGTTTTGAAATGGATAATAAATGAATAATAAGTAATAAAAGGTAAAGAAAAAGGAATAAATAATGAAAAGTAAAGTAAAGAAAAGAAAAAGGCAACGATATGATGTGAGGCTGTTTAAGTCCTTCATGGGCACGGTTGCTAGCAGGCTTTCGGATTATGCCATTGCCACTAGCTAGCTTTTGGATTATGCCATTGCTGCTCATATTGTTTGCAATGTCCCTGGATTATGCCGGGACAGTCCCTAGATTATGCCGGGACATAACGGCCAATGATTAGCAGGTTTTTGGATTATGTCATTGCTACTATATTAGAGATAAACGATGAAAAGAACTTCCAATGGTTAGCAAGCTTTCGGATTATGCCATTGCTGCTATACCAGAGGTCATAAACAGAAAATAGAAATATAATGATCATTAAAATGAAAAAGATAAAAGATAAGAAGAGAAACTGCATACGATTTTAAAGGACACAACATGAGCATGTAGTATAATAGGTATTATCACTTACTGAGTCTTATGCTCATAGTTTACGACTTACGATGTAGGTACAAATACGAGAGAAAATGATGAACAGATTTAGGAGCAACTGATGAAGGATTTGCATGGGCAAGACTTGTGGCTAGTTAAACTAAGGAAAGTAAGAGAGAAAAGAGTTTTATAAATGTAAAGTAATAATTTAGTTATTGTCTTTTTAAAATTAACGTTTTATGCTTCCGCTATAAAAATGTTTTACGCTTCCGCTATGTTTTGAGAAAAGATTTTATAACAATAGTTTTTTACGGCTTATAACGATTATGGTAACGAGTCAAATGTAAAAGGATTTTAACGGTTCGGTTATAATAAAGAACTCTGATTTCATAGTAAAAGGTTTTAATAAAGATTTATAGTCGTTTTATAAAAGTTTTAAATTTCACCCATTTTTTTAAAAGGTAATAAATAACCAGGTCATTACAGTTGGTATCAGAGTGAGTGTATTTTAAAAACGATTCTGAAAATCGCTCTGATACAGTTAATTGCTTTGATACAATTGGTATCAGAGTGAGTGTGGTTTAAAAATGATTCTGAAAATTGCTCTTATACAATTGGTATCAGAGCAAGTGTGTTTTAAAAATGATTCTGAAAATTACTCTGATACAGTTACTTACAGTCAACTGTGTTTTAAAAACGATTATGTAAATCCCTACCAGCACAAGCATCGACATGGAAATACTCCATCAACTGCAAGTAAGTTACTAAATTTACTTTTCCTACTGTATAATTATTTTATTCTTCGATGTAAGGTATCATGGTTAGAGGACGACGAAAGGTTGGGCAAGAAAGAAATACGAGTGGTGCAGATGAAACGATCACTCGATTTTCTACGTTAGTGGAACGACAATCGCATCAATTGGGATGACAGTCTCAAAACTCGGAGAAGTTGATGGAAATTGTAGCGTGTGGAAATGAACGAGTTGTGGAACAACATGTAGCTGAGCAGTCAGATGTAAGTTGGGAGAAGTTTCAGTGGTTACAACCACCTCAGTTTGAGGGGAATATTACTGATCTAGACAGTGCTTAAGAGTGGATAAGGACCATGGAAGACATGCTTGCCTATGCCAAGATAAAAGAAGAGGAAAACGTAGCATCTGTCCAAGGATGTAAGGAATAAGGGGATGGTGTACCAAATGTAATATTTGTGTTTGGTTAGTAGTAAGTGTAATGAATGTGGAAATGTAATGCGAATTAAATAGTATTGTAATTGGATGACCGTATTTGCTATGAGCATTGTGTTCCTTTTAGAGGATAGAATTGTTGTGGTAGGAAGAACAATAAGTATCAGGATGTTGGTTGAACTTACTCAGAAACATAAACGGAAATGGAAACAGATACGGATACAGATACAGGTATGGAAACAAAAACGGATACAAATACGAATACAAAAACAGAAATGGATATGGAAATGATATGAGCACAGAAACTGAAATGGAAACGGGAACAGAAAAGGAAAGAAAAACGGAAATAGAAATGAGTTCCCAGAAATGGAAACGGATACAGATACAGATACAGATACGGATACAGAAACAGACACGAGAACAGATATAGAAACGCGTATGATCACGGATACTGAAACAGATACAAAAACAGAAATGGAAATGGAAATAGAAATGAAAACAGACACATAAACGGATACGGAGACGGGAACAAAAACGGATATGAGTACGGAATGAGTAATGTTGCGGATTACTTGCGATATTGCTCGGGTAATCTTTGAAGAATAAGAAAAACTAAGTTAGGAATTGGATGAGTGGTATAGCATTTTGTTAAGTTAAGAAAGGTAACGGATGTAGAAGCCTTGAAATCATTGGAAGATTGAGGATATGTACGGGGAAGAAGATGTTTCGACACTTAGGTGATGTGACAGTTAATGGCTATTTTGGATTGTTAAGTCAAAAGGGTATATCAAGGAGAAAATTTAGAGGACAAAATTTATATAAAGAGGGAGCAATCTAATACCCTGACTATTTATCAAAATTTAATAAGGATAATTCAAAAGTGATGGAGAGTATTTGGATTTATTGAATATTTATTGGGGTATTACTAAGGACATATCCAATTAATTATAATCTAACAAACTTTATTGAATTATAATTAGGGTTAAATTATAGGGATAAATATAGTGTGGAATAATTAATGTATGGAATTTTGATGAAAATGTGTGTTTGGGAGATTTCGGACGCAGACGAAAATCATGTGTATTTAGGTTTTCGAATGGACGTGGACGAGGTACTGTGTTCGAAAACACATTGTATGCCATTCCCCAAATTTTGGGACGATACAGAAAGAGGACTTCACATCCAAATTCATCCCCTGCCTTTAGCTCTACTTTTTAGATGGTAGTGGACGAACGCGGATGGTGGCGGACATTGAAGGTTTGAATCTGTCCAATTTCTGGATAGTTTCGGATGCATGCGGCCGAAGGCAAGGACGACTTCCTTCATCTGAAAACGCGAATGTTCTTGAGAAATAGAGATTTTGGACGAACGCGGACGATGGTGACAACGTTGCCCTGCATCCGAAAACGCTATATTTCCTTGGATTTGACGAATTCAGACGATTGCGGACGAAGTCAGGACGCAAGCCCTCGTTCGAAAATCCATAGATTTATGTAAAAATAAGGTTTAAATAATATGTTTTCTTGTCATTTTGTCATTTATTTCCCACATAGGTGACAGAGAGGACAAACCCCATTGTTGGACCATGCCTCGTCCTCTTCCTCTTCATTTGGTGAAGCTGCCATTCCTTCCAGGTAAGGCTCCACGCCTTAAGTCCCTCTCCCCTGCTATTCCCTCCATTTTGCCTCCCTCGTTCGAGAGAGAGAATGTGCTTCTTGTGAGCGTGTGAGTATTCTTTTGATGGGTAAATTTCATGAGAGCGTGAGGAATTATTGAGCAAGGATTAGGAGAAGGTGAGAGTGAAGGAGCTAGGTCATCTCCTTTGATTCCTCAGGTAAGATTTTACTCGTTGGATTTTGGGAATATCATGATTACGGTTAAGCCTTTATGTTGTTGGTTTTGATCAATGCTTTGATGCGTTATGGTTTGTTATTATGTTGGTGAAGACAGACTCTGGTTCCTTGCTGTATGTATGGTCCGTGATTGTTAAGTGATTTTAATACTGACCAGGGTTTTGTGGTGAACCAAGAAAGTGATGTGCTGGGATTCTTAGTGCCTGTGCGTTGCTGCTGGTAACGATTTCTTTCCTTGTCATTGGTTCTATGAAGGTAGTGTAATTGTATGCTCTGTTATTGGGTTAATATTCTGTGATGTTTAAAGTATGGATTTGTGCACTCTATGGATTGTGTAAGCCTCAGACCGTGAGTTATTTGGAATGTTTATGTTCTATTTAGGATAAGTAATTAGTTAGAGGAAGATTTTGAAATGAAAGGGAGAATTATATTAAGTTGGATTTGCTATTTGTTGTAGTTATCGGAAATGTTAAAAAAGAATTGTTAATCCATTGTTGGATGTTGGAAGAGTTATGTTACTTGAATATAAACCTGTTTAGTTACAGCTTTGGTAATATGCTCTATTGGTTTAGATTTGAGCTATTAATTAGACAAAGGCATAATAATAATTGGGAATGAATGTGAGGATTAATTATTAAGCTAAGTAGTAATTTTGAAAATGGTTCTGTAACACCCCGATATTTTTATTATCGTGATATTATAAGGCGTATTAGGAGCGTTAGGCCTACGAGTATTTTAGTGATAAGGAATAAATTAGATTTAATTTGTTAAATTAAATCCAATGACGAGTTTCTAATAAATTAGATAAATTAGAGTAAATTTAATAAATTAAATTTGATTAGTGAAATATTAAAGTAGAATGGAAATAAAGGAGATTAATTGGGGAAGAGTTAAAATAGAATAAAATTTAAAGGGGTTAAAAATGGAAAAGAAAGAAAAAAAGGGGGAGAAGGAAATGGCCATCAGCCATTTTGCTGAATGCTGAGAGAGAGAGTGACTTGAAGGAAGAGGGGGAGAGATCAAGACGGAGCGAATGACGACCGAAGGCGACGACGAGCTGCGACGTCCAGGCAAGGCAGCGGCGACAACACGGTTCGCGACTAGGGCTCGCGATTAGGGTGCTCGGAGCTCGACCTTCAACGGGATGCATCATTGATTTTGCGCTGGCAGCGGCAAACTCGCGATGGGCAGCGAGTTCACCGACGGGTTTGAATGGCGAGCCGTGACCCCGAGTTTGATTGGGTCCACCTCTCCAGCTGGGTAGGTCTGCCGACACTCGATGGAGAGTAAATTGCTGGGGTTGGGTGAGGAATTTATGGGCATACAGCAGGCGGTTGATAAATTGAAGACATTGTCGAATGTTGTCTTCTGGAGGAGG
>JAJTVF010006622.1:0-13071 GCA_022433065.1 Begonia loranthoides
AAACGAAAGACTTATGTGTCCTGCTTGCTGCTCTTTGGATTTCCCTAATGGATTCAAGTGCGTTATTTTAATCTCTTGATTGTTTGACATGGATAATATGTTTTAGGAATTAAGTTTGCGGGTTTTGTATATAGAACTTAGCAATTCAAGTTCTAACAAATGATATTAGAGCAAGTTCATATTAAACTATAAAGAGAAACATGTTTAATTGTTTCCATTGGAAAATTCGTTGAAATGAAGCATATTTAATTTGAAGTTATTCATTGTGATCTCCTCTATCATTTAAAGTTTATTATTGATCTTTATAAAGTTTTGATTGGACCAGATGTAAATAGACATGATAATATCACATTTCATGTAATTTTCATACTACATATCCATATTTAATATATGTCGTTTAATTATGTTGATATTTGTGACCATTGATGGATTTAGTTATGTGAGATATAACAAAAAATGCTTTGATACTATATCGATATAGTCAGTGAACAATATTGATCGAATATACTCTGTTTTGACGATTACAAATTGATATATCATAAAGTCAAAGTTATAATGTATAATGGTCAGATTATACATGTAATCTAAGTGAGAGATTATTAGAATTATTTAACATTAATTTGGTGGATCTACATTTGTATAAACATTGGATTATACATCACAATTATCATCTAATCAAAAGTCCAATTAAAGTGATTTAATAAAGTATAATGTTTGGACTTTATAGTATATGAATAATATAAATTATATATTTGCATAGATACTCATGGGTAATTTACACATTTTGTAATGGGCAGAACGGTAATTATCCACTCAATAAATACAAAATGGTAGTGATTCCCTTTTCCTATGTACTTTGCATTCTTATGAGAATTTCATCACCTATAGAGAGAATCTGACCTGAAGTGTTTAGCGAAACAAAAGACTTATATGAAATAAAAAACTTATATGTTATCCTTGCTGCTCTTTGGATGTTTCCAATAGATTCGGGTACGTTGTTTTAATCTCATGATTGTTTAACATTAATAATGTGTTTTGAGAATTAGGTTTACGGATTTTGTATATAAAATTTCAGGATTTAAAATCTAACAAGCTTTTCTATAATTTAACATTTTAAGTTTTGGTTTTGATTGGAAGATGAAGGAATGCTTTAGCGTGTTTGCAAGTGCTCAACATAATTCTATTGAAACCGTGTTTAAATGTTAGTTCTTTTTAGTTTTTAACATTGTAGAGAAGAGAACTACTTGTTGTACACATAATAAATTTAAGAGTATGGTGTGATTTAGACCTTCACCTTTAGGGTAATTTGCAGTGGACACCTTGAACTTTTTTTTTTAATTATTATTAAAATATATCTTAACATTTTACTATCAGCAAATATATCATTGTCGCTATTTAATAAGTTAAATCTATTATGTATAATGTACATGACATGCTTTTATTGTAATTCTAGTCTACTTCTAGACTCGATAGAAAACAATGTGTTATATTCTCTATCTGAATTTAAAAGAATTACAACAAATATACAAAAAAAAAAATTGTCGCAAATTATTTTTAAGACATACAGTTTTTGCACGTAACGCATTTAACGACAAGATCAATTTACTAAGTCAAAAAATGAAGCTCTAATTATTTTTTTTTTAATTTAAAAAAAATTATATATTAACTTTGTACGTTTGAACTTTGAACTTCTTCTCAAGCAAAAATAGGAGACTCGAAAGGTCAATTATTCATTAGATTATTAAAAAATAAATAAAAATTAATGAAATTAGGAGCGGAGCTGATTGAGGCAATGTCAGATATTAACATCCGACCTCGTAGCGTCCAGGAAAGAGCGACCCGCCAGGTGTCGCACAAACTCGGCGTTAACTTCCCAAATAATCGGCAGTCAATTCAAAGCCGGACCCTCCTCCGCTTCGTCACAGACCAAAGATAACGATGATGTTCTAAATTATTTACTCGGATGAACGCGTCGCCGTCACCATAGTCAATCCTGGCCGCAGATCTGAGTTGGTATCCCTCCTCCTCCCATTATTCCACTCAACATTGTTATCCTATAATTCATTATTTTAAATATTTTATAATAAAGTAATTCAACACGTTTTTGTACATTATTCGTCACGTTATAAATCAGCCACTTGGACTAATAAGATTCATTTTCACACTTAATGTTATGGCAGACAAAGTCGATAAAAATCGACAAAGTTGATAAGAACTGAATCAGATCGGTGAGTCTGTATTATAAATCTCATTTAGTATTTTTATTTTTTCTATAAATTGATGTATGTTAGAGTCACAAAACTCGCGGTTGTATTTTGATCTTCATAATAGATTTATTTTTCTGCCCGTAATTTTTTTCTCGAAAATTTTTTTTCACATAAATTTAGTGTCTCACATTGTATATTTCTTTTTCCGACTATCGTTTCATCTCTAACACACATGATGAAGGATCGAATTTAGTTTCGTTTTTAAGAAGTCTAAAGAAGAAATCGATACAACTAAACTACGAATGATAATTGAAAAACGTGTTCTTGCACGGGGAATAAATTATTATAAATTTAAACGTGCTTTATTATTAATTATTATTGGGATTATTTTATAGTTAATTAGTGACACTAGTTTCATTACGTGACTCTATGAATATGTCACATGCTGATCATTGTTATTATGAGATAAATACTATGCTAACGGCCAAGCCCAATTAAAATAGAGTGGTAGGTAAGATGATACATCTTTAGTGATCGTGCCAAGAGGTTATTTGGAAGCAATTGATTTAATTAATTAATTAATTATTATGTTATAATTTAAAAAACCCATTTAGCATACTTTATTTTATAATGTCACCCCTCTATAAATCATTCTCTATAGCAATACATTCTATCAAATTTCTTTTATTTTTTTGGGTAATGATACAAAAATTTTGGGAAATTCCCTTTTTTAGCGTTTTTTATTGTGTTTGTGTTCTTATACTCGTGTTTATTGAGTGTAGACATAGTTACATAGGACTAATGTACATGATAACTTTGATAATGTGTTGAAATTTAATATTGGTTGTCACAAGTTAGATATTTTTAAAAAATCGATATAGTTTACAGAGAAATTGACATTAATATACCAATTGAGAGTAAATATAAATAAATGAAAGGTGAAAATATTCCAAAATATATAATTGGAAAGAACTATTTATATATTAAAATATAATTAATAAAACAAATCATGAACTATTGAATTAGTAAGAAATTAAACTTTAAAGTAATTTTGCGAATAACTAAAATATCGAATTATGGAAAATAAAGAAGACAAACTCCGCTGTCATGTTTTGTGTTAAAAATTTAAAGTTTTTTTTTTCACAGCGGATAGATCGTCTTTCTGCAGCGGATCCGTATATGAAATAGTTATAGCGAAAAATTTACTTTCTATAGTGGAAGAAAAATATCTGTCGTACAAAGAAAATTTTTCACTGCAAAAATGTGCATTTCGCTGTCGAAAGTAATTTATATTTCAATAACTTATAGCGAAATGCACATTTTTGCAGTGGAAAATTTTTATCAACACTCAATATGATGATAAAATTAAGATTTTGCAGCTAAAAATAAATATATGTTATAAAAAATATTATTTTTGTTGTAGACAATATAATTTTTATTGTGAATATTTAATAAATTATTTTTTAAAATTAAAATTTTTAATGGAAAATATGAAAGTAATATTTTTAAAACTTAATTTTATAATTTAAAATGTTAATTTTTCATAAAAGCAAAAGAAACAAAAAAACAGAAGATAAACGTGGAAGCAAATGAGTGGGGCCCATTGGCTGACTACAAGACCCAAGGGCGGCAAGGAGCACGTGATTCATGTCCCACAACATACCCCACACGCGCATAAAATTTCCTCACCAAATCCACGCGTTGTTTTTATCACTCTTCTAAACTCTTCAGCCCAGGCCACCAGCGTCTCGAATATTCTTTTGCACTTCCCTCCATTTAAATTAATCAATGCAACTAACTCGGGTTAATATTTTACTGTAGCAACGAGTGAAGCCTAACTCTGCAGTGTTGTTTGTTCATCTCAATTGCACTTCCATTGTAGCACACCGACATAAATTATAGTGCAATATTGATTAGATTTACGTGAAAAAATATTATAAATAGATAAATAAATATATTATGAAGATCAAAATACAACTGCGAGTTTTGCGACTCTAACTTACATAAATTAATAAGAAAAACAAAAACGTAAATGAAGTTTATAATTTTAATTACTTATAATTCAACATAATGATTATATTAACTATTTAATATTATAACTAGTAATTGTTAAAAAAAATAAATATCACTAACTAATCCTAATATGATTTTGAAAATGAGATGGCCCAATATAAAGAATTGAGAGAGTTGAGGCCCATCAAAAGCCCATAATATGATATAGGTTTAGGCCCATAGATAAACTAATTTATCTAAGAAAAACCACACCAAGATTAGGTCAATAAAGATCACAACCCAACATTCTTAATATTGAGTTTCTTGAAATATAACATATAAACACATTTGACTAATGTTTTTAAAATAATCGACCACCTAGATCGTTCATCTCTCACTTACAACATAGTATAATATTATTTGGCTGATCAGGAACAAGTGGGTCTCTTTGCAGCATGGCAGTCTGGTCTGGCCTGACTTACTGTCTAGACTGATATTGAATCTCTTACTCTTGATTTAAGTTTTATTTTTTTCTCGTAGTTGTTTATTTGATTCGAGGACTACAATTTTGCCGTGGAATCACTCATCCTTGTTTTAGTATAATCCTAGTGTTCTAAAATGCAAATTAATTATATGTTGTAAAATTTTTTAATTATTGTGGAAAATACAATTCTCTAACTAGTAACTTTCTTAAAAAATGATTTCTACAAACCAAAAACTAAGAATTTGATTGTTTATACAAAATAATTAATTTGTTTTTTTTTATATAATTAATAAATTGATATGATTAATTTGATTTAAGACAAATACTTCAACTAATATGCTATCTTCTAAAAGTGATTTGATATGCATTGAATTATTTCAAATTAGGAGATCAACGAAGATAATTAAAATTCAAATTAGAGATATGACATCACATATTGAATTTAATATTATATAATTAGATGGATTTAGATTTAAATCAAAATAAGATAAGATAAATGAGATTATAAAAAAAAAAAATAGAGAAGAAAATATTTAGGATTTTGAAAATTTTGATCAATTTCAATCTTTTTTAAACGCAATAGAATAAGGATTTAAATTTAAGATAATTATTTTATTCATTTTGATGCCCAAAAAAAAAACTCTAGTATTTTTAACTATCAACAATTTTGATTTGGATGTTAATTTTGGAACATATGCTTATCATTTTTATCAAGTTAAAAACCTAATTAAATGAAAAATACAGTATAATGTGCTAAAATTGACGAATAATTAGATGAAGGTATCTAAATTGGTGACAGTTGTAAGATATATGTTCTGATTGACAACAAAATAATTTAAGGTCAATTATGTAATTGATAGAAAAGAAATTACAATGTATGTGATTTCTTATTTATTGATTTAATTTAAAACATAATAATTCAAACAAATAAGAGTAAAAGATAAGAATTCTAGCAGGAGCATGATCGATCAAGCTAGAAAATGTTAAGTTGAAATTTACACACTTGTGTAAATCTAAGTAATGTACACGAAAATGAAGAGATTGTTATAAATAGAGCATGACCCTGTGACATTACCTATCATAAGCCGTCTTAAATTGAAAAAACTTGACCACTAAGCTATTGTTTAAGTACTCATCCTTAACAAAGAAAAACAAAAAATATTAATGTTATGATCGGAAATCATAATTGAAGAGAAAAATTGAATCTTTTGTTGAAAATTGTCGTCGCTGGATTTGTATTGCAATTGAAAAGAGGAAATAACAGGAAATAAACTAAACGAAAAAATAACAAAATAATCTTCTCAGTTGCTTTCCTCTTATTTATCTTCCTTTTTATACTTTCTCTACGTTTTCACGTTGGATGCCATGTTAGCTGTCATATCAACTAATGTAACTAACGTGATTGGCTGAGCTTTTTCATTTCTCTTTCCTCCAACTGCAATGGTTAGCTGATGTGGCTTACGCTGGTACTACCTTCCCTAACATAGCCGTTGAAGTTCATAACAGGCATCCCCACTTGAAAAACCTTGTCCCCAAGGTTCGAAATCTAGAAAACGATCAGGCACATCCTTCGCGTCCAGCCAAGTAGCGTCAAACTCCGATTCATCAACCCAGTGAATGAGCCACTAAGTAATCAAAAAATCGCCGCGTTTAACTACTCGCACCTACAAAGCAAGGAGGCAGTCTTCCAGGATCATTCAAAAATTTGACTGGCAAGTTCTGTTATGGAACCTCAGAATGACCAATCTCTTTTTTGAGCAAAGATACATGAAAAACAGGGTGTATACGAGCCTCTGTAGGTAATGCCAATTTGTAAGTAATGGTTCCCAATTTTTCTAGAATCTTAAAAGGGCCATAAAATTTAGGTGCCAATTTTTTAGACATGTTCTGTTTGACTGTAAGCTGTTTATATGGTAGCAGACGAAGAAAAACCATATCACCAACATCAAACGTTCTATTCTATCCTTTTTTTATCGGCATATATCTTCATATGTACTTGAGCTTGGGTAAGATTCTGCTTGAGAAGTCTGCTCATATGAAAACGATCCCTTAAAACTATGTCTACTGCTGCCACATCAGTTTGCTGATAAGGACCCAACGCCAAGTCGCCAACTGAGGAGGAGAAACACAATATAAAGCCTGAAAATCTAGTTTGACCCGATTTGGGTTGAACTGTTGTCTGCTAAGCAGACAACCCCCATGTTCCTTCCAGCCTTGCATCGCACTCTTGGTGATTTACAGATTGGAAGGCATGGGCAGAAGGATTGTAGGGAATATACAGACTGTGAAGTTGGAGAAAGTGAGAGTGGTTGTCGAGTGTGAGAGCTTATACTCTTTGCCCTTTAATTTTGGCAGAGAGTACTCCTCTCCTCGGTGCTGTAAACCAGAGAAAGGAGGGAGGCAATGAATGGTTTGGAGAGGCAGCTCTCAGTTTCCAGTTGCTACAAATCGGAAAGTGAGGGTTGGTGAGGTTTCAGGCATGGTTGATGCAGCTCTCGGGAGTGCTGCAAGTAAGAGAATCCTCCTCTAACTGTTGTTGGTCAGCAAATACATTATGATCAATGTTCTTGATGAATTTTGGATGTTGAATATGTGGTTAATTACGACGTTATGGATTGTAAATATATCGTTTTGTTCCTTCATTGGTTTTAGCTACTGTCCTTGTTGTTATATAATGAAGCATGTTTATACGCTGTGTTTTGTACTCCACTGTTGTGATCAATGAGCGATTTTACTGCTGAATGTTAGGCCTCATGCTGTATTAGTTTGGCTATTACAATAATCTGTGAAACATGTTGTTAATCTGCATGTTAGGATGATTTATCCGCTTCCGAGACCCGTAGACTATTTAATCGAACCTTCCACTATAACAGAAATAATGGGTACACCAAAGTTCTCTCTAACTCAAAAAATTAAAGGCATATAATATTCATCAAGATTGAACACTAATCTTGGAAGATAACAAAACGTAAAAGATGATAAACATAGGGTTACCATAACTGCAGTCTCATTTTTACCTGAACAGACCATCTTAAAAAAACTCAAACACCGATCTCTACAGTTCCAAATATACCCCTTGATGTCGCAAAACTACAGTTTAAATTTCACAACGATCCAACAGTAGAAACTTGAGAAAACATAATTCTCGTTTGACTGCATCTGAAAATCTCTTTTCTTCTATCTTTTTTTTTTTCTCTCTTTTGTTATCACTCTAGGGTTTCATTAGCCACAAAATCTCTTTTTATACTCAGTCCAAAAAATATGGGTTGAGCCCAACATATCACTGCCACCCAGAGGAAGAGCTCGTAAGGAAAATATAAAATTGTTATCATGCATAGTTCATTTAACTGGATTAGGAATCGAGACACTCAATATTTTGGCTCCATCAGCAACTGTCACTATCAAATTCCTAGAATAGTCTACCTACAATTTTAAACGGCTTGCAACAAATTCATTAATGAAATTGTGGGTACTGCCACTATCAATCAGAATAGACAAAAGTTGGCCCAAAATATGTCCACTGATCCGAATAGTTGAGTTTGAGGCAAAACCGGCTAAAGCATTGAGGGACACCGCTACCTCTTTAATTTCATCTTGAGATTCATCAACTGGTGTATCCAAGTTATCTGAATTATCAAAGTCAGCTGAAGCAACCAGTAAAAAATTGAGGGAATGATTTTTACAAACATAGTTTAAAGTGAATTTTTCATCACACTTAAAACATAAACCAAGTTTTCTTTTCTGATTCAACTCAGTTGGTGTTAACCTGGGCAGCCGAGCTAAAGCTGAATTATTCAGGTTAGAAGGAATTATTGCTGATTTATCAGGCCATTTAGAAGCAGTAAAAGTTTTGTTGAACTTTGGTAAACGCTATAAAGCTTGAATAGATTGTTCTTGTAACAAAGCTACTTGAAATGCTAATGACAATGAAGTTGGACGATTTATCTTAATTGTAGCCTTAATCTCCTCTTTTAAACCACTTGTGAATACAAAAATATAATAAGTTTCTGTCATCCGAGGTAAGGCCGGTTGTACCAAAGATTTAAGTGCTTCAAAACGTTGTATGCAATCTTCCACCTTAGCTGTTTGGCAAAATTTGGAGAATAATTTTATTACGTCTTTAGTAGTATTATCAGAAAATCGTCTACATAATTTAGTTGCAAACTGGTCTCAACTCGCCTGAGGATGAGAAGAAATAAACTCATCAAACCATGTGTCTACCTGGTCTTGTAAATGAATTTATGCAATTACCAAACGAAGATTAACTGGAATTTGTTGAATCAAAAAGTATTTGTTTGCTTTCTGCAGCCATTCCTGGGGTCCATCTCTAGAAAAAAATGAAGATCTAAACGCGGTAATCTTGGTTGAAACCCAAAATCATGATGGAAATTTTCATTCGGTGTTGGATGGTGGATATTATCTCCTTATGGTTGAAAATGTGAACTAGATGGAATATTATTTGCGGCTATTGTATCGGGTGACGGACTGACCTATTCGGAAGCAACTGTGCGAAAGCAGCCATTAGTGCTTCATGCTTAACCGCAATATCTTGCTTCATTTCGAGAACTATAGTTTCTAGTCTATCATGGCGAGCAGCTAACGATTGAAATTGCTTATATGAATTCTCTAATCGTGAAAAAACAACAGTGAAAGAAGAGTCAATACTCTGCAACTCCCCTTCCATACGCTTCAATGCTTATTCATTAGACTTTGAACGCATTTCCACCATCATCGAATCGTCACAGCTCTGATACTAATTTGTTTATGATCGAAAATTAGAATTGAAGAGAAAAATGAATCCTATATTGAAAACTATCGTCGCCGACTTTGTATTACAATCTAAAAGAGGAAATAACAGGAAATGAGCTAAACGAAAAATAACAAAACAATCTTCTCAGCTGCTTTCCTCTTCATTATCTTCCTTTTTGTTTCCATGTCGGATGCCACGTTAGCGGCTATATCAGCTAATGCAACTAACGTGATTGGCTGAGCCTTTTCATTTCTCTTTCCTCTAATTTGCAATGGTTAGTTGACGTGGCTTACGTTGGCGCCGCCTTCCCTAATGTAGTTGTTGAGGTTAATAACAATTAAGTGAACAAGAAAACAACAAAAAGCATGCGATGAGTAATTGGTAAAATAATAGAATATCTCTTTTTGTCAATAAATTAGTCAAATATACAAGCTAAGTTGTAACTTGCAATTGCAAAACTCACAAACAATTTGACAAAATCTGAATTAATTAAATAATTATTAGAAACTACAAAAACAATTCTTTAGTTATATACGAGGATGTCTATCTATGACAAATTTAAAACAAATCAATTAAAAAATGGGTATTTAAATGTTAATTAACAGAATTATGAAGATCATAAATTTTGGAGGTGTTTTTTTGGCGTGAAATATTATAAAAGAGAGATTTTTACTTTTTAGGGTTATTTACGAGAGTTGCAGTCTCGCTAATGCTTCCAAAAATCAAAGCGGAACCCAAAATATATGGCGGCTTAAGAGTTTCCCTCCAATTTCCAAATTTACTTAAACCGACGACCTAAATTTTCAAGTACTTTTTGGTGTTCCCTCTTCTCCTCTGCTTCAATTTTTTGATGCCCTAATTTGTACTCGGCGATTCTTTACTGCCGGTTGATTGTCGTTCTCCGCCGTCTCATTACGGAGCAAGTTTCTGCTTTCTTGCTGTTGCAGTTCTTTATTTGATACCCTTTATCTGTTAGGGTTAATCAGTCTTGATCTTTCTTTGAGGGTTTTACGGCGAGTTTTCTCTCTGAAGCTGGGAAGCTGATTTTATCGGTCGCATTTGGTTCTTTCTCCAATGGCGTCTGTTTCGAAAAACATTGATATTCAAGAGCCTTTGCTTTCAGCCTCTGTAACCCGCTTGACTAATTTGTCGGAGAACTATGATGGGTTAATCCCGTTTGAATTTAATTCGAATGGGGGATTGTTTATTTCGCCGACGGAAGCCCTTGGTTATCAGTCCTCGGTAACTTCATTGAATACTCCAATGATGACTTCCTCAATTTCGAATTTCTATCCTCCTAGAGAAACTCTCGACAACTCTTTACCATTTTCTCCTGCGAAATCCGACGAAGATAGTCTTTTTTCTGCCGTTTGCCCTTGCTCTTCTAAATCCGATGCAATTCCTTTTTCTCCGCAGATGAACGTTCCTCCAGATAATTCGAGTTCACTATTTGTCCATGCAAAAACGCAAGAAAGTAGCCCTTCACTTTCTTTCTCAATAATTTGTTACAGCCATAACGCAACAGAAGCTTCAAATTCGGCTAGGTTGTCAGCGGATTCTCATTCAGAACAGCCATGGTCTTCAATTTCTTCGCAAGAAACAAATTCCCTCGTGGTAATATGATTGCCTCATATACATTAATGTTTTACATTCTCGTTATTTTTTTTTTTTTTGTGACAAATAGATTTGTTCATGTGGGTTTTTCAGGGCGCTGGACTGGCAAATCTGGGCAACACTTGTTTCTTGAATTCAATTCTGCAGTGCATGACACATACCACATTACTCGTGCATGGTCTCCGGACTGCAGATCATTTGAAGATCTGTCAATGTAAGATAGGTTCTTTATCTAAACAACCAAAATCTGTTATGATAATTTGATGCTTTTTTTTAAATCGAAATGTTATGCAATGAATATTTCCTTAGCGATGTACTGAAGTCAAGTTATTTTAATTGTAATTTTCAGCTGGGAATAAATATTTCTGCCTTTTCTGTGCTCTCCACGACCACATTGAGTTTTCACTTTCTTCATCAGGAGGGGTCATTTCGCCCCATAAACTCGTCGACAACTTGAGCTGTATCCTAAATCAAGTCAAATGGTGCACATATACCTTGTATTAATGGGTATTAAATGTTGAGTTTAGTTTTTAATTAGTGCTACTCTTCAAGGTTGTAAAAATATTTGCTGTATTTCTTATATCAACTTTCAGGAAGTTCTTCTGTCGTTGTGATTCTTAATCTATAATCAGATATCTCATCTTATTTTGAGGAATTGCAGCAGGAAGATGCCCATGAATTCCTGCAATGCTTGTTAGATAAACTTGGAGGACCTTGCTTGTTTTTAATGGAAAACAATAGAAGGTTTCCTTGTGAGAGTGATAACTTAGTGAAAAGGATTTTCGGTGGTCGTCTTATAAGCAAAGTATGGACTGTGAAATATACTTTTATGGTAATTATTTGATTTTTATTTTTCTGAATTCTCATCTTTCCTATAAACATCCAATTTCAGCTTTGCTGTTGTAATTGCGGGCATTTATCTGACAAGACCGAGCCTCTAATGGACCTGAGTCTGGAGATCGAAAATGTCGATTCTCTTTTGGGTGCTTTGGAATCTTTCACCAAAGTCGAAAAAATTGATGATCCGGAGATGAGATTTACATGTGAGAACTGCAGAGAAGTTGTGTCAATTGAGAAACGGCTTATGCTCGACGAAGTTCCATCAGTTGCGACCTTCCATTTGAAAAGATTCAAGAGTGATGGGATTTCTGTGGAGAAAATAAAAAAGCCTGTGAAATTTCCATTGGAGCTGGACTTGAAGCCATACACTTGGTCAGCACGAGATGCAGACGTATGTTACTATATCTTTTCCAAGATAAAACATAAATTAATTGGACTTAATAATTAAAGAGTCTCGTTTTTTTTAGGTTGAGCTCCGTTATGAACTATATGCTATTGTTGAGCATGTGGGAGAGGCATCTACTTCTGGACACTATATCAGCTTTGTTCGTCCTTCTCTCCATTCATGGTTTAGATTTGATGACTCCAAGGTAAATGTTTGGATGTAATTAAGAAAGTTTACTCTGTTTTGCTGTGTGGTAGATGGAATCTAAGTCAATAACATTTTACAGCTTATTTCATTTGAATGTTTGTGAAGTTTTCATTTGATTTGTCATCTTTGAAATAATTTATGTGACATAATTTATGTTTTTTTAGGTTACTTTGGTCCCAGAAAACTATGTGTTGTCCCAGGAGGCATACATTCTCTTTTATGCAAAGAAGGGAACACCATGGGTGTGCACTTTAATGGAAGGACAAAAGCCGAGCTTTGACAATAATGCTTCGATTGCATTGCCCATGTCAGTGCCAGATGACTCATGTCATCGAGAGCCAATGATTGATAGTTGCAAAGTCAATGAATCCACAGAATTTGGATGTGATGTTCCTTCTCAGATCTCGAGTCATCCTCTCTTGATCCAACCCTCTGGGGCAGTTGAAGAATTTGACAATAACTTGAGACAAGATGCTTCAAAATCTGGTCATGGAGAAAACGAAGAGCATGGAAAGGTGGATGATAGTAAAGATATGGATTGTTTTCATACCCTTACGCCGTCTGGATCTCCCGAACCTGACACTGCAATTTT
>JAJTVF010006650.1:0-12752 GCA_022433065.1 Begonia loranthoides
TCTCTCTCTATTGGAGTATTTCTCTCTCTCTCTTGGAGGTAATACTCTTTCTCTCTTTCTCTCAAGGTATTACTGTCATGATACCCCCAATAGAGTAAAAGAGAGAGAGAGAGAGAGAGAGAGAGTAATATCCCAAGATAGTGAGATAGAGTACTTGGTATTACTCCATTTCTTGTGGTATTTTACTCTCTTTCTTTCTTTCTCGCCAAGAGTAATACCCCAAGAGAGAGAGAAAGAGAGAAAGCGTATTACCGCAAGAGAGGAGAGAGATAGAGTGAGAGTATTTGTAACGACCTGATTTTTATAACTTTTTAAAATACGTGAAATTTAAAACTTTTATCTTTGTTAAAACTTTATTACTTTAATCAGTATCTTCGCTAAGAAGTCGGACCGTTAAAAACTCTTTTCTTAGACTCATTATGAAAATCATTCTAAATAGTGGAAAACCATAGTTACAAAATATTTTCTCAAAACATAGCAGAAGCCTAAGGAATTCATTTAAGGAATACTAAACAAATAATTACGTGTTACTTACAAATTGCTTTACTCTTTTATTTTCCTTATCCTAACTAGCCATAAGTCCAACCCGTGCAAATCCTTCATCAACTCCTCCTTCACATGTTCCTCATTTTCTCGTGCGTGTACCTACACAATTAGCAACTGTGAGCCTGAGGCCCAGTAAGAAATAAGGTATGCAGTATGCTTTATGCCTATCTTTAATACTTTTGGATTGGGTACCGCCCCAAACAAATCTTTTCTTTACATTTTATTCTTTCATTTCTTTCATTCATAACTCGTACGTCGAGCGAGAGATTAGAGGAACCTGTGTAATATCCTGATTTTGGTAATATAATTAATAATTAGAAATTTAATTGGGAAATATTTGGATAATAATTGAGGATTTATTTTATGAGAAATTAATTTAGGAAATGGAATTGAGATATTTAAATTGGACCCGTAATAATCGTTAATAATCAATATTTGGAATAAGTCGGGAATTAAAATTTGGATGAAAATAATTAAATGAGGAATTTAATTGAGTAAAAAACGAATTTAAATTAAAAAGGAAAAATTAAGTGAAATTAGAAGTATTTAAAATAAAAGAAAATTCAAAAAAGAAAGGAGGATTAGTGAACCAGTTTGGTTCGGTTCATTGGTTAGGTTTGGCTGGAAAAATTGTGATGGTTTTACTATAATTTGACGAAGAAATTAGAGGGGGGGGGGGGGGGGAAAGCAAAAGTAGGGAGAGGTCGAGAGAAACAGGGAGAGCGATCTGGAGGGAAGGACGACGATGAGCAGAAGGAGGCGTTACCGTGAGCTCAGGTGTGCATTGTCCCGCGCATGGCGGTGACGGTGGGGCTGCGGGTGATGCGACGAATGGCGAGCTAGGGCTCGGGGTGCCGCAACTCTCAGAGTTGAAATTGGAGTTGCCAACCGTTGGTGGAGGTAAGTCTTCTCCCTGGCGTTCTGAATTGGACGATTTGGCAAATGTGGCCATGTGTTCAAGGTTGGATGATGGCAATGGTGATTTGGCGAAGTGAACAATGATGGCAGGAGCAGGGCTTTGGTTCGAGTCCATTTCTGTTGATCCATTGAACCGGTTTGTTCCAATTGCTCTGGAGGGTCTTCTTCAATAGCTTTCCACGAGGCAATTTTGGGTCGACCTCCCTCCTTGAATTGGGAAATTTTCCAGTCTACTCTGCCTATATAGGTATGGTAGCAGTGGGTGGATACGGAAGGTGATTCTGTTCTCTGTGTGTGCATTAATCTGTGAGTGACTATGAAGAAGCGCTGGAGATGGAGGAAATGGCTGAGTGTCTGGGTGGATGAAAGGAGAAATGGAGGAAGAGAGGTTGGCAGCTACACTCTCGGGTCTACTGGTAATGGACTTCCCTTGTTCCTTGATTTATTTTATGGGTGATGGATATGTTATTAAGGCTGCTCTACTGTGGGTTATTAAATTTGCTTGTTAAAGTGCACTAATGGTGCTTGAAATGGTTCCTGTTGTTGGACATTCATATATCTAGTAAACTGGATGTTCATTGTTTAAATTTTTATTATGCATTTTGGGTAACTGTTTATTACTGTATGTTATGCTTGGACATGGTTGTAGTTATTTGTTTGGATTATAATAGTGTGGGACGGTTCACGTTGTTTCTAACCATTAATACTACTGGAACTTTGTTGAGATAATGGTTAAGCTGCTGTTTGAATGAAACTTAGTTGCTTAAGTTTATCCTTTTGATAGCCTTGCTGACAGTTTCATCTGTTACGGTTGGATTTGTCTTGAAGAATTATTATTAGATGTAAGTTGTTAAGTTGGACTTTAGCTTATGCTACTAAATTGGTTTCCTGTGAATGTTATGTTATGATTACATTGAGCTATAAATTAATGAAAGGTTTGAGAGGTTTCGAATGTTGAGAAAATGGTTGGATGGTTGGACTATTTGAATGCCAATTAATTGCTAGCTTTTAAGTCTTGATTTCAGAAAAACAATTGAGTGATTAGCTGGGTGCAGGAAGGCTTAAATGTGCAAGGAGTGATTTTGGGTAATAAAGCTAAATAAATGTTTTGTTGATTCCAATGGACTTTCATTAAAAGATAATGAATTGTATTGTGAAGTAAATTCTCTTTATTGTCGGGTCACATTGATGGAATGAGCAACTATTGTTGGCTCTCTTTATCTCATTGCACATGTTAAGTTATTAGAATTGTTATTGCGAGGTGCTAGGTAATTAAGTTAACTAATGGGAATTATTAAGCGTTAAGATTTATGGAAATTCAATGATTGTTATCAATGAATAAATATCGCTTAAATTGGACAGTTGTGATTTCGGGGAAAAAGTATAAATTAAGGTTATGCATTATTGACCATGAAATTAATGAAGATAAATTAATAGAAATTCGTTCAGCGATAATTAAATTATTAAATAATAAATAAGATCAAAGTTAACATTTATGATTGATAAAAATATTAATAAATAAATTATAATTATTTTGAAGGTATAAAAGGAAAGAAGAATAACGTTAATTTCTAAACTGCGCTAAGGACACCAGGTAAGTGATACGCATGTGTTTTGGTCCTTAGGACCCTACATCGCAAGAATAGGAGATACATGTTTCGGTGTTTACAGTTTTAAATAGCATGTTTCGGTGTTTACAGTTTTAAATAGCATGTTTCGTTCTTTACTGTTTTATAAGCATGTCTATAGTTTATAACCATGATCTGTGAATTGTATGTTGGTTGTTTTATTAAATTCCTCTAATAGATAATGTATGCATTCACGAGCATCATGCATCATAGTTTTCAAAAGATACGAAAATGGTTTCCATGCATACTTTTGAAAAGGAAAAAAAGAAGAAACAAAACGATTACAAAATGACAAGAAGGAAACAAAGAAGAAACAAAACGATTACAAAATGACAAGAAGGAAACAAAGAAGAAACGAGGCGTTGTGATACTTAAATAAATAAACGTAAATGTGTGTGACAAGGTGTGAGGTTGGGTTAGCCGCCCCTCCTTGTCAGGTTTAGATATCTCTAACACTTTCAAGATAAAGATAAACATAAACGGGGTCATTTGGGGATGTGAGGTTGAGTTAGTCGCTCCTCGTCATGTTTAGACATCTCCAATGTCTTTCAAGATTAAGACAACAAACATAAACGGGTCGTTTGGGATGTGAGGTTGAGTTGACTACTCCTCCTCGTCAAGTTTAGACATCTCCAACGCTTTTCAAGATTAAGACAACCATAAACATAAACAGGGTCGTCGGGGGATGTGAGGTTGAGTTGGCTGCTCCTCCTCGTCAAGTTTAGACATCTCCAACGCCTTTCAAGACAAAGCGTAGTAACGATCAAGTAAAGAAAGGAACAGTAAAGTAAAGTCAAGATAAAGCAAAGTTAAGATCAAGAAAACGGTAAAAGAAAAGAAAAGAAAGAAAGAAGAGAAACAGAAACAGAAAACGAAAAGAGATTTAAAAGTTGCATGACATGTGCATCATACCTTTTTTTTATATCACTTACTGAGCATTAGACTCATTAGTTAAATCTTGCGATGTAGGTACATGCACAGGTGAACAGACTAAGAGGCAGTAGATGAAGGATTTGCACGAGTGGATCTTGTGGCTGGCTGGGCTAAAGAGTTAAATGAAAATTATTTGTAAAAGGGATTGTAAATTATTTAATATTCTTTAATGCTTGTTTTAATTCAGTTGCATTTCAAAAAATAATTTTATTATTTTCGCTGCAATTGGGTTTTAATGACTGAGTTTTATAAAAGATAAATACTGTGATGCTTTTATAAGAAGAAAAGTTTTAAATTTACACGATTTTTAAAGTAAATAAAAACTAGGTCATTACGACCCATGTTGGAGGTATAGTCTTCGTCTGCTTGTAACCACCTATGGTAGTTGGTCCCGTTCCCAACAAGGGAGGAGACCTGTGCAGTCTACCGATTAGATCTGCACTACCCGTCTGTCCCCTAACTCGCCATTTTCTTTTCTTTTCTTTTCATTCATTCATTGTCCTCACTCAATGCATATGAGTATCATCCCAAAGGTGGCACTTCCTACTTATTTATATTAGCATGATGCATGTGCATGTCATTGGAAAGCAGTAATAACCATCATATAAAAGAATGAAATAAGAAGCAGTCACAACTCTATATATATATATATATATAAATATGAGACATAAGAGAAAGCTGCTAACAATTATGCGTAGAGATACATTCTAAACATACTTGGTAATTAAAAGGAGACAATAATAATTAGACATGCTTGACAGTTCAAAGGAAATAATAATCATATGCTAATAGACATGCTTGGCAGTCTAAAGGAAACAATAATCATATGCTAATACCCTAAACATGCTCGAAAATTAAACTAATAATGTGTGATTTGCATAGGCATGATAATTAAAGCAACAAGATTGAAACATAAACAAACAATTAAAGTAAAGACAAGGCTAATGGTGTAGGGTCTCCACTGGCCAACGACTCTACTCAATTTGTTACCTCAAATCTTTAACGCGTATTACCACTTAGTCGTTATCCTTCTTTTTCTCTTTCCATACCTTCATAATTAAATAACGTTTATTTTAATCAATTAATCACATTATTAATCTCAACGTCTTTTCCTATCCTAAATTCTTTATTATCACCTACTAGAGTTTTCTCAACGAAACCGCTTCATTAATATAACTTAACCTAATTAATTACTCCCAATATTCATTTACCGAGTTCTTTGAACCATACCCCTAACAGTGCATCACCACCAAGCAGAGACTAATTCCAACAACATAACATAGCCCCACCATTCATTTCATTTCTTCATTATTTATAACTAAGCAGTACTTAAAACAAGGGAACCAACTCCCATGAGTCAAAGCACATGTATTCCTCGGCAGAATTCAAGTCTGGAACCAAACTGTAAAATCAGAGCATACCCATCATCAAAGCAGAGCAATTCATCAAACTTTCTAAAAGTTCAAACACAAATCCCAACATCAACATCTATCATTAATAAAAAATAGAACTTCAACACAGTAGGACATCCAACATTCATCAATAGGTTAAGTTAGTTGCTGAATATCCTATATTCAGCAACTAACTCCAGTAAGCAATCTCATAACAGAAATCCAATATATATATATATATATATATATATATATATATATATATATATATATGTTGACAATAACATAGCTAAGCAACGGTACAAAATCCAACATACACACAAACTGAGGAGTAGAAATTACAGAGGCTTGATTCACCAACAAGTATACCTATATACCAGCCGTATACAAATAGGGAACCAATCCATCGATAGAGTGTATTTCTATAATCCACAAAAACCATTTAAGGGAAGAAAATGAGCTTACCAAAACACTCGAGAAGCTCCTTCTCGACAACCCCACTACCTTCTTCCTCTGTCTTCCTTCTCATTCTCCTCGGACTCTCTCACTCACCACCAGAGATCATTTTGCTCTCCTCTCCACCATCTCAGCATTTCAATTCCTCTAGAGAAGCACCCTACACACTCGACCATTCCTTCCCTCCTCTCTGCCAATTTCTAATTCATCAGAGAGAGGCATACCATACACCATGCCTCTGCCACAAGCCGTCCCTCACCATTCCTCCATGCCCTCCACACTCATCCATGCTGTTGGTTTCCATCAAAGCAGAACCAGAAGAAGAGATCAGTTTAGACTGAATTGTGGAACAAACCGCCAATCCCCCCTTGCCTTCCCGATGACATACTGCTCGACACCCGCTGCCTCATCGCCATCACCAACCCATCGCCGTCACCATTCCATCGACACTGGCTACCAAAAATTGGTAAAGCGCCGCAATACATCACGACCTGACACCAAATAGACGACCCAAGCTTCGCTGCGCCTCGCGACACCAACAGCAACCAGAACCCACACCGGACAGAGCCAACCACCACGAAGGAGCTCCCGCTGCCAAGCCCTAGCCTTTGCCTCCTCTCCCCCGTATCACCGCTCTATCTACGTCTCCCAGCTCTCTCCCTCTTCTCTATCCTCTCTCTCATCTTTCCCGTTCCAGAATGGCCAAGGGCCATTCCTTTTGTTCCTTCAGCTGAACCAATTGGTTCACTTCCTCCCTCCATCTATTTTTCCACAAAGTGAACCCATGTGTGATGGTATAGTTTGGTCGGCTTCTAACCTTTGTGTGTAGCTAGTCCCATTCTCGACTAAGTAGGGGTGTATCCTAGCTACCAGATAAGATCCAAACTACCCATCCGCCCCCAAACTCCCCATCATCTTTTTTTTTCATTCATTTCATTTATCATTTCCCTCACATAATGCATATGAGTACCAACCCCAAAGATGGCACTTCCTACTTGTTTCCATTTTCATGATACATATTGATATAGTATAACATAACGAAATTTAAAAATCGAATATTAATGAATAGCAGTAATTAAAAGTGAATAGAAGAACAAATATAGCAACAAATTGAAACAGCGAATTGTATGATCGATATACGCCTATAGAGAGGGGGGGGGCGGGGGGGGGGGGGTGAATATAGCGTATCCAATATTTTTGTGTCCTATTTAAATTCTCTAAATCCCTAAGTGATTTATCGAATCCGATTAAATATGCAATCACATTAAATGCGTAAATGTAAAGAGTAAGGTATAGAGAGAGTGCACACAATATTTGTTTACGCGGTTTGGCAAACTCGCCTACGTCCGGGCTCCAAGTTCCACTTGCGGGTGCCAGTAAAACCGTTTACAAATTGACTCTTACGATGGGCGTCACCCTTGACTAATTCCAAGGTCGTCAACCTTTGAATCTTAAGGGGAGTCACCTTATATTTGACCTACAAATATACGGGTGTTCAATCTAACCTACAAATATTTCAAATGTTTCGGGTTGTCACCCTAGTGTGATGGATTCTTAGGGAATCACCCTTTACAATCAAACACAATAATAATGGATTGTGGAAATTAAAGCGCAATCTAACTAATTCAAATTCTCCAAAATATAAACATAGAACTATCGGACGCGGTTTCTCGTCTGTAGTCGTCCGCATGTGACTGTTGGAAAAATTGCCCGTTGAGAAAATATAGTCGTTGCACAATTCTGCGCATTTGCGGATGCCAATCCATCGTCCTCATCGTCCGCACATATCGTCTAAATTGTCCACAGAGTTGGACAGATTCATTCGGATGCAGAAATTTTGCGTCCGCACTCGTCCTTGTCGTCTGTGTCTTCACAGTTCTCTTTGGGGACACAAAAACCATCTTCCTCAGCTTCTCTTCAAGTCCGCACTTCTGAAGGGTTGCGGACGCCATTATTCGTCCGCATCGTCTGCAAGATATCGTCCGAATTGTCCATCAAAATGGACAGATTCATTCGGACGATAACATTTCCCGTCCGCAGTGGTCCTCGGCGTCCGCATCAACATAGTTCATTTGGGGACGCTAAATGGTGTCCTCACTTCACTCCAAATTTACCCTTGAACTATATTGAGTCCCTAAAAGATATCCAACACTACATGGACTAAACATGTTAGAACATTAATAATACCCATTTAGAGGGTATTTCCAATAAACACGGATATAAATATAATTATAAACCGATAAGAGTAATATCCAGAAAATACAAAATACAACACAATATACAATTTATTCATTTATTAAATTAATCAACATTTTAGTCATCATCAAAATACAAATTAGCCTAACAAAAAGGCTAACACGAATGACATGCTTGAATTTGCAGAAGATAACAGTAAAAGAAAAATGTCAATAACCTAGGCATGCTTGGCAAATTAAAGAAAGCAAGAATATTCTAAGCATGCTTGGCAATTCAAAAAAACAATAACGACATAGACGTGCTCAACAATTTAACAGAAAAAATAAAATACAGACATGCTTAGTCATTCAAAGAAAACAATTATAATAAAGGCATGATTGGCAGTTTAAAGGAAATGATAATGATGTAGACATGCTCAGTTGTTTCAAGGAAAACAATAACAATATAAACATGCTTAGTAATTTAAAGGAAATCTAAGGGAAACCAAACGATAGAGATTAAGGCAATAACATGCAAATGACATGCATAATAGGGTATCATTGCAAAAACATAAACAAACAGTTTAAGGAAAGACACTACTAATGGTGTAGGGCCTCCACATGCCAAAGACTATACTCAATTTCTTACCTCGAAGCTTTAACGCGTATTCATACTTAATCTTTATCCTTCTATTCTTTTCAATACCTTCATAATTAAAAACTTTTACTTAGTAATAGTCACAACTTATTAATTTCATTATCTTTTCTTTTCCTTAATTGCATACAAATTCTAGGAACACATTGGCATTTAAAATGAAACATAACCTATTCCAATAAATGAGTCCACACCTTAACAATACAACGAAGGAAAGCCCAACCCAATTAATTATCCAACCATGGAGAATATGTGACAAAACCAATGTAACAGCAGATGAAATCGTCCAACATGCAGAGCATTATCCAATGTGTAGAACACTTAGCTTTAATCTCACCATGCATGAATTTAATTCAACATACATGCATAATTTCTCCATAATTTAATCCAAGGCAGAACCAATCAATAGCACAGAATACAATTCCCAAAGAGTGTATGCCTAATTCACCCACACACAACAATAATTGGCAGAGACATTATCCAACAACAACCATAAGAGTGCACATCCACAGCAAAACTAATCTAATATATTCATGCTTTAGGAAAAAGCTAAAACAAGGCAAATATTCACAATTCAATCCATATAGAATATTAACCCAAGCAACAGAATATTGATTTCCCAGAACACACAACCAATGTATTCAATTTAGTTGCAGTTGCAGAAACAAACCAAAGGTTATTGCAACCAATAGAGAACTATCATCCAACAAGTTGATTTACAACATCAATTTAACTCCTATGTCCCACCACAAATAGCAGAACCATTACTAAAACCAACAAAACATTCACAAGGTAGTATATATGCTAAAGCAGATAACCCATGACACTCAACAAGGAGAGTAGTTCACAAAACATCAATCCATTATCCAACAGCAAAACCAATCCAGCACAACAGACTATTTCATCCAATCAGGTTATAAGTATTCATTCCAAGTTGCCAGAGTTATACTTAATCCTAAAAAAAGAAACTAAAGGGCCAAAATAGAATAGGAAAAGACCTCACCTTCTCGGCCAGCAACCATACCCCAGTGCTTTCCTGCCTCTTCTCCAACCTGCACAACTAAGTCCCTCTAATGTGATCCAGACCAGCTACATGGACCCCAGGATCCTTAGAGAATAATGGAGGCCCAAGGATTGAAGCAAGGACAAAGAAGATGAACAAGAGACTTCAACTTTTGATAGAAGAAATCCAAAAGGAGTTTACAATCCAAGAGCCAAGGACAATGATGATGCTAAGTGCTGATGAAGAAGCAATGGTGGAAGATCGTGATTCTACATGGGCCAACAAGAAGGACAAAGGCTATAAAGCTTAAGATTGGGCCCTGGTTTTTCTGCGCACAAATATCGTTATGAAGATTTGAGCTAGATCAAGATTTCAAATGGACATGTGATTTTCATACCATTTAAAGAAGATATCGTAAGCTTTCTATAGACACCAAGATCGTAGGATTTGGAGATTATTTGTCATTCAAACAGCTTTTCAAAATCTGCCTAGTTTCTAGCAAGCCCATTTTTCGTGGAGCCCATCTCTAAAACCTAAATTAACCTAATTTTTAACCCTTTGCGTATGGAAGCTAACTCTAGCCGCATCTAGAGTTTCTTAATTATTATTTTTATTAGTTTTAATTCATTTTAGATGTCTATAAAAAGGAGCTAGAGGCACCACTTGTAAGGGATTGAATTATGAAATAAACTTGTGTTTGTGAGCTCTTCCTCTCTTTTTCTTCTTTGCGAAAAACACGGTCTCTTTAAGCTTCAATCTTGAAAGATCAAACATTTGATAGCTTTGGTTCAACCAACCGATTTGGTTAGGGTCAAGCTCCTCTTCTGACAACTCTGGTTCTAGTCGACAGGTTTGGCTAGGGTCAAGTTCCTTTCTACACATTTCTTGATTCGTACGATGATCCTTTTCGACATTTCGCCTTTGTTGTTAGGTCTAGGGTTCCTTAATACCCTAGGTTTGTATCATCGTCACTTCACCCTTTTCTCTCTCGACCCTCGCTCACCTGAGAGCATTCTCTCAGCCTTCATTTCTCTCGTCTTCTTCTGCATTTCAACATCTTCTTGAGAGCACAACCCTTATCCTGCCTCTGCCACAGACACCCAAGGGTGTCCCGATCATAACCTGCCATCACTCCATGCCCTTTGCAAGTTCTATTGCAGGTTTTATGCAGAGCAAAATAGAGGAGAAGACCGGCTCGAACTGAACCACAAGTTGGACCACGGCCTTCGGCTGATCTGGCACGAACCGCCAGCGTCTGCCTCATCGACCTGAGGCCATCCTTCCACCATCGCCATCCTTCTGCCTGAACGCAGAAGCACAACACACCGAAGAGAAGAACGGAAGCCACAAACTTACCAGAACTTGACACCAGAAGCGCAGCCAGCGGGAGCTCTGATTTCAACATGCGAGCCGCGACCCGAGTCCTAGCTCGCAACCTGCGCCACCCTGCAAGCCCGAACGAACACGAACCTACTGGCGAAGCCCAGCCCAGCCCTGAACTTGCCACTCCTCCCTTCGTCCTCTGTTTCCCCATTCTCTCCGTCGCTCTCTTTCTCTGTCGCACTCTCTCCTTTCTCCCTCTCTGGTTCTCTCGTCAAAAATTGCCACGAGCCATTCTTCCTTTGTTTTCCTTCAGATAAATCAGTTCACAAAGTGAACTGGTTCACATCTCCTAATTTTTCTTCTTTTACATTTTAATCCCTCTTAAATTCCATCAATCAAATTAATTCATTTAACCCTCCTTAATTAATTCCATAAATCTTCCCTCACTAATTACTCTCTAAATTCCCAATAAATCTTATTACTTTTTCCCCTTTAACTAAAAACCATGTACTTATAAATTAGCGGACCGAGCCAAACCAAACTGGTTCAGTCCATATTTCCCATTCAGAATTGCATTTTTAGACGAAGGAATGCATCCGCTCCTCGTCTGCGATCATTCAAAAGTCCAATTACTTGCACAGATTAAAACTTTTCTTGTCCACATGCTCCGGCAATCATCCGCATGCGTTCGAAAAGTCCTAAAATCAGGACAGATTCGAAACACCAACGTCCACCATCGTCCGCGATCATCCTGGCTTTGTCTGAAAAGTCAAGCTATAGATGAATTAGGACTCGAAGCCTCATCATGCATTGTCCCAGAAAGCAGGGGACGACGTGCAATACGTTTTCATATGCGACTCCACGTCCGTGTGTCGTCCGCTAACGTCTGAGTGTGTAAAACAAACAATCCAAGGTAATTTCCACACTTAATATAATGACCCAATAAAATACCCTTTCTTCCAAATTAATCTTAATTATCATCCAATAAATTTCTTAAATTATAATCTTACGAACAAGTCCTTGGTAACACCCCGATAATTATCCAATTAATTCTAATACACCCAATTTACTTTCAAATTATTCTTAATAAATTATGACATAAAAAGTCAGGGTATTACGGTATTAATACTCTATCTTGGGGTAATTCTCTCTCTCTCTATCTCTCTTGGGGTTTTATACTTTCTTGTGATAGAAATACTCTAACTCTATCTCTTTCTCTCTCTTAGGGTAATACTCTTTCTCTCTTTCTCTCTCTCTTGGGGTATTAGTCTTGCAGAGAAAGAAAGAAAGAAAGTAAAATACCCCAAGAAATAGAGTAATACCAAGTACTTTATCTCTCTATCTTGGCTATTACTCTCTCTCTCTCTCTCTTTCACTATCTTGGGGTATCATGATAGTAATACCTTGAGAGAAAGAGGGAAAGAGTATTACCCGAAGAGAGAGAGAAATACTCCAACAGAGAGAGAGAGAGAAAAACTCCACAAGAGAGAGAAAGAGAGAGAGAGTAATAGTCTCTTTTTCTCTTTCTCTCATTCTCTCTCAGGGATATCACTCTCTTTGAGGTATGACTCTCTTTCTCACTCTTGGGGAAAGAGAGTAATACTCTCCCTCCAAGAGAGAGATAAAGAGAAACAGAGAGAGAGACAGAGCTAGAGTAATACACCGAGAAAGAGAGAGATTGGTTACATAGAGTAATACCCCAAGAGAAAGAGAGAGAGAGAGAGA
>JAJTVF010006657.1:0-31073 GCA_022433065.1 Begonia loranthoides
ATGTCACTCTTTTGTCCTTGTTGGAATGGGGGCCACCCAAACCAACCATTTCATTAGCCATTTACCATTTTATTACTTTACTTTAAGTCATTCGTTCGTTACTCATACCTCGAGTTGGAGATTGAAAGACACGTATCAGATGGTATAGTTGGTCAGCCCTAACCTCCTATGGGCAACAAGATCCCGTTCCCGATAAGGTAAGGGCATTGCCCAATTGCCAGAGTAGGGCCGCTACCCATCTACCTCCCAACTCCCTTATTCTTTTCTTTGTGTCTGTGCCGAGCTAAGCTACCGGACCACAAAGGCCTTTATTATCTCACCGTTTTACTCATTTTCATCATTTATCCTCACTCATACATGTGTGCGTACACTCCCTATTAATTTCTATTAACATGATGCATGACCATACATTCTCATCCTAACATGATGCATGATGCGTTATGACATAACATTAATAATAATTGAAGTGTACATTGAAATAAAAGTAACTGTAGTAGAAAATAAACTATAATTGAAAGTGGATACAAAAGAAGGTAAAACATATAATGAAAGTAACAACCAAAGTCGATTAGTGCACACAATGATAAATAATAGCCATGGAGCATTCAATAAAGTAAAGCATATGAAAGAAGGCATGCTTGGATATGGAGATCACAATAATAAAAGAAATATAACAAAATTGACAAGTGTCATACATCTAAAAGTAAAGTATAATTTAGTTAACACGCTCAAGAGTTAATTACATGCTTTTATCCTAATTACTTAGCATGCTCAATAAATATTACCATTGTCATCCTAGTGAGTTATCCTAGATAAGGTTACGTGCTCGAGATTAATAGTTAATTAACATGTTTGTAAATTTCACAAGTAATAGTTAATCAACATGCATGGATTGATTAGTAATTTAATTGATTAGTCAAACAACTTAATTAATTAACATGCTGCTAATTAATTTATACATGCTAATTAATCATGTTAGTTAATCAATCTAATATGCTAATTAAATAAATTAAACGCACTAGTAGTTACCTATTAGTCAACTTACATGCTTAGGAATTAACATATTCTAATTAATCATCGCTAATTAGTTAATTAGGCAAGATAGTTAATTGACATGCTGAGATTGATTAACATGCTCAAAGGAGATTATAATTGTTATTCTAGTTATTTTTGAGCCGATTTACATGCTCAGTTAATTATCATACTTATATCGACACGCTTAAGTTATAATTGAAATTATAATTAGTATGCTCAAATTAGTTAGCTAAACGTACTCAAGTCTAACTAGTTAATTAAACATGCTCAACTCTAAATTGAATTACTCTAGTTAAATTGTTTAGCATGCTTATGTTTAATTGGTTAAGTTAACTCATAATCTAGTTAGTTAAGTAATTTAACATGTTCAATTTAATATGTTTAACTTATTTGGATATCTTAGTTTATCACTACGATATTTATACAAGGCATTAATCTGCAGAACAACTTCCACCAAAGTAATATAAGCATAAAGAAATCACAACAGAGGGCTTTAATTAAACAGCAAGTAAAGAGACAGTAAGCATTCACTATTTCACGCGTTAACCATTCCTCGTCACCTTTGAACATTAGCATTTATCTTTATCTAAGCAATGCATTTGAATCACACAACAAACAAGTAAATAGTGGTGATCCTTAAATAAATTTACGGAGCTAACAAAATTGACAGGACACTAACAATCCACCCTTTGATACAAAGGAAATAACAACAGCAAGGAAACTATAAAGCAGGAAATATCTACAGCAAAGGGAATAACAACAGTAACTAATCCAAGGACTATCAATCAACAACAAATAACATTAAGCATTACGGAGAACTAACATAACACTCACGCACACATACTTGTGGTGTAGGGCCTTTTTTCCTTACCTCGAACTTTATCGCGTGTCGACGTTTAACCATTATCCCTTTTCTTCTCCTTCCGATACCTAAATGAAACATAATCCACCCCAATAGTTATGGGCCCATAAACACCGACGTGCAATATTAAATCCGAATAAAGCACGAAGCAACAACGTTTAACAGCTAACTAATGAACAATAACTTAATCTAATTATCAGCATATATTTATCCGCTAATGGACCAAACCCAAACTGATAGAGTATCATCCAATAGAGGGCAGCATCCATAGGTTGAAAGACCAATAAAAATCCATTCAATAATAGCCCAAACAACGCAACAGCAGACATTGACACAAAAAATGCATTTCGTTATCTTTTGTCGCAACAAGATAGCGGTTAGATCATTTATTGATACCAACAACATATAACCCAACGCAGAATCAATAGTGGTAAATCTATACATCTTCAACAATCAACCGAGCATATCATTCATTCATCCTTTCTATCCCAAAAAAACGACAGCAGATAATCATCCAACGTACTGAACATATATCCATCATACGACTACTTAAACAATTGTCACCCAAAAATCCATAAGAAGCAGAGAAAGGAGATCCTTACCCACGAAGATCAACCAAAAATCCATAAGCAGCTGCAACAACCATCACCTCCCATCTAATGACCGAAATGCAACAACACGTGAAGGAGTGCTGTCACGACACCATTCGCACACCCGAGCAGACCAGAGAAGCAGCCAACCCGAGCTGCACTTCACCAAGCACCCAAGAACACCCGCTTTCCTTTAATTATTATTAAATTTATAGTTTAAGTGTTAAATATTTGTACCACATATTAATCAACCCAAATTCTAACTCCCGACTTATTCCAAATATTGTCAAAGATTATTAAAGGTGCAATTTGATTTTTTAATTTTGTTTCCTAAATTGATTTTTATCAATTAAATCTTCAATAAATTCTCTTAAATTATAACCGAACGGTTACGTCATTGGTAATACCTCGATAATCATCCAATTAATCTAAAATCCCCATATTATACTCCAATTATATTTTTAAAATTCCAATAAAAAGTTTGGGTGTTAGATTCCTTCCTCCTAATATATATTTCGTACTCGAAATTTTCCTAGCATAATATCTTCATAAGTTAACCAACGCTAAACTACGCGTCAATTCTCTTCTCTGGTTTTCTCCTATTTTTGACAGCATGTCCAACTACTGCTACTGGATCGTCTTGACTACATCCAAACGCATCTCTTTGTACTAAAAGTCGACCAAATCCTCATATTCACTCGCCACACTTTCGCTGCACAACTCTGATTACATCAATTCAAAGGAAAAGAATGTCTTAATCATAGTCATTTTTCAACATCAACACCAAAATGGAAACTCTCTTATATCCAAACGTCACTTTAATCAGATAAATACTACACCGTTGGTGTTCCACCCCTAAATCTGCAGCATTTTTCACCTCAATTTAATGTTCCACATCAATTCTTCCATTTATGCCCAAATGATTCAACACCAAGGGAGAGTCTCTTTGAACTTCCTACCGCCATTAGTCTCATAACTTGACATTGACTCGCCCTTCCTATACGATTCTGCTCTACAAATCCTTCACACTCTATGACTTGAGACCTAACACTTAAGCCTTCCACGACCTTGGCATACTCGAACGTACTCTCTACCGTCAAATCCACCCATTCAAGCTTTCCCGAGCCATGAACTGCACCGCTATTTAGCTGAGCTGGATGCATTCATCTTGCTCCTCTTTTGTATCTGTACTCGTTTCTGATCGGGCTTAGTTTTTGTTCCCGTACCCGTTCCCGTTTCTATCTTTGTTCCCGCTCCCATTTTCGTTACTGTTTCCGTCTACGTTCCCGTTCCCATTTCCGTTTCCGTTTCCATTCCCGTTTCTTTTTCCGTTTCCGTTTCCGTTTCAGTTTCTACTTTCGTTTCTGTATCCATTCCCATCTCGGTTTCTGTTACCGTTTCCATCTCCATCTCTGTCTTTGTTTTCGTTTTCGTTTTCGTTTCCGTTTCCGTTTCCGTTTCCATCTCTGTTTCCGTTTCCGTTTCCATCTCTGTTTCCGTATCCGTTGCTATTCCAGTTTCTACTCTCGTCTTTGTTTCTATACTCGTTGCAGGAGAAGCTCAACCGATTGAATCCACTCTTGCCATACAGTTGTGCAGTCACGTTGTTGGTCACCTTGATTGGCTTCAAACCGAGATAGAGAACATAATCCAAGTCCGATATATTTGACTTCTCCAAGTCTGACACTTAGTCCAATGTTATTCCACTTATGTCGAAAACCACGATCAAATCAAAGTTGGTCGTACTACCTGGCTAGACCTTGAATCTCTCGTCCTTATGGGAAATCTAACCTAGCACATTCTTAATCGACTACCCTTCATCACCCTTCTCGTCCATGTAAGAGTTCTAACCTATGTTGGGATCGACATATCATACTCAACAGGTTCCTCTTACCTCAAAACCGTATCCTTTAAGTTCTCTGTCAAGGTCAACCTTAGTGGGCATTTACTTGGCTAGTAGAACTCTATCCTTCTACTTCAGTTTAATCTTAAGTGTTCTTCTCTTCCCGTAACTAATCTAGACAACTACATTCATCTATCTAGTTAGTCTACTCTGTCATTATCTAGGCGATTTCGGTTAGTTATCTAGCTGATTCAACTATGCTTGGGATTCTCTTCTCACTTATTTCAGAAATTTTGGGCAGAGTCTATCAACTACAAGCATAACCAACATAATTTAATTCCTTAAGAGCCATAACATTCAGATAATACAAATAAACCAATTCAGCCATTATATTATCCTCAATCAACCAGACAATATCCCGCAACATCTACTAAGAGAACTATATTATGTTCCTGCATTAATATCCTCAACAAAATCTAATAACTCCTCAACCTAGAATCTAAACATCACATAAAAGAACCAACAAAGAACCGTAACAAGGAAACAGTGACAAATCCAAGGAATCCATCGTGAATGGCTGCAAAACCAAATTGAAAACCACAACTCATCCTCGACTCATCCGTGACATAATCCAACAGATTTTCAACAATTTTTAGTTGACAATGAACAAAACATAGAGGAGATCTTAAACCAATATCAAAATAGATTCCAAATGCCTATTGTTATAACCGTAGCAACATGGCATATTCTCGACATTTAAATCCCACAGCAAACAGAGAAACAGTCGTGACATAATCACTATCCTCTGTTTTAATAAATGAAATCGTAGCTCAAATGACACTATAACTTCTTAGAAAATAACCCAATACAGAATCGACAACATCAAAATGGAAATCCAAATTAGTCAAAATTGGGCGTTGCTTTCATCCAAAACAACAATTCAGAAACAAAAATCCAAAAACACAGAACCCTCACCCTAACTGAAGATTGGCGGAAATGCAGTTCTGCTCGGTTCGGTTAATCATCGTCCAGATAGTCTCTCCTCTTCACAGAACTGACATTGAATAGAGACCAAAATTATCAGTCGAAAACAGAGGCATTACCCATCCAAAGCATAAGCAGATCAGTTTGGCCGAGAGACTGAAAATACCGGCGGCGTTTCTTACCTCAACCGGAATCGGAGAATGGCGGGGCATCGTCTCTGCCGAACAGATCGTTCCGCCTCGCCAGAATGCTCCTAGAAGCCCTTCGCAGTCTCGGCTCCGTTCTCTTGAGCGCGACAGTCGTCGTTCGCTCGCCTGTCGTCTGCTGGAATCTCCGGCTTGTCTTAGTCACTCTCCTCCCGCAAACGTCGAAGGTTCTTGCTCGGCCAATCCCCCTCTCGCAGGTTGCCGTTTGCGTTCAAAATGCCGAACTCCTTCCCAGCCTCCCTCTCTTTGCGATGTCTCTGTCGGCTGAAAGAGAACAGGGGCATCAAAGTGTAGAAACCCTATTCCCTTCTCGTAAGTCGGCTACTCGTCCTTTCAATTCTTTTTCTTTTTAAACATTTTCATCCAGCGGCGGCCATTTCTCCCTGTTAACCTAATTCCTTTTCTCTTCCTATTTCTTTTATTTCAATATCTCTTTTCCTTTTTATTTCAAAGACTAAACGTGTCTTCCATTCCATGGTTTCCTATTTTAATTCTTTCCCTTAATTTTTTTTTATTTATTTCGTTCTTCTTTTATTCATTTTACTAATCCATTTAATATTTATATATATATATATATAAATAAAAAAAAATTAAGGGAAAGAATTAAAATAGGAAATATATATATATATATATATATATATATATATATTAATGTATGTATCATATATTAATTTAACTTATCGCCAAAATCTCATTTTTAATTCCAATTTATTCGGTTCATTACCTGACGACATTTTTTGATTCAACTTAATTCTCCAATTCCGTTTCTTGAAATTCAATTCCACCAATTTGACTTATTGACCAAATTTCACATCTGGTCGCTGCACGACAATTCTAGTCAACTTTTTAGCGTTATGACTGATTTTAACGTTAAAAATTTACACGTAAAATTTATCATCTTTAAAATTCTCGGGTTTTACTTAGTCTCCCCTAGTTTTACACTCTCCCAAAGCTTTGAATCCTGTATAAAATCTCAAACAGTTCTAGTAGATCCATCATCCATGCATCCAAATTTGAAAATCCAAAATCTCAATTCCAAAATATAACATCCAAAGATATCTTTACCTAGTTTGACTTTTACAAAAATCGGTTTACTTAGCAATACATACTAGAGCTCTTTTGAAAATGCAGCAAAACAAAACGCGCGAGCTACTAACAGTTTTAAAAACAATCAGAGTAGTTTACAAAATCATTTTAAAAAACAACTGCTTTGATATGAATTTTAACGACTCAAATTTTTGTAAATCCTTTAAAACCCATAAAATTTTTAAATTTTTCTTTTTGAAACAAAACGTATCAGAGCGTGTCTGACTGGATCACTACTGACTCTTTCTTTAAACTCGTTATGAAAACCAATTGACAAAATATGCGGAAGTGTTATAAGATAAATTCTTTTGTAAGACATGGCGGAAGCGTAAATCGTTTAAAGAATAAACTAAAAAATTGAATAAAACTTAATGTATTTACAAACGTTCCTCATTTTACTTCTTAGCCTAGCTTGCCGCAATCTCGTCCGTGCAAATTCTTCACCCCTACTTTGTTATTTGTTCATCGTTCTAGTATATGAGCCCATTATTACCTGTTCGTCATTTGTACCTACACCACAAGTAATACGTGAGCCTAATGGCTTAGTAAGGAAAAAGGTTTAATGCACGTGAATGTCACTCTTTAGTCCTTGTTGGAATGGGGGCCACTCAAACTAATCATTTCATTAGCCATTTACCATTTTATTACTTTACTTTAAGTCGTTCATTTGTTACTCATACCTCGAGCTGGAGATTGAAGGACCCTTATGGGATGGTATAGTGGGTCGGACCTAACCTCCTATGGGCAACTAGGTCCCGTTCCTGGCATTACCTAATTGGCAGACTAGGGCTGCTACCCATCCGCCTCCCAACTCCCTTATTCTTTTCTTTGTGTTTGTGCCAATCTAAGCTACCGGAGAACAAAGGCCTTTATTATCTTACCATTTTCTAATTTTCATCATTTATCCTCATGCATGGGTGCGTACCATCCCGTGGCACTCCCTATTAGTTTCTATTAACATCATGCATGACCATACATTCTCATCCTAACATGATGCATGATGCGTTATGACATAACATTAATAATAATTAAAGTGCACATTGAAATAAAAGTAACTATAGTAGAAAGTAAACTATAGTTGAAAGCGGACACAAAAGAAGGTAAAGCATACAATGAAAGTAACAACCAAAGCGGATTAGTGCACACAATGATAAATAATAGCCATGGAGCATTCAATAAAGTAAAGTATATGAAAGAAGGCATGCTTGGATATGGAGATCACAATAATTAAGGAAATATAACAGAATTGGCAAGCGTCATACATCTGAAAGTCAAGTATAATTCAGTAAACATGCTCAAGAGTTAATTACATGCTTTTATCCTAGTTACTTAGCATGCTCAAGAAAGATTACAATTATCATCCTAGTGAGTTATCCTAGATAAGGTTACATGCTCGAGATTAATAGTTAATTAACATGTTTGTAGATTTCACAAGTAATAGTTAATTAATATGCATGGATTGATTAGTAATTTAATTGATTAGTCAAACAACCTAATTAATTAACATGCTGCTAATTAATTTATACATGCTAATTAATCATGCTAGTTAATCAATCTAAGATTTCAAACAATTTTCTATCATTTTATCACTATTTTAATCGTAGATTCTGGGCTATTTCGGACGAGTGCAGACACATTGGTCTCGTCTGCATTCATCCACAAGGCTAAAGTCCTAAGTCTAAATCGTGGCTTTGGACGAGGAACGACGTCCCCATCTTGTCCGTACTGTCTGCAGGCAAGGTTCGGACGCCATTCGGCATCTGCATGTTGTAAGATCGAAATTAACCTAAAAAGGGGGTGAATTAGGTTATTTACTAAATTTCGTGCGATAATAGTTTTTCTAAGTAATGTCAATTTAATCACAAAGCAATCACAATAAGACAAATAATATAAGAGATAGAGTTACAAATCTTGACACCGAGTTGTTAACGCGGTTCGGCAAAGCACTCCTACGTCCGCGCTTCAAGGTCCTCCCTTGAAGATGTATTTAACTAACCACGTCCAGTTACAATTGATTGAACTTGCACGGTGTCAATCGAACCTTTACAATAACTTAATTTTCTCTCGGAAAATGTTGAGCTCTCACAAATACAACAATCCTTCCAAAAATTTAATGATCTCACACAAGCACTTTGGAGGATTTTTTATCACTCAAATTCGTACACAAATGTTGAGTTAGAAATTTGGCAGAGCTTCGCTTAATATCACTTTCGTGCCTTCCTTCTTCGAAGTCCTTCTATTTATAAACTTTCCCAGTGCGGACGTCCTCAACACCTTTAGGATCATCCGCAGTCGAACGTTGGAAAATAGTCGTTAGAGAAATCTGCGTACTTGCGGATGCCATTCTCCCGTCCGCATGAATCGTCCGGGTTGAATGGACAGAGGCAAATCGGACACAAAATTTGGCGTTTGCAACGTCCGCGTGAATCGTCCGCGTTGAGGTCTGAAAGACGGATTCAAATTGGACGACATGGATTGGCATCCGTGGCATCCTCAGCTTCTTCTCCCGTCCGCTTCGCTGAAGAGACGCAGACGCAAAATGGCGTCTGCCTCATCCGTGTGACTCGTCCACATGAATCTTCAAAATGGCAGATTCAAATCGGACAACTCGAAATGGCGTCCGTGGCGTCCGCAACGTCCGCTATAACATAGTTTGCACTGAGGACGCTGAATCGGGACGCCTCCACGCCATCCGCACTTCATCAAACTGCGTCTGCATGTGTACATAGCACTTCAATCTTGTACGAGACGCATCCTCTAAGTCATATAAATCTTCCATATCACTGCATAGACTTAGAAGAACATATTAAACAATTCCAATACCTTTGATCAAGGGTATTTCCAATTTAAACATAAAAAAAGATAATTATTAATTCAATGAATAAACAACTTTTACACTTTAGTTAAATTGCTCATCATCAAAATATAAATATGCCTAACACACTTAGGCTAAGACATGTGTCGTCCGCTAGCGTCCGAAAGTGTCCAAAAATCGGATAGAGTCAAATAAGATGAGGTGATATCTCATCCGCAGTCGTCTAGAAGTGTCTGAAATTGCCCAAAGTTTTTACAGATTCAAATCGGATGATGAAACCCACGTCCGCATGATCTTGCCCACGTCCGTAGCCTCGTCCAAAATGATGATGGAGGTAAGGATGACTTTGGAACGTGAAAGAACATCTGTGGGAGTCATCCCAAAGCACTGGGGTAGCGCTCTATACACTTGCAAATGAGGAACAGCATCAGCAAAGTAGTCCGCAAGTACACAGCCAGCACTTTCCTCACATTTTCTACTCAACTTCTAATCCCGCAACACTTCCCCCTAATTACACGTCATAAAATAACACGTAACCATGCAGACTGTAATATCCTAGCTACTCTATCTTTAATTACATCGCATGTATGGGAGAAATATTATCGAAAATACTCCTAGACTTAACGCTCAGAACACGACCTCTATAATATCCCGATTAAAAACTTGGGGTGTTACATACTCCCATCCTTATAAAAATTTCGTCCTCAAAATTTGCCTTCTTAACAACTGCTAACTACCCATCCAAACCCTTTTTTGCTAGCTACCTAATTTGGTGCCCTAGTCTACTCGAGGCTTTGGCTTTAACCCCTCTTGGACTGACAGTTATTTGGATATAACTAATGGATCACTTGATAGTGTACAAATGCATCTTTTTGCCCCATAGTCGATCAAACTACCAAACTCACTCTTCCACACTTCCGCTGCGCTACTTTAATATACCTATTAACCCATTGACCTCCTAGGTATCTAACCCGTTTGTGCTTCCTAGTTTGTGTGTGAATACCAGTTTACGTTCCCGTTGCCGTATCCATTTCTAGAAGTTAAATTTTGGAAACTTCCTTTTCATTCCCATCTTCGTTCCTGTTCCTGTTTCAGGTTATGTTTCTGTTTCAGTTTCTACCTCGGTATCCATTTCAATTCCCATGATCCTATGCGTTCCCATATCCGTTTCTGTTTCCGCTTCCATTCTTGGAAATTTTGTCTCCGTTTCCGTCTCCACTTCCATTTCTGGAAACTTCATCTCGTTTCCATTTCCATATCCATTTTTGGAAACTTTGTCTTCGTTTCTGTTCCCGTGCTCATACCATTTCCGTATCTGTTTCCGTTTTCTAAGGGTTTTTTTTTCTGTTTCCGTTTCCAGTTCGTTTTATGTGCTCATTTGTTGAAAAGTTTGGCTGATTCCCTAGGCTAGAACACTTAGTCTCGTTGGCCTTTACTATCACGTCTACCCTTTATCTAACCGTTGTATCCTCTCATCTTTTCTTATACTTCTATCTTTTACGCTTTAATGTATCGGTATATTTCACTTTTTCTGTTCGTTACCTCCAGTATAGCAGCGATGGCATAGTTCGAAAGTCTTCTAACCATTAGTCATTCCTTTAGTTCACTTTTGATTAGTTCACTTTTATCATTTATTAATTCGTATCGTTGCCATTTTCCTTTCATTAATTTACTTTTAAAGTTCCTGTGCCAGCGTAAGCTACCGGTACCACAGAAACCTTTATTACCTTATTACTTATTGTTTTCTTTTCCCAGTTCCTCTGTCGGGCTAAGCTATCGGTAACACAGGAACCTTTATTGGGAGTTCACTTTTGTTTTGCTTTTTATCATTTATTAATTCACTCTTGTTGTTCGTGATTTGTGCATAATTTGTGTCAAACATCGTACATACTCAACCTAAGTGCCCTCACTTAACTATCTGGCTCCGTTTAATCCTACATCCATTCCACTTATTTCCTGTTCCCATTTTGCAAAAATTTGGGCAGAGTCTTCCTTGTTTTTAAACTCTCCCAAAGCTAAACAACCTGCATAAAACATCCCAAACAATTCCAGTATCCTCTACCCATCGTCTATCTACGACTCATTCTCTACTATAACTCCTTCTCGTTACAAAATAATCTTCAACTAAAGAAAGAAATTAAAGCGATCAAATTAAAATACAAGCAATTTAATTGAAATACTTACAGTCAATGAACGATTTCCTCGTCGAGGCTTATGCTGGGAGGCAGGCTATTGATTCAGTTTGAATTTACAAAAATCGTTTTAGCACAAGTAAGAGACTTGGTTTTGAAATCGATCATCAGAGCAGTGTACAAAATCGTTTCCAAAATTATTGCTCTGATACCAATTGTAATGACCCAGTTTTTCATCACGTTTTGAAAATGTGTGCAAATTCAAGAAAACATATAAGAGTGTGCTTAAACCGGATTGCAACCAACCGTTCGTTAAAACTCGTTATAAAAATCCAATTTAATAAAATGCAGAAGCGTTAAAAACAAATCATTTATTTGAAATGTTGGGGAAATAAAACCTTTCCAGAAGCGTAAATCATTTAAAGAAAATAAACTAAACATTTAATTACAATTCAAAAAGAGAAAACTGAATTTAATTACAAATCAACTGTCTCTCACTTTACATAGCCTGGCCTACCACAAGCTCGCGCGTGCAAATCCCTCATCAACTGCTTCTTCATTGCTCGAGGACTCCACACGTACGTGTACCTACACCATAAGTAAGACGTGAGCCTAAAGGCCCAGTAAGAAAATGAGTTTAGGCGGGATGATATGTCTCTCTTTAATTTTTTGGAATGGGTCTGCCCCAATCCAATCTTTTATTTACGTATATTAGGTATAGCATGTAGATAGAGCTGCGTATAACCTATCGGTTTCTAATTAGTTATGTCAAAGGGCTTGTAATCTTGACAAGGGAAAGTAAGTTCTATTCCTCACTCAAGGCACATGACCACCCCATGGCGGTGTTCCTAATTGTTTATATCATTATGATGCCTATGACTACCTTAAAGTACATAAAGGACTTAACTAAGGGCGCATACAAACATACATTCAAAACACTAAGTGAGAGTTTATAACTAGCAATTTAACGACTTAATCAATAACTAGTAAATTAGTTAACTATTAATTGACATACCTATTAAATGGAGTAACCCAACATGCTCAATTAGTAGATTCATAGTCAATCAATATATAGAAGGCTACCAACTAATCATAACACAAGCAAAGCCATCAACGGAACAATCAACAATATCAACGAAGCAACCATCAACTAACAACATCATTTAATAGAGAACTAACAGTACACTTAATAACAAACCAGTAAACTAACAACGATTGACATATCACAGAGCAACCAAAATCTATAGCCAGTTCATATAATCAGTTAAGGAATTTATCTTCTAATCATCAACCAGGAATATACATGAACAACCCAGTATAGAAATGTACAGAGTATCAAGCATAGAAAACATACAACAACAAGCACATACAACACACATACTCTACCACTCACGTACACACTTGCGGTGTAGGGCCTCCACCTAACCAAGACAAACCCAAGTTCTTACCATCACAGAAGGACACACAAGCAGGGATAGCAACTCCATGGCTTGACAGCAGCACAACTCTAGCTCTAGCAGCTCCTGGACAGCTCCTTCTCTTGCACATGGACAGGAGCTCACAGTTCAACAGCTGATAAGATCCAAGAATCACTAAGAGCACAAAATAGAAATCTGTTCCAAAAACTGTAATTTTCCGAACGAGCAATGCTAAAAAAGAATAAACTCAAATTTCATAAGTCCAATGAATGCCAAATTTGGAGAGTAGCAACCCAGCACATTACAGAACAATTCTTCGGAAGACACATAATCAATATAACAAACGCAACAACCCCAAAACAGACCCACAAATGCACTGATCAGCGATTCACAAGACAGATTCAGCGACCAGCAATAAAACTGCGAGATCTCACTATATAAAACTCCAATAATACCCAAAATTGACAGGCAGCTTCGTCACTCAACAAAGAATAAATCTTTACAAGAAATAAAATCAAGAAAACCCACGCAAGGGCTTCGAAACAGATTAACAATCAACCGTAGTAAACAGATTGCACAGAAAAACAGATTCTGCTATCAACAAAATGTTCAGCATATCACCATCTTCACAAAGAACGATGCCTATATCTCAAAACACGAATGATGTCCACCAAATATAGAGAGAATAGATCCAGAATAACCAAGTCTTACCAACAATAATCTTTGAAATACCAAAGGGAACCGTGGAGTCCGATTTGCCCTCCTAATGTTCGAGGATCGGAATAATCGACTTAATCACGGATTAAGCACTCTCCATGGGGTCTAGCGTTTCTCCTACCTCCACACTATAGTTGCACCACTAGAATGATGCTTGGAAGAGATAGTAACCCTTCCAACTTGCTCAAGAAATGCTACAAGAGCAGCAAGTTTGGGTTGAAGAGAGGAAGGCCGAGAGGAGGGAGGTCGGCCGAGCTTCTCTTTCAAAAACACAAGTCTTCCTTTCTAATTCATCCAAAAGTGCTCTTTCATCCAGCAAAAGGGGTATAAAACCCTAAGGTTTTACAACAAAACATAAAAGGACTAAAATGCCCTTAACATACCAAAAATTGGGCATGAGGGCGTGGTTTACATGCAAACCACGCACCTCTCAAAAATGACTTACTAAAACATATAATTAAACCAAATAACCAACAACTAAAAGTTCAGCCACTAGAATCTTAAATATAAAAATGGAAAATAAGTATGGAACCAATATGTAGACGAATTGCAACCTTAAGCCGAATCAAAGTTGGAAGGAGTAGTGAAGTCCGTTGGAGGTGAGCTATTCCAAGTAACAACATGAAATGGTATTCCTTTAGCCTCGTGAGTAGTCTCTTCTGTAAAGTCCCATAAATTAGTCTTTCCTGCAAAATAAGAATGAGTTAAAGATGAAGTAAGTCTCTTGGCTCGGGCATGCATCATTGGACCTCGGATCACATCAACAGCTCTCAACTTCTCAACTCACACCCACTCATCACTAACTCACCACACATCTCACACAACTCTCCTCCACTCTCACAAGCTCACTCTCTCGCAGATCACTCTCATTCTCAGAAGCATCTCACGTAAGGAAGGAAAGGAAGTTGAAGATGGAAGAAAAATGACGAGAAGGATGGAGAGAGCGGGACTTTACCTTGGAGAGGGAGAAGAGACCATAATTGCCTAAGGGAGACAAGGGATGGAGAGGAGGGTGGCTATGGCAGGGAAGGTCGTCGCCTAGTTGGGGAAGGATTTCTTGCCTGCTACTCTAAGATTTCTTACAATTTTCTATAATTTTATCGCTATTTTAAGCCTAGATTCTAGGTTATTTCAGACGAGTGAGTACGCATAGGTCGTCCGCATTTGTCCACAAGGCTAAAACTCCTAAGGCTAAATCGTGGCTTCGGACAAGGAATGACATCCCGTGAGAATCAATAGTATGAAGCTAAGTTGCACAATTAAAGGGATTTATGTTTTATTTAATTAGTTTAATTCATGTTTTATGGAGATATTGAATGTTTAGTTGGGTTTGATTAAATTTTGAAACATTTTGCATCGATTTATTAGGGATGCTCGGCTAGCATGTTAGCTGAGTATCCATGCCTGAATTTTTGCTCCTTAAGGGCATTTTTGTAATTTAACTTTAGGATTTATTTAAAGTGATATTTAAACTCTCTAAGGCAGCCCTAATCTTCACTTTTGAGTCAATATTAAGGTGAAGCTTCTTGTGTTTTTGGAGTTCTCTCCCAAGCACCGAAAACTAGATTCTTGTCAAGGTAGACCTTTGCTAGATTTCCAACAACTTCCTTCCTGAAGTTTGTTCACCCTTGGAGGCTGGATTTTATGCTTGATTCTCCTAGCAAATTGTCCTAGTTGGTAGCCCAGAGAGAAGGACAAGTTGGGTGAAAAGAAAATTAGGTGGAGAGGCTTCTTTCAAGGAGTCTACTGAAATCGCTATTCTCGGCTGTGGAGAATCTGTGGACAACTCATGAGTTTCCTTCTTACTTTGTTCTGTTATTTTTGAGATTGTTTATGAAGTTTTTAGGGTTTGAAGCCCTGTGGATTATGGTTATTAGAAGATAGATTTAGTTTAATTTGGATTGAAATTCGCAACTTGTGGGTCGTTCTTTGGAGGTCGCAAGTCTATCTTTATGTGGATTCTATTTTAGGGCAAATCCTTTATTCATGAAAAACTCTCATTCCCTACCTGTTTTGTATGAGATTTTTGAATTGAATTATTATCTTTGATGCTTCTTGGGTTCCTGCAAATTTGGTTTCATTTGGCTGTATGCAACTGAATTTATATTCAATTGACACTGCTCTATTTTTAAGTTAGCCAATTGTGGTCTACTTTGGTAAATTGTCTCTTGGCACCTTTGTGGTCATTAAGTATTAGAGCCTTAATTGACTTTTGTGTGCAGCTCTATGATTCAATTTATTGTAAAGAATGAGTACTCGATGCGGTGCTAATTATCACTCTAGTAAAAGGGCAATGCCTAGCTTAAGTTTGCCACCGGCCAAGATAGAACAAGAAAAAGACTAGAACAAGTTTTAGCAACAACTTGATGAATTAAAGGATATGTTGTCTAAATTACAGCAAAGTCAAGAGAATCCATCAAATGCACTTATGAGAGGACCAAAAACCCCTAGGCCAAGAAAAAGAATTAGTTCCTCAATTGAAACTTCAGGTTGAGAAGAGAGTAGGCAAGATGAAGATTGTATGGAAACCGATTGTTGTGAACCATCTTGTCCAAGGAACAAAAAATAACTTTTGTGTTGAGTTTAAACCTTTAAATCCATACACCCCTATTTCTGAAGGTTCTAGAAATGGTGATGACTTTCTTGATTGGTTGGACATAGTCAAGAGAAATTTTGAATGTTCAAATTATTCAAAAAAGAAGAAAATTCAATGAGTTTCTTTGAAGTTATCCGATTGTGTTAGCTTGTAGTGGGAAGACTTAAAAAATTAGAGGAGGCATATTGGTAGAGAGGAAATCCATCTTTAGAGATTGATGAAGAGACTTATGAGAAGGAGATTTGTGCGACACCACTACAAACAAGATTTTTTTCTTCGAATGCAAAGCCTCAAACAAGGGTTGATCTCGGTGGAGGAATATGTAACTGAGTTTCAAACTCTAAAAATGAGGAGTGGAATTCATGAACTGGAGGAACATAGCATTACAAGATTCATCAAAGGGTTAAACTGAGAGATTGGCCGTAACGACCTGACTATTCATTACCTTTTAAAACTGCGTGAAATTTAAAACTTTGGTAAAAAGGCTAAATCTTCGTTAAAACCTTTTTAAAATATAATCAGAGTGCTCTTCTTATAATCGGACCGTTAAAATCTTCTTACTTTCACTCGTTACCAAAATCATTATGATGGTAGAAAACTGTAGTTCTAAAAAAAATCATTTATTAAAACATAGCGGAAGTATGAATTCATTTTTCTTTAAAAACGTAGCAGAATCATAAACTCATTTAAAGATAATTAATTAAAATGTTACTTTACATTTTACAAATTCTCTTTACATTTGTTAGCCTAACTAGCCACAAGTCTCACCCGTGCAAATCTTTCATCAGCTGCTCCTAAATATGTTCGTCATTTTCTCTCGTATTTATACCTACATCGCCAGACTTAAACTATATGCCTAAGGCTTAGTAAGTGGTAATACCTATCATGCTACTACATGCTCATGCTGTGATCTTTAAAATCATATGCAGTTTATGTTCTCATCTTTTTCTTATTATCTTTTGTCTTTTACGTCTGAATTATTATCTTTCAATTTTTTTCTTTCTGTTATGACCTTCCGTATAGCAGCAATGACATAGTCCGAAAGCCTGCTAACCATTGGCCATTCTTTTCATCGTTGACCTCCGATATAGCAGCGATGACATAGTCCAAAAGCCTGCTAATCATTGGTCATTCTTGTCCCGGCATAGTCCAAGGACTGTCCCGACATAATCCAGGACCATTTTAATAGATATGAGCTGCAATGACATAATCTGAAAGCTTGCTAGGGACGATGACATGGTGCAAAAGCTCGCTAGTGACCCTGCCACAAAGGCTTAAACGACCTGACATCATATCGTTGTCTTTTATGTTTCTTTACTTTACTTTTCATTATTTATTAGTTCTTTTTCTTTACTTTTTATAGCTTATTATTCATTCGTTATCTGTTTCTAAAATCGTGCATAAAAATCATTTTCGTATGCTTTTGAAAATTGTGATGCATGATGCTCGTGAATGCATACATTTTTAAAAGCATAAATAAACATTCAACGCGCGATTCACAAAACATACTATCAAACTGTGGACATGTTGTAAAAGTAGTAAACAACGAAACGTGAGATTAATAATTGAAGACATACTATAAAATAGTAAATAGCAAAACATGATATTAAAAACTGTTGTCATGCTAGGAAAGCGGTATGCAACGAAACATGCATTCTTTATTCTTACGATGTAGGGCCCGTAGACCAAGACGCATGCATATCACTTACCTTGATGACTTAAGGCGTTCACAGTTAATTGCTATCTTTCTTCTTTTTAGCACCTTCACAATTAGAAACATTCATTTATTAATAAAATCAATTATCCACATATCAAATCTCAACGTCTTTTCTATTCTAATTCCTTGTTACTTACTAAAATCTCCTAAATAGAATCGTTTTCTTAATTACTACTTAGCTTAATAATTAATCCTAATATTCATATCCGATTATCGTCATACATTTGTCCAATTAATAACTCAAATCTAAACCAAGCATATTACCAAAGCTGTAACTAAGCAGAACACTTCTAACTTCCAATTAATAACACTTCTAACTTCCAATTTTCAACAACAGAACACTTCCAATAGAGGCATACTTATCATCCATACAACCAGGCTAAATCCAATATATTCATGCTTCACAAAATAATAAAAGGAGTAGCTAAACAATTTATCACTGGCATTCCAACACAAAGATTCCATTTATAAACCAAACAGAAACATCATCTAACAACAGGTTAATCAATTCCATTTTTAACATTTCAGATAACTTCAACAGATGCAAATCCAACTTAACATAATTCTCCCTTTTATCTCAACATCCTCTTCTAACAATTACTTATCAAAAACATAACATAAATAGTCCAAATGAACTCACGGCCAATAGCTCACACAAACCAACAGAGTACACAAACCCATATATTTATCAAAGGCAGCAACCAACAAAGTATATCATCAAAGCTATAAATTAACTACTCACTTCACATAACAAGACTTCACACAATAGTTAACCAGGGGCTTCACAACCAATCCAATGCAAGGCATTATCAACCAACATTTCCAGATGTATTAATAGAGAGAAAATCACTAAAATCCATAGGTAGAACCTCAAGTCCAGAAAGCACACATAAATAAGTCATTACCAGGATGTCCAACATCAACAGAGAGCATTTTTAACACATTAATATTTGCAACTACAGGATAACAACCAAAGCTGAATTATCTTCGGCCAATACAATCTAAAACAACATCTAAACAACATCCAAATGACTAAAATCTCATAGAAGAAACCTCACCATCAGGACAAGGTAGACCTAAAGAAATCCAGCAACTGTAACCTTCCCTAAAATCACACTCTTCACTCGGCCTCCAGCTCCAGGACACCCTAGGCTTCACAAGGGAACTCACTCGAGAGCTCACCTCCAGAGAGCTTTCAGCTCTACACACCTGAGGGAAATTCTTCTCCAGCCTTCTCCCTTTCATCCCTTGCATTTCAACTCACCAGCCATGCCTCGCGCCATACCATGCCTTTGCCACTGCCATATACTAACTTCTCCATCCCCTTCGCAAGTCCCAAGCATGTCACCATGTCAATTCTAGAACAAGAACCAACAGGGGATGACCCAGTTCAAACTAAACTGCAAACTGAACCACCACTTCCTTCTGAACTGCTTGCTTCCTGCTTTTGCCGATCCTTAGCGAGAGTAACTCACGGCCACTCCATGAAATGCCAAGCAATTAGAATACCAAGGAGAGAAAGGAAACATCAATAGAAACAACCAACTCACCATGGCCAGACAATTCGTAGCTCCAATCGTCCCTGCAAACCGTGACACCCCGAGCTCTCAATGGCGACCTGCGACGCCCATGGGACGATGTCGCCCACCGTGAAAGAGTCCCTACCTAAGCCCGAGCTCCCTCGCCACCCTCGTATTCATTGCGTCTCCCTTGCCTCTTGGCCCTCTCCCTATTCTCTGGTACTTCATGAATGACCACGGGCCAAGACCCAATCCCCTTTCTCCACCCTTTTGTCATCCAGAACCAGATTCAATTTGTGTGAACCAGTTCATGCCTTTCCTTCAACAATTAATCCCTCTTTTAAAGTATATCCAATTTACATTTTAATCCCTCCATTAATCGTCACTTAATCTCCAATTAACAAAACCCTCAACTCCAACAAATCCAATAAATTTTAATAAATTGTAATAAGACGATTACGTCATTGGTAATACCCTAATAATTATACAATTAATCCAAATAACCGTAATTACTTTCCAATTATCCTTATTAAATTTCGATATAAAAAAATTGGGGTATTACATTGGCGATGAGGTGGAGATGCAATCCTATGAAATGATGGATAGTGTAATTCAACTAGCCAAGAAAATTGAAAAGCAACTAGTACGATCTTCCAAGACTTGTCATTCTCGCCCAAGTCGTAAATTCTCTTTTATTTCTAAGCCACAAGTGGAAGCTAAAGATGAACATTTTGATCTAAAAGTTATGACCAGAAAGTGGGCAGAGGAGAAGAAAATTGGGGAGGAGAGTTCTCTGCCCAAGTCTAGAGAGCTCAAGTACACCAAGTACATAGGGTTTGGGCGCATTGTTTCACAATGTCCGAACGAATAGGCTATGTTGTTGTTGGAGGGCTCAAATGATAAGGGTTGTGTAAGCTTGGTGAGAGCAAGCTCTTCAGTCTCTGAACCCACCACTTGGATTTGTTTTTACGTGAGAGCAACCTCTTCATTCTCTAAACTCACTAAAAAATGAATCCACTTACATTTACGTTTATTTAGATTTAGGTTTTAGCAAGCTCTTCAGTCTTTGAACTCACTATAACGACACGACTTTTCATAATCTTTTAAAAATACGTTTCATTTAAAACTTTCTAAACTAACTGAAATCCCTTTTTAGAATAATATTAGAGTGCCAAAAGTCGAACCGTCAAAATCCTTTTCGTTATACTCATTATGGAAATTACAAATAGCAGAAGCAGTTATAAAATCTTTTATGAAAACATAGCGAAAGTGAAGTCAATAAGAAACACTAAACCAAGCATTTCACATGAATTACAAACAATTTTATCTTTACAAACCATTTTATCTTAGATTGGCCAGCCACGAGTCTTGCACGTGCAAATCCTTCATCCTTACTTTTGATTTGGGCATTGTCTTCGCATACAAGTACGTACATCTACACCACAAGTAAATTGTAATCCCAAAGGCTTAGTAAGGAAAAAGATTTATGCAATATGGTATGCGTCTCTTTAGTTCATTTGGAATGGTGGCCACCCAAACCAATCTTTTCATTACGTTTGTTCGTTCGTTCGTTCGTTCTTTACTCGTATGTGAAGCTAGAGATTGGGGATTTTCCTTTGGATTGGAAAGTTGGTCGGATCTAACATTTTTCTTGTAACTAGGTCCCCTCTACAGACGAGGTAGGGGGCTTCGCCTAGTTGCAGAATAGACCCGCTACCCAAAGCCGCCCACAACTCCATTTTTCCTCTTAGGTGTATCCTGCCCTCAAGGCTTTATTCCAGTGATAGACATATCCCGCCCATCCTGAATATTCTTTTCCTACATTTTCTTAACATTTGCTTAACATTTTTCCTCACTTAATGGGTGGCACTCCCTATTGGTTTCTATTAACATGATGCATGATGCAGAACAACGTAACTACAAGCATGATGCATGATGACATAACAATTGAATAGCGCATATAAGGAAAGTAATTAAATAGCAGAAATTGAAAGCGCATATTAGAGAAGAAATAAAATATGGAATTGTAAAGAACGAAGGACATAAGAAAGTCGAACAACGAATGAAATCAATAAGGGGATACAAAAATTGAACACCCATATTAGAACAATATATAATGAATTGAAACAATGAAAAATGCTCGAACTGATAGAACATAATAATAATCGAAATAGAAATCGAAACATACTATTAATTAACATGCTAATTATCCTAGTTAATTTCTTAGTCCATATACATGTTCCAAAAGACTTCATTTAGTAGTCTACTTATCATAGTTATTTAGCGTATTCAAGAAAGATTACTATTATTATTCTAGTTAGTTATCCTAATTAATTTTCATGCTCAAGAAATAATTACCTTTATTAGTCCGATTAATTATCTTAGTTAATTTACATGCTCAGGAAGTAATTATCTCTATCATTCTAATTAGGTATCCTAATTAATTAACATGCACAAGTTTGGATTATTGAGTTAGTTAGCCTAGTTAATTAATATGTTCAAGAAAAATTCCTAATCTAATTACACATGCTTAGGTTTAGTAGACTATAATTTACAATGAACACAAGGAAGACAAACTTTAGGAAGACAATAACATCGGAAAGGAAGATAAACATCGTAATTGAAACTCTTAATTCATTCATACTTAGTTCCTTCATCATTTAGCTTCTCTCTAATAATTCTCAAATAAAGAAAGGTATCAATTGTAGAAGTTACAGTGGATGTAATTGTAATAAAAGATAATAGACAGAATATTAATGAAGATAAATTGATAACTAGTTAAATTAAACATACAATATAAACATTCTAATTACTTGTTAATTACATGTTATACCCTAGTTACTAACATGCTACTAATTGATTTATCATGCTAATTAAACATGTTAACAATTAAACATAGTAATTACATGCTACGAATTATCCTAGTTAATTACCTAATCATGTTACATGCTTTTATTTTGTTATCGCCAATTAGTTGAAGTGACATAATAAACATGCTACTTAGTTCTAATGAAGCTAATTACCATGCTCCTATTATTCTAATAAATTACATGCTCAAGTAAGGTACAATTGAGTTATCTACCATTATCATCTAAGTTAATTAACATGCTCAATACTCCTTAGTTCATTTTTTTAGACTAATTAGTTAATTAGGAAAAGTACAATGGATGATTTTTTGGTTGAACATGCTACCCAGGATTGATTACATGCTCAACTAGTTAATACATTGTTATCCTAGTTAATTAACATGCTTAATGAAGTGATTAAAACTTGTTAATTAAACAACTAGTTAAACAAGTTTGAATTAGTTATTAACGACTAGTTAATTAATTAAATTAGTTGATTTAACATACTCAAGCCTAATTACTCTAGTTAATTAATTACTCTTGTTAATTTAATTAACCTGGTCAAGATTGTTATATACTACGAGTTAAGCAAACATACCTAATAGCAAGTGATTGAACAACTCACACAAAGAGATTTAACTAACCGCGAGTAAGGGAATAAGCAACAAGATTAAAATAGCATGAGTAAAGGAAATTATAGTCATTCGTGCTTATCACATCCTAACATATTTCTCTTTTCAATTCTTCATTCTCATATTCACAACAAACCATTCTACACTTCACAAGAAAACTCACAGAGTATATTTCACAGCACTAATCCCAAGAAATAAAGGAAATAACAAGGAAAGAATGAAGACAATCTACGGACCATCAACCAGAAAATATCACAGAGCTAAGTAAATTTACAGAGTACTAACAATCTACACTATCGATCAAAGGAAACACAACTCACGCACTTTACTTGTGGGTAGGGCCTCCACTGGACAAGACTCACCCATTTCCTTACCTCGAAATTTTATCGCGTACTCATACTTAATCTTTATCCTTCTTTTCCTCAATCCTTGTCCTTCTTTTCCTCTTCCAATACCTTCATAATTAATAATCACCAAAATTAATAGTCACTCATTAATACTCTCCAATAGCTGTCCAATGCAACAACAGAACCCAAAACTAGATAGCAGTACACAACGCCCATTATTCTTTTCCTAAACACAGTCCATAGCTCTCCATGTTTCTTACTTAGCATTTTAAATAATTAATAGGGAACTAATCAACTTTCCAACACATAAATCAAACCAACAGAAACCGTAGACAACCACAAGTGGAACATCAACAGTGGATAAATCCAAACAAACAACAAACAAACACTATTATATTCCTAATAATAGACAACAGATAGCAATATCCAGTTATTTTCCAAATAAAAACTCAAGAGGCAGAAACCAATACATCCAGCAGTGCATAACATCAATTTTCTATTATTCTCTATGATATATCCTTCACAAAATCCATACAGACAATTGAGGAACTCCCTTACCAAAAGACACTGGAGAGGCAACACCTGAGAGTACTTTTCTCCACTGCTCTGTCCTCCAATGGCCACTACTCTATTTCTCTCCAGCCATCACCAGCCGATTTGCAATAGCTAAAAAAAGCGAGAGCTGCTCCTCCAACCACTCCACTGCCTCTTTTCATTCTTTGGTACGCAACACCAAAGGGAGGATTACCCTCTGCCAAAATGGAGGGCAAAGAGTACAACTCTCTCATGCCCGAGAGCTCGTGCCTCCCCTCTGTCCATCTGTAGACAAATCTCTCACATTATCATTGATTCCTTCAGCTTTCTAGATGGTACCCCATCACTGGGAGTAGGATTCCAAGCTGGAAGGTGTGTGGGGTTGTTTGCATAGCAGACAACAATTCAACCCGAATAGGACAAACTGGGTTCGGATGCAACGAATTGCGGGTTGCCATTCGCACTCGTCCAGAATCCCACGGCCATCGCGACAATGCCACCGTTGATCGCGAATCACCTATTCGTCCCACGAATCGTGCCTCCAGGCAATGACCAGTCAACATAAAAAGCAAAGGAGGAGAAACTCGACCAAATCATACCTCAAATCATCCCTGGAAACACGTCCTGCGGGTCCCCGATTTTGAGCCCTAGCCATCCCGCGCCGCTCGTTCGCATGACGACGTCACAATAGCTTGTCGTCGTCATCGTCGTCTCCCACGTTGCGAACTCCACCTGCGAGCTCTATCTCCCTTTCGTGAGCTTTACGAGCCTCTCGGCTCTCTCTCTCTTCTACTCAACTGGTTCGCTCAGTGAACCGGTTCAGCCATCCCTCCTTTCATAATTTCCCTCTTTTATTTTTTCCCATTTCAATCCTAATTACTCCCCTTCACAATAATTTAATTTATCCCATAAGTCTCATTTCTTCTCTTTTTTCTAATTTCTGAACCAGACCAGAAACAAATAGCATGAATCGGTTCTACTGAACTGGTTCATGCCTTCCATATTTCCTCCTTAATCCTCTAATGAATTTACCCCCAACATAATAATTTAATTCATTAAATTTTAATTACAATTTTTACAATAATTAAGATTATTTAATCCATCCCTCATAATTTTCTCACATTTTAATCTCAAACAATTCAATTATTTCCTTTACTCTAATTTTTAACAAATTTGACCCACATCATAATCTTTCGAACCGATCAGAACCAAATCGGTTCAATCCATTATTCTCCAATAAATTCCTTAAGTTATAATCTAGGAATACATCATTGGTAATACCCCGATAATTATCCAATAAATTCGAATATCCCCAATTACTTTCCAATTATCCTTATTGAATTCCAATATAAAAAGTTAGGGTATTACCCTCACCCACTCATTGAGTAAGAGCAATCTTTTCAGTCTTCGAACTCATTCAAATGGGTTGTTTTCTACGTGAGAGCAACCTCTTCAGTCTCCGAACCCACGTAGAAAATGTACATTTATTATTTTTATTATTATTCCATGAAATACATGATGTGCATTCCTACTAGCATGCCTATATGAATGTGACACAGTAGTTCATATATCACAAACAATATTATAAACAACTAGCTAACAATGAACACAATCAACTAACAAACAATGAACAAAAATTATGCATCGACTATACTTTCACACTAAGCATGCTTTCACTAACATAATATCACTTACCCTAACAATGAAACAACATACTTATTCCTTTATTTTTCATGCATTATGTCCAACATATATTTACAGTTCCATTTCCAACAAGGCAACTTCTTCTTCTAATTATATTTATTTAACAGTGAAAGCACTAATATACATCAACAATTAAACCCACTATGTATTAAGGACATATAACATACTATTAAAGAAAACATTCTGTAAACTTCATTTACAAAATATATCACAAAAGCCATACCATTCAACGTGCATCTATGATCACTAAACATCATGCATTAATAGATTCTAAATATACTAAATCTAAGATCTATGATCACTAAACATCATGCATTAATAGATTCTAAATATACTAATCTAACAGGAGGTATCACAGGGAGTATTTTGCTGCAACTCATGAGCAAAATATTTCAAGAAAATAATATCGAACCTATTTCAAGTTTTTGTAATTACGTAGAAAATATTTCAAAGAGAGTTTTTCTATTACCTCAATAATTTTTCCTAGTTTATCTAATGTAATGAATTTTACGAAATTAATGTATTATATTGCGTGATGGTATTTTGTTGGACTAATGCCATGTAAAATGATAGGAAAATATTGTGGAGTGATTAAGGTATACATTTTTAAGGAAGAAGTACATTTCGTGTTTTCGATTGCCGGGCGGTCTGGGTCGTGGTTGAGATTCTCGTTCGAAATGCATTATAGACTGCATTTTGTGTTTTTGGTCACACTGCTGTCAAAGATGCGTTCCAGGTTCATGTCTGAAATGTATTATGGGTTGCACATAGCATTTTTTATGGTATTGCGGTCAAAGTTGAGGTCGAAGGGTTTGCATCCTAAATGCATTCCAGATTATGTTTTATGGTTTTCAGACACAACGCGGTCGATGGTGGGGATATGATGCACGACTGAAAAATAACAAGTTTTTGAATTTGTCAAATTCCTCCATTTTGTGATCAAATCATCGATCGGAACGCGGTCAAAAGATTTTACCGAAACATAAAATCAAGAAAAAATTTGGACAATCGGTCGTTGTGTGGTCAAGGTTTCGGATGACTCCTTCAACCAAAAAGTCTTTTTTTAGCGAAAAGACTGCCTATGTCATACTAGTCTTTTATTTATTCTCCCGAAAACTTCCCTCCTCTCCCAAGACAATTGGAAGCTTTCCTCGTGGTCGACTCTTACTAAACCACCCTCCCTTGATGTGGGTAATTAGCTAACAAAGTCCACGTTCAAGCAAGAGCCATAGTCTAATTTCCTCATTTTTCACTGTCTTAGACTTACAGTCAATCATTCTTCATTTTCTAGTGAACACTATCACTTAGCAATAAAGGGAATTACGTCAATAATAAAGGGGAACTCACATAACCATAGGAGTACTATCAACCTACACTATCAGCAAGTCCATAGGGAAAACAATACATAAAGGAAATCAATAGGTAAACGTAACAAGAAATCATTCAAAGGAACTATCAACTAGGAATCATCTAACAACAATTGACAATAATCAATATAGGGAAACATAACCTAACTCACACACCCTAGCTTGTGGTGTAGGGCCTTCAAATGGCCAAGACACCCCTAGTCACTTACCAATTTGAAGAACAAAACAAGCACAACTTTCCTTTTCAGCTCACGGTTCCAGCTCCCAGCAGCTCACTCCAACTCCTTAGCTCACTCACGTTTACACACACTATCTATCCTCACCACACTTTACTCACCTTCACATCACTCTCAGCTCACACACTCACAGTCACCCTCTCTATAGCTCTCTGGAATTCTCTTGTAGAAGGAAAAATGAAGACTGAAAGGGAGAAGGAGAAAGCTAATACCTGGAGAAGAGGACACAAAATCATTATCCTAGGGAAGGGAGGTTAGCGACCTAGCTGGAGGGTGGGGAGGCCTCGCACTCTGTCGGATTTCATCAAATTTTAAATGATTTTCATATTTTTCTCATTATTTTATTTCGTAGGTCTAGGCTATTTTAGACGGATGCAAACACATAGGTCTCATCCACACTTCGTCCGTAAGGCTAAATCACTCAGGCAAAAATGATGCTTCGAACGGGAGAACGCGTCCCCGTCCTGTCCGTACTGTCCGCAGGTGGGTTTCAGACGTAAAATTGCATCCGCACTAGCATTCATATTATCATCCAAAAATGTCCTTAAATTGGATAGAGTCTATGCGTACGTAGCCTTCCTTATCCGCATCGTCAAAAATCTCGTCCGAAACTATCCAGGTTTAGAACAGATTCGATGCAGACGCTACTCCTCTCGTTTGCATCGTCCGGACCCTCGTCCGCAACACTACGACATAGTGTACTAAGGATGCCAAATCACGTCCTGAGTCTCATCCCAACTTTTCCCTGTGTGTGCAACATAAGTGCGGATGATACATCACGTCCGCATGTCGCCGAAACTCTCTGGGCAGCTTTTCCCACCTTTTCTCGCTAACTCCTACATAGTAACCATTCCCCCCATGAATACTCATCACAAAATGACACATACAAATACGTGATGCAATACGCCCATGCTCTCAACACTTGACTACATCACGTATACGAGGGAAACATTAGCGGAATCACCCCTAAACTTAACGCTCTAGAATGTCTTTGGTAATACCCTGACAATTATCTGACTTAAAAATATCAGGGTGTTACACCACAAGATATGTCTTTGTGTTTAACTGATCATATTTGCTGCCATAAATTGTGTAGCTTGAATCCTTTGTTAGTTCCCAGTTCTTTGTTGAGGATTAGCCCCTGTTAGTGATAGTTTAATTCCTTACTACTAGTGACTAGTATGATTTTCTGTTATTAGTTTTGATATCCTCAATGTTATCTTGTCTTAATAATTGCTAAAAAACATGTTACTTTGACGGGTTCTGCTGCTACGTGCTTTAATTTCCATTTCACTACTGCTAGGTAAATGTTATCATTTCACTTTAATTGTCAAGCACGTTTGGTCACCCAGTTATGATTTTTTTGCTCATTTTTCCATAGGTGTTTTTCTGTTGCTCTGGAAGTAATGGTTTCCTTGTGAATTTCTTACTTGGTGTTAGGTTCTATTGGAGCTGTTATTGCTCGTTAAATCCTCCTCTGTATAGTGACAATTAAACTATATATCTGTGAAAAATAATGTTATGTTATATCTTGTAGTGGTGCTTCATTTACTAGATATTACGCTGCCCTTGTCATTATGCCTATGCTTATATTACGCTCTTAATTTTGGTATCAAGCATGTTTAGTATACCAAACTTTATTGTTTTCCTTTAAATTTCTAAGCATGTTTGGAGTGTTAGATATCGTTATTACTTCCTTTAAATTTGCTAAGCATGTTTAGAGTGTTAGATATTGTTATTACTTCCTTTAAATTGTTAAGCATGTTTAGAATGTTAGATATCGTTAGTACTTACTTCAAATTGCTGAGCATGTTTAGGGTGTTAGATATAGTTATTACTTCCTTCAAATTGCTAAGCATGTTTAGATTGTTAAAAATTGTTATTGCTTTCTTTAAGTACTGAGCATGTTTAGCATTCTAAGTATCGCTACTATTTCCTTTAATAGTCGAGCATGTTAGGATTTCAAATACTGTTATTGTTTCTTTTAATTGTAGCTTTCCATAATTGCTAAGTACTATTGTTACCTTCTTTAACTATCGAGCATATATAGAATTCAAAGTTTTCATATTTTATAAAATGCATTGGTTGCATTGACATTCCTGGCTGAGTATGGTTAACTATTGACTTGCTTTTAATTGTTTGATTGGACTTGTTTTGATTAGTTCGTTCTTTTCCCATTATATGATATGGGCATATTGTTGTGGTTGTTGTGCCGCATTGACATGCATCATGATAAAATAAATCATTAGGAATGTGACGTGTGGGTTGGTATTCATATGCATATTGTGAGAGAAAAATGGATAAAGTAAATGGAAGTAATAGGAATTGGAGGTTAGGGAGGTGGTTCTGATCATAACCGGATAGACTCGAGATTATGCCCTTCCCTTGTTGGGTCGCAAGAGCATCTCTACCAAAGTGTTACATGCGTACTAGTAGCCACTCTTCCTGCGACAGTACCTCCAACGTCTCAGCTCAATGTATGAGTTAATGTATGTAACCATGAGTAAAGGATAGTTTGGGTGGATTCTATTATAACATAATTAGTTAAAGGTATGCATCATATTGCATCTTATTTCTTGCTGGGACTTAGACTCACAGTTTGCTTGTTGTGTAGGTACACGCATGAGAACAAATGAAAGAGCAATTGATGAAAGATTTGCATCGGCGGGTCTTGGGGCTGGCTAAGCTAATGGATATAAAAAGAAAAAAGGTTTGTAAATAATAAGTAAATGGTTTGTTTATTGTTCTTTAAATGAATTATTTATGCTTTCACTATGAAAATGAGAAAAAGGATTTTTATAATTTTAGTCTTCTGCTGTAATTTGGAAAAAGAATTTTATAAAAAAAAGTCATTCGCTGTTTATAATAATTTAAGTAACGAGTTTAAGAAAAAGATTTTTAACGATCAAGTTTTGAGAAAGGAACTTTGATTTCCACTTAAAAAGGTTTTAATAGAAATTTCTGCTATTTTTACAAAAGAAAAGAAAAGTTTTTAATTTTGTACAATTTTTAAAGGTAATAAAAAAGAAATCATGTCGTTACAATTGGTATCATAACACCCGTGAACCTTAGGGTGACTAAGTACTTTGTATTTTGAAATGATCAGGGATGTGTGACTAAGCTTATGTTTTGTGATGGTAGACTCGAGGGTGTATCATGGTACATTTTCAAATATGTCCATGGAACTAGGTCGAGAAGGCAAGTGAGAGGTTTCTCTCGAACTTTTGTTTAATAGTTAATGGACTTTTCTAGAACTACTTAGGTTGGTTGCAAGGTGTATGAATATGGCTTTAGGGGAGTAAAGAAACAAGGGAGACTCTGCCTAAATTTTGTAAATTGGAAAAGGAGATAAGTGAAAGGAAAATCTTGCATAAACTAAACCAAGTAGATAATTAAACAGGGTCACCTGAGTTGCAAAGGATGAGATAAAGGATATAATTGTTATGGGAAGGAAGAACATTAGGACTAAGGGTTAAGCTAAATTATGAGGATGATAATTAACTAGCCAAGTATTTATCCACTCGGTCAGGATCTTTAAAAAATTGTGGAAATAGTGTTTTGGACCTTCAGTGGCGGATAGTTGGCAATTTGGTGTTGATGTGCCCCAAATCCCTGTCACTTGAGCCCGAGCCAAGGGTTCTTTTATTTTCTAACTTTTTAATTATTTTGTAGGTTTTTTTGAATCAAATAAACAAGGAGGAGTGGGCATTTGGACTAATGGAGATCTTGAATTCTTTTGGAGGAAATTGTCGGTTTTCCAATTCCGCCTAAAATCTTACCCTCGGCTGTTCAAGGGCAATTTGGACCATCAAGACAACTTCCTTTCCATTTTTGTTCTACATACCAAATGTAGCCAACATCCAGAGCTTTCCAACAAGCTATTGGA
>JAJTVF010006672.1:0-14231 GCA_022433065.1 Begonia loranthoides
TTCAATGATTTAGATAAACGAAATTGGAATTTAAATGCCAAAGCAATGAATATTTCGTATAGTGCCTTAAGTCAAAATGAATTTGATAAAGTTAAATCTTGTGTTAGTGCGTATGATATTTGAAAATCTCTTGAGCTAACACATGCAGGCACAAATCAAAATATTGCAAATGGAGAAAGCTCATCCTCCAAAAAAGAGGAGAAAGTGGCCAATACATACTTCATGGCCAATGAAGATAAAGTTGAGGTAACAAACTACTATAGCGATTCCGATTCTAATAATGATGATGATAGTGATTTAGTAAGTGAATTGCTAGATAGTTTGAATGAGCTTAAAGATAAATATAAAATATTGAAAAAGGAGCATTTCAATTTGATCAAAAAGTATGCGAATGTAGATAAATCTTATGAGGATCAAATTGTTGAATTGCAAAGCATCATTGATAAATCTAATGCTTCCTTTAAATCTCTTGAGCATGATAGTCGTAATTTGAAATTATTGAATGATAAATTGATTGGTACTATCAAATCACATAAAAACGAAATTGACTCATTAAATTGCAAAAATTGTGATTTGATTTCTATTAATGAATGTCATAAACATGAGATATGTAATTTGAGAATTATGAATGATACATTGAATGGTTGTATCAAATCGCATGAAAATGATATTAACCTTTTGAATACTAAATCTAAATTTATTTTTGATGCTAAGGCTAAAATTGAATTGCTTGAGGTTGATATATGTGAATTGAAAGCAAAGAATAAAGATTTGAACTCTATTATGCTTAAATTCACAAATGGGAGCAAAAATTTAAATATGCTCTTAAATTCGTAAATGGTCACTTTTGATAAAGCCAGAATTGGATATGAACCCTTTGCAAAGAAAAAGAATTACACGAATCTATTTGTTAGCTCATCTATTTGTAATTCTTGCAATTGTGTAGGACACAAATCATTTTGTTGTCCATTGAAGTTGAATACTAAATTGGAATCAAATTTTGAATCTAAATTTGTTTGTCCTTCAAAATTGAATGCAAATGTTAATTCAAAATTTGCTTATTCCTTAGATGTAAATTCTAAATTTAATTCTAGTTTAAAAACTAAATCGAATTTGAATTCTAAACTTGTGTGGGTTCCTAAAGGAACCAAACCTATAACTAAAGGACCCAAAATTGTTTGGGTACCAAAATTTGCAAAATGATTTTTGTTGTAAGTTGGAGATTCTCCTAAGGAGCTTGAAAGGAAATTGGATACGTGAATATCCAACAAAAGGGGGAGAAGCTTCAAATGATGCCTCCAAAGCTTTATAAATGGAAATAAACTTGGTGGAGGTACACAATTTCCTTTTAAATGATTTAATTTAATAATTGAATTTTAGTGTGGAATTTGATTTGGATTAGCATTAAGAGTTTGATTGATTAGAATGGATTATATTATTGATTGATTCAATCTTTATTTTTAATTGGGATTAAAGCATAGATTGATTCAATTCTATTGTTCTATTCTTGATTTGGGATTGAAATTGTTTAACTTGATTTTCATTCTTAATTTGGAGATTAGAAGATCAAAATTATGATTGAATGCTCTTGTGCTATCTCTAGGTTGAAATTTGCTATATTTATTGAATTAGTATTTTGATGAATGGTTCCAACAATTGGGTGTCTATTTTGAATATTCTCATAAATTGGTTGAATTGTTGGATATAGAATCGTGTAAGATAAATTAGCTTCTCCCTGAATTAAAATGAGCTAGATATAAGGGGAGAAAGGTAGATAATATGTTAATTGTGGCTTTGTTGATTTCTCCTTGAATTGAATTTGAATAACGAAATAGGGGGAGAAAATAGAATTGTTGAGAGTTGATTAGATCATTAACTTGCTTCAAAATTGTTAAATTTCGACTTTGATGATTGTGCTTCCACTATGCCTATAAATTATTTATTATCAAATGAAAGGGAAATTTGTTTATCTTCAATTGATATTTTTGAGTTTGAAAATTGTATTCCAACAAGTGAACGTCTACATTGAATACATTAAATTTGCTTGTCTTAATTTGAATTATTAGTGAATTTGATTTTTTTTTATTTGTTTAGTTGAAACTCTCTTAGGAATAAATATTATATGTCTTGATTTTAATGGAATTAAATAGAATAGAAGATATTGATAGTGTGCTTATTTATTGAAATTTGTATTTTACAATTGGTATCTCTTGGTTAAACTTTGCATAATTCTTGTCTTAGATTATTTTGTTGCTTGAGATTTGACCTCCAACAATTAGTTTTCTAGTCTTATGTATTGAATTGTTGGATAATCAATTTTGATTTGTTGTTTCCTCATGTTGATTGATTTAGCTATAGATAAAAAAAAAAAAGATGTTTAGCCAATTGTTCTAGTTAGATCTTAGAACACTCTCTTGATTTGATTTTGATTTTTTTTAAGAGAGAGATTATTGCTTTGGAAAATTATTATACCTTTTCAAAAATTTGTTGTGAACTTCTCCTTTGGATTATATGTGTATATGATAAAATGAGGAGATAAATGGTTTAGACACTTGATTTGTTTTTTAATTTTTAAATTCCCCATAGTTGCTATTTAGATCATGAATATAGGGGGAGAATATCAAGTTGTATAGAGTTTATTGACTTGCTCTTAAATGTTAACTTTAATTTTTAGTTTCGATAAATTTGCTTCCCCTTTGGCTTATAACTTTGATAATTCTTCCTTGCTTTTAAATTAATGAAAGGAAAGATAAATATTTTAAGGAAAATTGATTTGTTTTTAATTATGGATTTTCCCATAGATTGAATTTTGTTAATTGATTTAGGGGGAGAAATTAAAATTGTTTGATTCAACTTGTAATTCCCCAAATGTTTTTGGTTTCTCCTTTGGATTAAATTTTGTACATGGAGAAAATAGAGATGTTAAATTTGATTGGAGATCTTTGATCTGCTTTTGAAAAATTGTACAAAGTTTTTAATTTTTGATAAATTCACTTCCGTCTGTGCTTAAACTTTAAACCTTGATATAATCCCCAAATATTTTTGGTTTCGAGATTTATAAAGGGGAAGAAATTTTATATTTGTTTTTTCAAATTGATATTAATATTCTCCATTGATTTGAAATCATTCAATTGATATCAATAATTGATTTTGCTTTAAACTTCTATAATTGGTATCTATCTTGAATTACCATCCCCAATGTTTAATTGTATGCAATGATTTAGGGGGAGAGGGAATGAATTTTAACTTGAATATCTTTGAATGATAGATATATCAATTAGGATGTTAGAAATTAGATTTCATTTCATCAATTGGTATCAATAATGATTTTTGTTTTCAAACTTTTAAATTGGTATCAATCTTTGTTTTTTTAAACTTGAATTTCAACATTTGAAATCTTTGGAATTATTTTTAGTTGGTATCATGTATGAAACTATTTTTGTTTTCGGTATCAATAAAATCATATTTTCTCTACAATTGGTATAATATCCTTTGGTTTTTCATTTGATATCATATTTTAGATTCCCCAACTATTTTACTTTGTGCATAATGATAGGGGGAGAAAATTTTTTTCCAAAAGTTGAATTCATCCATGAATTTATTTTTCAATTGGTATATATGTTTTTTTCTTGGATGGTTCTCTTGAGTTTTTAGGATCCTCTCCTAGTTGCTAGTTGATAAATTTATAGGGGGAGAAATTTGTGAAATTTTTTATTGTTGCTCTAAGTGGGAGAGCAAATATTTTAAATGTGTGGTATATCCCCATTAGGTTGTTGTTGTGATTAACATAGGGAGAGAGATATTTGAATTGATTTTGATATTACACATTGATATCTCTCTTAGCATTTTCTTTTTGAACTTACAATTGATATCATACGTAGCACAAATGATTTGATTTTAACTTTGGATTTACAGTTGATATAATTATTTGGAAAACTTGTTTTGCTTCAACTTGTGAATTATCAATTGGTATCCATTGTTAATTTCTTAATTCTTCAAATGATCACATCTAGAACTTGAAAATTAGTTTATCATTTTAACTCTTAAATTGATATCTATTTTTTGGTCTTAAAGTGGATCCTAGTTCCTACTTTTGGTATCTATTCATTGAACTTTAATGTTTCTATTCCCTCAAGTGAGTTTCTATGCGTAATACAAAAGAGGGAGAATATTTTGTTAGAAATCTTTGTGATTGTGGTTCTTTACAATTGATATCTTTCTTTTAACCACAAATTGAAATTGAATGTATATTTCCCTTCATGGTTTGCTTCTTGATTAGATTCATTGATTGAGGGGGAGAATTTTTTTTTGTAGAATAATTTGTTGAAATTGCCTTTAGATTCTAATGCTAATTCTCTCAATGGTTTAATTATTGGATAGATTACTTGAAAAAGGGGGAGAATTTATTTTAATGTTGTTAATCTTATTTTGATAATATTTCATGATTGTGTTTGAACTATCCTCCCCTAGAATTACTTTTTGATTATGACAAAAAGGGGGAGAAGGATATATAAGTTGTAATATCTTTTAGGAAGAGTTTAGTAGCATTGTGCATGGATTTATCGTTGATATATTCCATAACTTATTTGGAGAATTCTAATATGCAATAGTTATATGCAAATGCTTAGTTTTAGGATAAACAACTTATTGGATTTTGTCATCATCAAAAAGGGGGAGATTGTTAGCCTTTTTGTTAGGCTAAGTTTTATTTTGATGATGACTAAATTGTGTGTTAGTTTAGTAAATCAATAAGTTGTATTTTAGTAGCATGTTGCTTGGATTAATTGGTGGATAAATTGCATAACTTAATTAAGCAAATCAAATATGCAATATTTGTGGCACATGCTTACGTTTGGATATAAACAACTTTATATGTTTTGGACATCATCAATAAGGGAGATTGTTTAGACTATGTGATAAAGATGATGTGAAATTTAATAAAGTGCAAAAGTTGTTTATACATTGAATTCTTATATATCATATTTATCGATTAAATTGAGAATACCCTTGATTAAGGGTATTGGGAATGTTTAATGTGTTTCTCTAAGTCTTTCCAGGAGAATGGAAGGTTCTTATGACTTAGAGGAAACATTTTGTGAAAGTATGAAGTTGTTTGTGCAGTTGAGGACGCTGCGGATGAGGCGGACATGAGGCTTTGGAGTCCGATTTGATTCTGTCCATTTTGATGGATATGTGGACTGTGGTCGCGGACGAGGCAGACGTGAAATGGCGTCCGCAGGTCTTCAGCCATGCAGACGGAAAAGAAGAAGAGGACGATGGTTTGGCATCCCCCTCAAATTTGTGCAGTCGCGGACGATAGACCCTGTCGGTGCGGATGGTGCGGACGAGAATATTGGTGTCCAATTTGAATCTGTCCATTTCTGGATTTGTGTGGACAATTTGTGCGGATGAAGCGGACGATATAATTGGCGTCCGCAAGTGCATATTTTTCTGTCCAACGGCTATATTTTCAACAGGAAAATTTCAACGGTCGTGTGGACGATAGGTGTGGACACTGAGGACGTCCGGAAGTGCAGTGTTTATAAATATAAGAACACTCCAAGCTCTCAAACTAACAAATCAAATATTCGAGGCGAAGCCCTGGCAAAATCAATACTCGAATACTACTCTGTGAGTTTTTAATTGTGTTGTAAATCCAATTCTCCCTATTCCGAACTTGTGAGTTATATTTTGGGAGAATTTGGATTAGCTAGATTTAAGCTTAAATTTCCGAGTTTAGTATTGTGCTTGATTGTAAAGGGTGATACCCATAGAATTCATCACACTTGGGTGACGCCCCGCAATAGTCAAATATTGGGTGATGCCCCGCAATAGTCAAGTTTAGGGTGACGTCCTATAATAGTCAAAGGTTGACGACCTTATAATTAGTTAAGGTGATGCCCCGTCTAATAGTCAATTTGTAAATGGTTTTATTGGCACCCGTAAGCCAATTACTTAGTGTATCTCCAAGTGAAACTTGGAGCGCGGACGTAGGCGAGTTTGCCGAACCGCATAAACAAATATTGTGTGCACTACTCTAACCCTCTCTCTTTATATTATTGCATATATTTGTTATCAATATTTTAATTATATGCATTAATTCACTTAGGGTTATTAGAGATTAAAATATCGCACGAAAATATTAGAAACGCTATATTCACCCCCCCTCTATAGGCGTATATCGGTCCTACAAGGTGAACCACGAGGATGTGAATGGTTAACTGAACAAACGAAGGAAAATGGTTTAGTTAACTAAACAAACGAAGGAAAAAGTTTAGTTAACTAAACAAACGAAGGAAAAAGGTTTAAGGTTAAGATGCATGAACGTTGTAAATTGTCTCAGATTTCTAGTGTTTTCTTTAAATATGAGTTGTGAATTAGTAGATGAATATTATTTCTTGGTCTTGGATAAGAACCTTCTAGTTTAGCATGATTAATTAATTATAATTGTCGTATGTTACTTTTATTGTCTTGTTTGCTGTTACAATTCAATAGCATAATTGTTCCTTATATCTACGTATGCTTTCAATTGCGTAAATTCAATTATAGTATGTTTACTTCAATGTGTATTTCAATTTTTGTTAATGTACGTTATAATGTATATGTCTCATGATAATATAAACCAAGTAAGGGGTAACCTTTGGGATGGTACCTACATGCATGAGTGAGGAAAAAGAAAGAACCCTAAAGGTGGGTATATGCCGGAACAGAAAGAAAGAACCCTAAAGGCGGGTATATGCCGGGATAGAAAGAACCCTAAAGGCGGGTATATGCCGGAAAAAGAACAAACCCTAAAGGCGGGTATATGCCGGAACTAGGGAGTTGAGGTAGATGGATAGTCCGGATCTAGCCTAGCTACTAGGGTACACCCTTACCATGTTGGGAAAGGGACTAATATGCACACAGGAGGTTAGAATCCATACAGCTATGCCATCTCAAAGGAAAACCATCAATCTCCGGGCTCGATGTACGAGTATAAAGAACGAACAAAGAAAACGAACGTAATGAAAGAAGTTGGATTGTGTGGCCCAATTCCAACAAGAACTAAAGAGAGAAATGCATAAATTGTTTTTTCCCCATCTCCTTATTGGGCGTAAGCTCACGTCCTTACTTGTGATGTAGGTACAATGACGAACAGACAATAAACGAATAAGAAGAAAATGAGAAATGCATAACGAGGGATGATTTCACACGCAATGGATTTGAGCTGGCAAGGCAAAGACAAATGTAAGTTAACGGCTATGAAATGAATGAAAGAAAAAGATAAAGAAAAAGATTATGAATCAATGAAGTAATGGTTCAGGTTTATTTGATTAACGAAATGATTGAATGGTTTAGTATTATTTAGTATTTCTTTTGAAAGAACACTTACGTTCCGCTATGATTTAAAAAGGATATTTTATAACGTTTTCGCATAATTAATAAGTTGGTTTTCATGACGAGTTCTCATAAAGAGTTAGTAGCGATTCGGATTTACGCGCTCTGATTTGTTTTAAAAAGAAAATTTTAAATTTTTACGCATTTTAATGATTTACGAAAATCTGGGTCGTTACATACAGCTAGAGGAAGCCAGCTTCGGTTCGGTCCAACCTTCCCCTACCATCACGCCAATTTGTTTCTACCCAATTCCAGCCAATGCAAATTCACGACCAATGCAGATTTAAGGAACGCCCAAATCAGAGTGTCATGGAGGAGAAATCGAAATGCAAAGTTAATGACTTACCATAGCCGACAATTCGTCACAATGTCTGGAGTTCCATTCCTGAGCCCTAGACGTCGTAACCATTCGTCGCAGCTGTCGCTTGCAGCACTGGATGTTGTCACCCAGCCCGTGCTCGAGCTCCTTCTCTCATTGTCCCTCATCGTCTTCACGCCACACTCCCCTTCTCTCGGCCCCGATCCCACTCTCTCTGTCTCTCCATTTCGTCTCCTCTCCCTCACTCTCTCATCTGCTCTCTCTTTCTTTCTCTCAAATGGCCGAAGGCCAATTTCACTTAAGGTAAACCGGTTCAGGAGGAACCGGTTCATTTCCATATTTTATAAATTCCCCTTTTTCCTTTTTTATGTAATTCATATCCTTTAATTTAATTAATTCACTTAATCTCAACTTTCATTAAATCTCTCTAATTTATTACTCTCCTATATTTTAATCTCACTTTATTTATTTTCTTCATTTTTAATTAAAATTGAGTCACCTAATTATTTCAGATCGAGCCGAACCAAAACTAGTTTAGTCCATATATAACACTTGCGTCCTTAGTAATATCCCGATAATTTATTTGGTTAATCCAATTACTTTTCAATTTATCATTTTTAAATTCTGATATAAAAGTCGGATTATTACTTATGGGTTCGGCCATCACAATCAACATCATCTTGGGTCGTCCTTGCTTACACATGGCAAGTTGCCATAGTTTTGATGCATTGCTAGAATTATATTGATACTTGAGGATTGTGCTTGTTGTAAGATTAAGATAAGATTGATAATGTGTGATATTTGAGGATGTTCTTCAATGTAATGTTAGGATTAGGTTGATATTTGAGGAAGTGTTGTTGTTGTAATGTAGGATTATATTGATACTTGAAGATACATTGTGTGATGATATTTTGACATGAGATGCATAAAAGATAGACGATAAAAGAAACATGTGCCATGATGATTTGTTAGACTAAGCATGTGAGATAGATGTTGCATTCATTAAATGTAAAGATATAATATGAGTGAAAGTAGAAATGACTGCTATTGTGTTACCATGTTTTGCATAGCATGAATACATCTATTTCTCATGCATCATGAAAATATTTTCTAAGAAAAGATAGAAAAGAATTTATTTGCATACGTTTTGACTGAAAGACTGAATAAAAATAAATAGTCTTCTATGGGGTGGGGGCAAGCTGGCTGTTCCATATGAGGTGAATCAAATGGTATCACTCTCCCTTAAACTGAATTAGCCTCGGTGATTGCATGTAAAATAAAAGAAAGAATGAAAGACTGATGACTAAGAATACATGTTTTAAAAAATTTCATAGGACAAACATATCATTCATACATTTCTTATTGAACATTAGGCTCATAAATGAATTTTGTGATGTAAGTAACTTTGATGATGAAGATCTATATGAGTATTTTTTTAATGAACTATGCACATTAAGGATTTGTTTTTGATGCACATTTGCATAAAAGGCCTTTTGATGGAGGGAAAAGGCCTTTTAATAATTGGTTGGGTGTTAAAATGTCTCCGACCAATTGCCTTCTAATCATGTGCTAAAATGTTTTATAATTGGTTGAATGCAAAGCAAGAACGGGGTAGTGTTTTAAGTGTATGGAATTCGGTCATTTTTTCAAAGATTGCCCGATGCTGATGAAGGAATAGAAGAAGAAGATTATGCCTAGAGTTTTTGCCTAAATAGAGCCCAACAAAAATGAACATCCGACCGTGGTATCATGTATTATTTGTGTTAGCGATAGAGCTTCATATATGTTGATAGATTTAGGAACCACTCACTCATTGGCATCGTGCACACTTTCAAATCAATTAAGATGTTTGCCTGGTATATTTGAGTATGATTTTAATGTAATGTTGCCCTTAGGGGAATGTTTATATACTAAACATGTTTTAAAGGATTGTTTAATTGAGATAGCCAGCAAGAACTTATATGATGATATCATTATTATGATTAACATGAAGGTATACAATGTTATCCTTGGCATGAATTGACTGTTTAAAAAATTTGCAACCATAAACTGTAGAAGTAGAGTAGTGTACTTCCAACACTTGGATGATGACATGTATACTTTCCAAGGTATATTGAGTCATTCTAACTTACCTATTATTTGGGCAATAAATGCCCAACAATTGTTGGATAGTGATGCACTAGTTTCCTGGCAAGTGTGTTTGACACAAGTATAAAGAGTAGTACGAACCTAAGTGAAATCCCCATGGTGCATTGTTTTATAGAAATCTTTTTGGATGACCTACTAGGGTTACCTCCGAATATAGAAATAGAATTTTTTATTGATGTATACCTTGGCACAACTCCGATATCTAAGAATCCTTATAGAATGGCCCCAAAGGATCTAACACTAAAAAAAATTTCACGAAGAAATTTCATGTGTAACGTGACATTTTAGAATTTAAATAGAATGACTAGCATGACAATTGAAAATTTATATATATTCTCATAGTGAAGGGTTAAATTTTTATGAAAATATGAGAATAATTTTATTAAGTACGTTACAAGATTGAGAAAGTTTGGTGTGGAAAATTGGAAGAGTGTGCGGCTGTGCACGTGATATGTCCGCAGAAGTGCTAGTATCCGAGGAAGGATATGTGTTCGCAGAAGTGTTGGAGTTCGCGGATACTTAATTTAGGATGGACATGTGGTCGCGCATGAGTTGTGTTTGAGGTATGAGTTGTATTAGGGAAAGTGTTGGTGACCGCCGAAGTGTTTGTTTTTGTGAAAATGTTGGTGTCTTGCAAGTACTTGATTTAGAAAAAACATGTGGCAGCACATGAGTTGTTTATCCACGGAATGAGGTGTCCGTGGAAGTGTTGGTGTCTGTGGATGTGAGTTGGAATAAGGTTTTTTGCGAAAAGACATGTGAACATGGTAGATTGTGATTGGCGGACAATATGAGTAGATATCCACAGTGCAAGCGTTGGTGCCCACATATGTGAAGTGGAATCCACATAATGAGGTTCGTCCACGAATAGATATATGAACGTAGCGGATTGTGATTGGCGGACAATGTGAGGGAAGTGGATATCTGCAGCAGAAGGTGCACATCTATGGTGAAATTGCACACATTCGCAACTAAAGTACACGCGTTTGAGAAACTATACGGGACATTTAGAACACATTTGTCCACAAAAATTTTGGATTGTTAATTTATCAAAAAGAAAGTTTGAGACAAAGCCCTAATCATTCATGCATTAAGAGCCACAAAGTCTTGTATTTTTCTCTCTAATTCTGGTGAGGAAAACAAAGTGTAATATCCGAATAACGGTATGTGATGTAATTAAATGTTGGGATAAGCGGTACATTACGTTGTGTATTTATATGTGTTAAATTATGATGTATATTTATGGGAAAAATATTATGGGATGAAGTTAAGTAGGAAAACATGATGGAAAAGCTGAATTTTTGGTGTTACAGACGCATGTAGACGACATGGGGACGAGATATGTCGTCCGCACGTGTATAGGAAGCCGTCCCTATGTTTTGGGATGCACCAGGATGAGGTTTTGCGCGTCCTAGTAATTTATATTTACATTTTAGGAATTAAAGTGCATTAAATATAAAATAACCTCTACCTCAAAATTGGGTCAACCAATACTAAGCCTCAACCAAAATAGTCTACTGAAACCCAAAAGCAACAAGTCCAATTCCTCTTAAGTTTGGAACCTAGTAAATATATTTTTTACCATTTAGAACTTGACCAAAAAAATTACAGGATTTTAATCTTAGGTAGCCCAAAAATAAACTTAGGCAGCGGCCCAAGAGAAATTGGGTCGTAGTCTTTGCAACTTGCAAAGGTCTGGTCTCTTTCAGACCCTGCTTGGTCACGGCTTCCAAGCTGCGGCCTTCCTTCATCTCCAATGACTTTTTTTTAGAGTCACTAGCCAATATAAAAGGTAGGCAAGGATTCAGAGTTCCTCCGACCATGACCTCCCCTTAAAATCAAAAACATTCACATCCATAATGATACCAACACCAAAGTTTCACCCAACAATATATCATTCCAATATAACCAAAGAGTTCCAAGAAGGCAGATTCTCTTCTTACTTGAGGACCAAAAATGAATTCCAAACACCTCACAGCAATTGTTCACGCAACAATAATTTCTATTATTAGACATAAGAGAAAACAAATTCTATCAATACTGATCAAGGGGAAAAAGACAGATTCGTAGTGGAGAAGAAAAATCAAAACTTTTCTTACCTCAAAGAAATCCTACACTGCTCGATCTCTCTTTGCAAAATGTACTCCAAGCATTCACATCAATCCCCATAAGAAATTGGAAGTGTCCTTTAGAATCGATCAGAAAAAAAAAAACCCGACGGATTCTAGGGTTAAAACTCACCTTGGAAGGGAATGGAAATGCCAAAATCATCGGGATAAAAAAATTGTCCTTTGCATTCGCCTCCTCACGAAATGGGAGTTATGAAAAGGAGAAAAAACATCCCACACCAGTTGAAATAGGGGGGGTGTCTCCCCTCTGTTTCGACATAACCTCCGATGGGGAGGTTAACATCCCCATTAATTTTTTTTTTAAAAAAAATTCATGGGCTAGGCCACCCCGGATATCACAATAATAATCATGTGATATTTGATAATATTTCGATATGTACTATATAATACCATATTATTCGCTTTGAGTTGACACCTACACGTTTTTGTTTCTTTTACCTCAAAAGATTTTGTACTCAAGGTCATCAATCGACTGACAACTTGTAGGCTGGGCCTAGTTCTAGGAGGACAAGGTGAGCAATGAGCTTTGTTTAACGGCTTCCTCGGAAGTCTGCCGAAATTCGGCGAGGCTAGTTAGAAGTAGACATACATGTTGATGTCAATGGCCCGCGGGCTCCAACCTAAGCCTCTTCTAGTGAGGTGCCTGATCTTGTCTGGTCTACTACCGAGGATGACTTTGTACTAATTGGAGATATAATGTTACATATATAATACATTCCAAAATCGTATTCTAGTAATGTGAGATTGATAAAACTATTATTTGGTCTTGGCCCCACCAAATCTTCACAAGAATAGACATCACATATTCTTGTGTCTAATTAAACGTTACATTATACGTTTCTTGTAAATTTTATTTTTTGACATCTTTTTTTTGTATCAATCTATTTTTTCAATACAATTTTGAATTTTATACACTAATTGATAGGAAATTTTTTTTAAAACTCGAAATATTCCACTAATAAATACTACTAGCATGTACCAATGTCGACCAGTGGCCCCTCTTTGGTTGACCTGCAGTCTACCGGAGCCCTTCTGGTTGATCGCTGGTCGACCAGAATCACTGGAAAACTGCGGGTTTCCTGCATTTTTGCCAGATTTTTTGACTCATAACGACAAATAGCCCTCCATAAATTTCAAATATACTAATATAAACTAGAAGAGATAATTTTATAATTTTTTTTCAAAATTATATTATATTATATATATATATTAATTAATTAAATATAATTCAAATTCTGATTCGAAATATAACTCGTTCAAAACACTAACCAAAAACAATTATTTAGTCAAAATAATTTACCAAAAATACTTCACAATTAAATTACTGCTTGGAAAACCCCAATTTAAACAAAAAAATACATGTGCCGCTACACGACAAAACATGTTTAACATTTTAATCCTTGACAAAAAATTACGCAAAAATTTTACACGTGGCAATTTAAAATTTTAAAAATCTCACATTTGACATGATGCAATACAGTGTAGAAAGTATAAAAATTCCTACCTCAATGACGACCACGACAACTTTACCGACTAGCTAGCTTCACGTGCTATTGGAAGTGAGGCTCGAATCTAGCGACATCTTCGGAACCTATAACAAGGCTGATGTTAAAAATTCAACAATCACACAAGGAATACAATAAAGATCTTAAACCAGAAATCAACCCCAATCGAAAGGACCAACACAAGACTTACTAGCTCAACAAGGAACGACGGGGTTCCCTACGCCTCGAGTCAAGATTCTACACGATTGAGAACAAGATATGGTTGACAAAGCCGAATGGAGTTTGCTAAACCCAAATTCGACAAACAAACAGTGTGATCGACTAGAAACATAACTAAGGTTGACCCGACATGCAACAGATAACCAGAAAGTCCCACCGATCGACAAGACATTGTGACGGATGATGGAACACAATGCGCTTGACCCAATCCAACTTAGCAGTTGCGAAGACATAGCTGAGGCCATCCAAACCCGACCACGGTCAACAAGGCCCCACAGTGGTCAACCGATATCACAAAACAGTCGTCAAAACTCAATAAGAGTCAAGCGGAGAGCATACGGTAGTTAGAGACACAGCTGTGGTTGACGAGCATGACTATAGTTCGCAGGAACCTCACATCAATCGACCAAAATACACCAAGTGGTCGAACAGGGACCCCCCCCCTTCGCCCCACAGGCAACAGATAACCAGAAAGTCCCACCGATCGACAAGATTTTGTGACGGATGATGGAGCGCAAGGGGCGGGGGCCCGGC
>JAJTVF010006677.1:0-44939 GCA_022433065.1 Begonia loranthoides
TTGCCATTCAAATCCGGACTCTACCAATTATGTGGGTTACAATCACAACAATGCACTCTTAATTCAATAGAACTCAGTTTGGGGGCAGCATTCCGACTTTCAACACACTATTATATTATGTTAGAGCTCTCGAACACACTATTATGATTTTAGCATGTCATAGAATATGTATAAAAATTCATATCCATTTGAATTTTTTCAACAATATTACAATTTTACACAGCAAGTAATGGCACAACAAAATACGAAGCCTCAATTTGAGAAACCAACAACAGATCAATTTGCACGATAATATGCTTGTAAAAATGATATTACCCTTCATAACCTAGCATCTGCGATAAAAAATTTGGAAAACTAAGTTGGCAAAATTGCTCAAGCATTGAATAGTCGACCACCAAAAGCTTTACCTAGTAATTCCAAAGTTCCAAAAGGAGAAGGAAATGAGAACTTTGAGTCTATTATTATGAGAAACAACAAAGAAGTGGAGGCATTAAAAGTGTGACAATTTTTACCACCCACGTTATATCAACTACAATGCGTAACAATTTTACAATGACCAAATATTACATTTTACTAAATCCAAGTTTTGCACAGAGCTAAATACCACGGGGCATCACATTTTCATATGAGCAGTTTTAATAATGTAATGTGATAATTTAGAATTTAATAGATTACTTATTGTTAATTGGATCATTTTAATAAAGGACTTAGAATATTAGAAATATTGGAATTAAGAGAGTTAAAATAAATGATTTTATAAATAATAAAATAAAATAAGCATTTTGAGGAATTAGGAAAGCTGAGAATTAGTAAATAATAATGTGAGAATAATCCACGGTTAAGGAAAAGATTTAGTTGTTTGTTTAGTTATTTTATGTTTTGGAATTTAGGAAGTAACATGTAGAAAGGGCCAGATGCATTAGGAATTGTTGGATGTGGTTTAGGAACTTTTAAGATCAATTTGGATGGAGAAAGATGCTCCATGGAAGTGTTTAATGTAGGATGCCATTGGACCGTTGGATCGGTTTAGCACAAGGAACGTGAATCGTTGGATTGAGATAATTTTTTTTGTAGGAGTGTTTGTTTTCGTTTGAGTGTGGGAGAATGCTGAACCATAGAATTAGATTAGCGAAAGGAACAAGACTGTTAGATTTATGAAAGATTTTTCCGCGTGAACGTTTGATTTCACTTGTGCACAAAAGAAGGTTGAGTCATTGGATTGGTTTTAGTGGAGGGATCGTGAACTATTGGATTAAGAAAAGATTTTTTTTTTTCAGAAGAAAAATATGTCATGAGCATTAAGTAACTTACGAACGTCATCATTTTTACGTTTTTGCTTATTTTTGTAGTTGTGTTTGTGTCCACGACATTATTTTAAACGATGAGAACAATGTCGTTTGGTTTAGTGCGTCTCAATTATTAGCGTTAGAGTGTAAATGTTCGCTTTCACAGATGGATTAGTGTTTGCTTTCACATATAGATAACCGTCCACAGAAGGATTTTCGCAATGTTTAGTACACGTGGTAGACGACAAGTGATGGACGAAACTGCATATTCAAGTTTCCGCAAGAGCGTTGTCTTCTTTGAAAGTGTTGGCATCCGTGGTTGCTTTGGTAACCGCAAATGTAAGTTTTAGGATTTATTTAAGTCAGTTTTACATATTTCTTGCAAGGTACAATTTGATGCTTAGACTATTTAGGAAAATATAAACTTCAGACGTGATTTTGTGGGATTTTATCCCAAGAAGCTTTCTAGTTTTAGTCCTATAAATATTAGTGTAATACCCCGATAACATTTTCCCCGTATACGCGATGTAATTAATTTTTGGGATGATTAATATATTACATTGTATATCGATACGTGTTAAATTATGACGTATATTTATTGAGAAAATATTATGGGACGTATATTTATGGAGAAAATATTATAGGATAAAAATTAAGTATGAAAATGTGAAGAAAAGCTGAAATCTGACGAATTTGGACGATGGAGGACGACACAAGGACGAAGAATGTCGTCCGAAAACATGCTGAACGTCATCCCTACATTTGGACCAATGCAGGATAGAGCCCTCGCGTCCGAATTTGTCCCCTGTCTCTAACTGGACAGTTTCAGACGCATGCGGATGCTATGATTTTGAATCTGTCCAATTTTTGGACAGTTTAGGACGCATGCGGACGCTGGATACAAACGCCATCCTTCGTCCGAATGGTAGATTCAGATGAACGCGGACGAAGGCAAGGACGACTTCCTTCTTCTGGAAATGCAATTTTGATAGTAACAATGAGGATTACGGTCGCACACGGACAAGGCCAAGACAACTCCTCTCATCTGAAAGGTCCCAGATCTGTGAATAATTAGGGTTTTAAATAATGGACAATTTGTCATTTTGTCCATTGAAACGCACTAAAGAGACATGGAGTCATCTCCCCCATGCCTGGACTATGTCGAAGGACGCCCCTCCCTCTCCGCTCAATGTACGAACGTCTCCCTCTAGGTAAGGCCTTAGATTTAAGCCATTCATGTTTACTTTTTTAGTTTAACTTTTCTTCCTGCGTGAGTGAGATCCTCCTGCGAGCGAGAGAGCTTCCCCTTGTGAGTGAGTAAATTCATCCAGTAAAATTGTGAGGGAGTTAGTGTGACTTCTTCAGAGTGACACGAGGCTCTGTAAGCTGAGGATGTAAGCTAAGGGTGTGCTGGGTGTGAGCTGCTACCTTTGTTGTCCATGAGGAATTTCTTCATTAAGGGTAAGGATTGGGTAGTGTCTTGGCCAGTGGAGGCCCTACCCACAAGTAATGTGCATGCGTCTATGTTATTTCCTTTGTTGATATACTGCTGTTAATTTCCTGTAATATTCTTACTGCAAATACTGATGAAATGCTTAGAGAAGTGATGAATGCTTACTGAATGCTTACTGCTTAAATGATAATGTCTGATGTTAAGCTCTGTAGTTGTAAAGAATGATGAACTAAGACCACAATATGTTAAGTAGAAATGAGCTATGAGTTATCCCCTTGATGATGATCCTATTATGTTGAATGTAACTTTATTTTCTTACTTGCTGTAGTGATAGCTTCCATATATGTTAGTGTTAATTTTAACCTACTGTTGTTAGTGTGCAAATATCTGTGATAATTGGAAGTCATAACACCCTTAATTTGAGCACATTTACTAGGATAATAATTGTAAGTACTTTCTTAATTTAAGCATATCTAATTAACTAGAATGATAATTGTAACAATGACCCTTAATTTGAGCATGTTTTATTAATCTGAGCATGTTTAATTAATCTAAGCATGTTTAATTAACTAGGTTAATAATTAACTGGGTTAATACTTGTAACAATAAACTAAGTTGTTAATTAGAAATCTATAATTTGAGCATGTTTACTTTAAACGTACACTATCCTTAGTCTACTTGCTCATAATTAATTTATGCTATTATTGCTTAGCAATATATTAAGTACGTTTTGCTTGATTGCGACCTTCATGTCCATAAGCATGTCGTTTACTATCACATTTGCTATTTATCTATCTAATATTAAAAGCATGTTAGTTCACTATTACGTTTGTTGTTTAATTTATAATTTAAAAGCATGATGTTCAAGTATGGTACTCATATTCCCCATTTCAATTCGCTGCTATAATTTTCCGTTTAATTACTGTCATTCAGTTACAGGCACTATTCAATTATCATTACTTTCCTTTATATGCACTATTTAATTATTGTTATTTACTTTCCTTTATATGTGCTATTCAATTATGGTTATTGTTATGTCATACTGTATCAACTTGCATCATGCTAATAGAAACAAATAGGGAGTGTCACCTTGGGGGCGGTACACACATGCATTATGTGAGAAAAAATGATAAATGAAAAGAATGAATGAAAGAAAAGATGATAGAGAGTTGGGGAGTGGATGGGTAGTTTGGATCTAATCTGGTAGCTAAACTACACCCATACCTTGTTGGGAATGGGACTAGCTACACAAATGAGGTTAGAAGCCGATCAAACTATACCATCACACATGGGTTCCTCCAATCTCCCGCTTGACGTAGGAGTTATGAATGAATGAATGAAATGCAATAAAAAAATTTGTTTGGGGCGGACCTATTCCAAATGAACTAAAGAGAGGCATACATCATACTGCATAGCTCATTCCTGATTGGGTCTTTAGGCTCACATATTACTTGTGGTGTAGGTACATATACGAGAAAACAATGAATAGATCCAGAAGCAGGGATGAAGGATTTGCACGCACGGGAACTTGTGGATGGCTAGGCTAAGGAAAGTAAAAGATAAAAAGTGTTTTGTAATTTATATGTAATACTTTGTCTAGTATTTCTTACATGAGTTATTTACGCTTCCGCTATGTTTGATAAATGATTTTATAACTATGACGATTTTCATAATGAGTATAACGAAAGTGTTTTGATGGTCCATCTTTTCAAAGCACTCTGATTTCATTGAAAAGGATTTTTCCACTGTTTACAAAAGAAAAAAAAAGTTTTGAATTTTAACGCATTTTAAAAGGTTATGAAAAGTCGGGTCGTCACAATTAGAGTTTGGGTTTAAACCCTAATCACCTACGAACCCCAAGACGTAGGAGTTTCTCTCTAGCTCTTGATTGAAATTTTCTCCAAATTTCTGAAGGTAGGTTGCTACTATAATGGTTTGATACTTTTTCTTAGACTAATAGCGTTAAAATGTATCCTTTTGTTAATCGGTTCTTGGTTTATTTTAAGGATAATCCGTGCATTGAAGAAAGTTGAACAATTAGATTCCACTAAGAACGCTATGTAAGAGATGTTTTCTTTTGTTTGGCCTTTGGCTGCATCACAAAGTGCTAGGGCAAGGTAGTGTGTTTAATTGACTGTTTGATGCCTACGAGCTGTGAATCGAGGGTGTGTTTTTATTTTCAGCTAATATGATTCTTTATTTGAGATATGTGACGATGACTTGACTGTTTTCATGCATGTTTGATGATACTTTTGAATAGTATGTTACGTTTCATTCACTTGAGGATATGATTACTGTTATATTGATGCATGTTAGATTGTTATCATGTATCATGTATGTTCCATACATCATGTTTTTCAAAAAAAAAGAACGAAAACGGTTTACATGCATATGTTTTTATATAAGAAAGACAGAAACAGAATTTAAGATATGAAGGTTTAAGGAAAGGCTATCCCAAAGTTTGGTCTTATATGGGATAAGCTTGTTAGCCCTGTTAGGTCGGGCCTTAGTTGAAGTTCACCTAGTGGTTGTGAATTGAGTGCACAACACTAACGGAGGTCTCGGTAAGGGGGCCTATCTCACCGAAGTTCACAAGACTCAGTGGTGTGTTTCCTTTAGTTGTGCCTACTCTTCCCATAAGAATCTCAACAAAGGTTGCGGGTCATTAAAAGAAAGAAAATAAAAGAAAGAACAAAAAGACATGTTTTTACGAAAATGCATTGCATACTAGGTGTTAGATTCATAGTTTTAACTTGTGATGTAGGTAATGATGAATTTCATTAGGAACATGATGATATAATTAATGGATAGTGCAGTTGAAGAGAAATTCTCATGAGCGAAGTCAAAGCATTGTCGAAGCGAAGTTGACCCGTAGGTGAGGATTTTAAGAAAATAGAGGAAATAGAAAGACTTTATTTTTTAATTATATTTTTATCAGTTGGATTTTAGTTTTAAATGTTTATATTTATTTTTAGTATGAGTTTTACTATGATGAGAGTTATTTAAAAAAACTTCTATTATGTGGCACGATTTTTATGTTTGATGTATTTTTTTAAAAAATAGCAAGAAAGAGGTTTTAACATTTTCAAGCATTACAAAAATTCTGTTTTGGATTAGTTTCAAAAATTCTGTTTTGGATTAGTTTTCTATGATTAAAAACATATGGAAATGTTAAAATAACTTTTTGGTCGTCCTGTATGGAAGAAATTCATCATATATTGCATGTTGTGCATCAACTATGGGAATTGGTCAAAAATGTACAATTTTTGTTTTTGAAGATGATAGTCAACCTAACAGATTCATAATTTAAAACTATTTTTGCCATGTTAATAGAGACGCCTTAAGGAAAATATTGGCTTTAGAATTGAAGAAATTGGTTGAGTATAATGTTAGTTATGAATTTTTGAAATTGGAGAAAAATAGTAAGGTGAAAAGTTGGGTATTTGGATGCATGTTAAATTAAATTGATGTGTGTTACCTTAAGCATGCATGATGGGTGGTCTAGACTAATTGGTATGTTAAAGTAATCTTTTTATGAAAATATGAGTCTTGGAATTAAGGGATTTGGTTAAGTGTAATGGAAAGTGTGCAAGTCTTAAGTTCCATGAATATGATTGGATACTAATGTGAAGGTATTGTAATTTTAGATTGATCACAACAAGGAAATATTTTCTTAAGTGTTGTAAATGTGTTAAGAGTCCAAGTAAGTGATGTTGTATGTGTGCTGCTTTCGAGACTACATCACGGGACACTAGGTTTAATTGGTTGGATTGATAATGTCAACTAATTTGGATTCGTTACATTAAAGTCATGCTCTATTATAAGATGTGATAATTTAAAGGTTAATGAATCAAAACGTGTTAATAGAGATAACATTATTCAACATTTAGATTAACAAATGTGATGTTATGTTCAATTGGTTATGTGTTGTTGAGTATTTGAGATATGTTCTTACATTGTCATTTCATGCCAATTAAGAGGTTATGGTTAATTTCATATTGAGATGGATATATAGGATGTTTCTCCCATATTAATCATGAATTCAAGCATTATCATGCATCATGAAACATGTTTTCAAAAGAAAAAGAAATGATTTTTCTTGTATATGTTTTCATTAAGAAATACTGAAAAGGAAAAATGGGTCATTGTGGGCAGGATTGAGTCGGGTTGTCCTGAGAAGTAGACCAAATGTTGTCTACTCTTCTTAGAGCTTGAATTAGGTTGTCCTAAGAGGTGGACAAAATGGTGCTTACTCCCTCCTGATGGTTTCCCTAATGAATGGTCAAGTGAATAAAATGGAAAATAAGTCATCACATGTTTTCATAAAAAGCATATGGCATGGTGCATCATGTTCATGTTTATGTTAAGTTATACATTGCTTACTAAGTATTAGGCTCATAGATGAATCATGTGATGTAGCTGAAGGGTATGATGAGAATTTACATATGGATTGACTTGACTGAGCTTGTTGTGATTGCCTTTGTAATATTCGACTTTTTAAATGATTTGAAAATGCCACATGTAAATTTTTTGCGCTATTTTCGGTCAAATGGGAAAGAGTTTATCAGTTTTGTCATGTAATGACGACGTGTGCATTTTTTTGTAAAATAATCAAATTGAGTTTTTCCGAGCAAAAGTTATTTTCAAAAAAGTTTTTGGCAAATTATTTGAAATAAGAAATTATTTCGGTTGGTGTTTTAATAGAATTGAATTTTAAATTGGGATAACGTAATATAAAATATATATTTTTAATTAGATAAATTTTCTTAAATTTTTTAATAGAAGAAGAAGAAGAAGAGAAGACAGAGTCTTCTGTCTTCCCTTTTTCTTCGCGGGTAAGAGAGGAGAGGCCAAGAAAAGGGAGGGATTCGGAATGGAGCTGGTTTCGACTTCCGATCACGGTTTTTGGGTTCGGGTTCGGGTTCGGTGGATAAATCGCACTGCAGAAAACAAGGCTATTCATTAGAATGGTGAACTAATCGACCGGGATGGAGCTGGATGATCAACCAAGGGGTCGCGAGAGATAATCCACTCATCGTGTTCGATCGTCCACGTAGTGGGCGATTGACAGGGGATTTATGGTCGATTGGCCAGCAGTGGACAATCGACCAGAAATCCTTCCTATTTGACCGAGAATGTGCAAAATCAGGTAAATTGTTCTGTAATCTGTCCCGATTTGACCCTTTGCTGCTTTGGCACAATCGATTTTGGGTCATTTACCTCTTGGTTGGGTTCCTAGACTTGACATAGGGCCATTTCACCTATTTTGTGACTTATTATTGGGAATGCTTGTCCGTTCACAAGGTTGAGGCTCGGTCTAGTTTAAGGGTTACGAGTGGACTTCCCACTAAATTCATTCTCGATTGACTTTAGATGAGTTTCCATGACCACTGAGTTCTATATGGTGGAGAGTATGTCGTATAGACCACTGTGAAGTACCAGTTGACCCTTGACATGTCTCGTCGACGCTAGATGGTCTCGATTGACTGTTGTTGAGTCTGTTTGAGGGTGTGAAGTCCCAGTTGACCCCCGACGTATCCCATTGACATTGGATGGTCCTTATTGACTATTGTTGAGTTTGTTCAAGGCTGCTAGTTCCCAGTTCACATTCGTTTTGCCTCAACAATAGTTGAGTGGTCTTGGTTGACCTTTAGGATGCCTTTTTGACCATGGTTGGATTTGATTGGCTTAAGCTATGTTTTCTTGATTGTAGATCGGATCGGGTCGAGTGTGTTGTGTTCAGCCTTTCAACATCGTGTCTTGTCGATCGGTTGGACTTGCGGGTGGTCTGTTGGGGGTGTCGGGTCGACCATGGTTGTGTTTAGTCGACTATACCATTTCTTTTCTCAGAGTTGGGTTTAACGAACTTCATTCTTGTTTGTTAGTCATATCCCGTTAAATCGTGTAGATTCTCTGTAACAACTTGCATTTTACTTTCTTAAAACGTGTAATGTTGAAGATATTTTTCTTTTATAGAAAACAACGGAAGACTTTTATTAGTAAAACAAAATAGTTGAAAACATGATAATTAAAATTCTTTTCTTTTACAATTTAAATACTTTACAAAACTCTTTGCAAATCATTTCTCTTTCTTTAATCCTTTAGCCTAGCAAGCCAATAAGTTCCGCACGTGGGAATTCTTGAACAACTGCTCCTATCCTTAATGTCATGCATACCTTCATTACAAGACTTAAACTATGAGTCTAAAGCTCAGTAAGCGATATAAAATATGTAGTATGCAACATGCCATGCCCTTTTAATTAAACATATGCAATTTACACTTTCATTTTGATATCTTTTCTGTCTTTCTGTGTACATTGTCTACTTTTGTAGGGATAAGACAGGTATCCACCACAATTATTGTAAAATCTGAGAATTTTTAAATAATTTTAAAATGCCACGTACAAATATTTCGGGAATTTTTGGTGAAATGTGTAAAGCTGGCCTATTTTGTTGCGTAGGGACGACGTGTGCATTTTTCCATCGAACGGTCAAATTGAGTTTTTCGAGCAGAAATTTGTTTTTGGAAATGTTTTGATAAATTATTTAAATTGAAGAAAAATTTTCAATTAGCGTTTTGAAATGAGTTGGGATTTGAATTGGGTTTAGAAACTGAAACTTAATTTCATTTATTTGAAATATAAAATATATATTGTATATTATAAATTAATTTAATAAATTATTATTAGTTTTTTTAAAAGAAGGAGAAGAAGAAGAAGAGATTCAGTCTTCTTCTTTGCGAGCCTGAGAAAAAAAAGGGGATTCGGTTGAGGGGAGGATTTCGCGAGGTATGAGCGCAAGACGCGGGCTGTCAATTCAAGCTTATGGTGTCCGCAGGTAGTCGAGGGCTTTCGAACGTGGTGGTTGCATCATCTGCCCGAGGGTATTTCTCGAGAGAAGAATTTAATGCGATCAAGCATTCCTTCGGCTGAGCTACGGATGAGCGAGGCTCGAGCTTCAGGCGACTCTGGAGCTTCGTTTGAGGGCGTTCCAAAGCGGGAAGCTGTGTTCTTCCACTGCCGATTGAGGTAAGGTTATCGTCTATTTTTGGCCTCTCGGCCACTATCGCCTCTGTTTACTGCTATCTTTACGAAAATGCGTTGGATACTATTTAGGGCTTTGGTAGAATTGCCCTGTGTCCACCATTGTTTTACAATGGTGTATATTTTGATTTATGCACCTTGTTTTGGACTTCAGTTTTTTTGATACTATTGGTCCTCCACTGCCTTGTGTTAGAATTTGCTTCTGCCATTGATGGTGAAATTGGTTTTAGCCATGTGATTGAGGAAATTGCTCACTATTTTACTTTGTTTTGATCACTGGGTGATGTCCTGTTTTAGCTACAGTTTAAACTAAATTGGTCCACTTGCTGTTGTGTTTACCTTCGTTATTTTGGTTCCTGCTCTGAATGTTGCCCTTGATAGGTTATGTTCTTTAATTTTGTTTTTTTCCGATAGAATCTATGAAAAGATATTACCTTGCTGGTTTAGGTCCTGTAATTTGGTTTCTGCTGAGAAAATTGGTTGCTGTTTTGGGAAGAAAGGATTAAGGGTAAATAGCTTAGTTTTGCTTTGGGTTCAGTTTAGTATTATGCTTTTTGTTTGTGGTTAATGCTTGAAGGGCAGTATAGAGAACTTACACTTCATTGTTTGGGCTTTGTTCTCTATTTCGTTCATTGCCTTGGCAAAGATCATTGTGGACTCATGCTCTATCAATTAGGTTTATTCAATGCCTACTGTTTGTTGAGGTTTGGCGATTGGTTATAGCTAAGTGATGAATTGAGAGGGTTCTTAAGTGAGTTTTAGATGAGTTGGTTTACAATGATAAGTATGAAGATGGACGTTAGGTTTAATCCATTGTATATGTTGTAATCCTAGATTTGGTTTTCAGTTTGGGACTCATGATTGTCCCTAGAAACTACCTTAAACTCTAGTCTTGTTTAAAACTTGTACGTTATCCCTTGTATGTTTGTTGGGACGTTGACACTGACCTTGTTGTAGGTTCTGGAGGTGTCGGTTGATTCGACTTTTCGCTTACAACAGCGCGTGGAGCTAGTTTGTTGGTAAGCTTGTCGTGGTCGCCGTTGAGGTAGGGATCTTTATACTTTCTACACTGCATTGCATCATGGTTTTTCAAATTGCTATTTTGTGGGATACTACACTTGAAAACTTGACGGGGACTGTTCGACAACACATTATTTTTTACATAACAGTATGCTTTCTCACATTGACATTCCATATATGATTTATTCTTCATATTCTACCATATTAATGATGTGATATCTGTGCATGTGTTAGAAGGATGAATACTTTTGATCTTTTAGACACTGTAGCACTAAAGCATCACGAGGCTATCTGGCGACATCTTCTATTGTGAAAAGATAAGTTATATGATGCGAATATTGGGAGAATGAATCCTCTTGATGTTTTAAGCACTCTAGTGCTAAAGCATCATGAGGCTATCCTGCAAAATCTTCTACTACGAGAAGATTTGTTATGTATAGTGAGAGGATGAATCCTCTTGATGCTTTAGGCACTCTAGAGATAAAGCATCACGAGACTATCCTCGTGCAATTCTCTACTACGTGAAGATTGGTCGTTTACATGCGAAATGACGATGGGGCATTCATGATATGTCATCAGGTTTTGAGCCCTGGAAGTGGAAAAGAGGATGGGGCATTGGTGACATGTCCTCAGGTTGTAAGTCCTAAAAGTTGATAATGGAGATGGGAAGGTGATGATGCTTCCTTGGGTGTGAGTTCCTAAACCTGGCAAGGGTACTTTTCACACGGAGTTGATAGGGTTGTCAATGGTGAAGATTAGCCTATCCAAGTTTTGAGTGCTTACCCTAACTCTTTTTTTCCCTAACTCGAGATTCAACACTTCTCAGAGTTTAGAAACTTGAAATTGTATTTCATCATTCACAACTTCTACCTTTTTTTACTAAGAGACATTATAAAGGTGACGCCTCTTAAAAGTTTATTGTAAGGTTTGATTGTCGCTCAGAAAATTAATTGGATATAACCGGGGAGGTTATTGAGGAAAGGAAACTTCAAGGAGGAGCCAGCGTGGACGCAGGCAATGTTGGAGAAACAACATTAACAAAATGGTTGCATTTATCTCTCTTACTCTTTACTTTTTATGCTTCTTTTTGCTTGAATATCAACAATAACATATTTAGTAAAGAAAAAATATAATATTTGAGTAAATGAATAATTAATTTATAAGGTTGATGACCCCCCCCCCCCCCCCCCGTCTCTGTCCTCCTCTTAGGTTAATTCCTCCTCTTAGGTTAATTTCGATCCTACAATTGGTTTCTAGACAGGTTATTAAGCTTGTTTGTTGCATTAAAAAAATTGTTATGGCGTTTAATATCAATAGCTCACAAGTAAAGGGGCAATCTATTTCTAGGCCTCATTTCTTCGATGACAATAATTTTACATACTAAAAATCTAGAATGAGAATATTTGTTCAATCTATGGATTATGACTTGTGGTGTATTTTTGAAAATGGACCCTATGTAGTCGTTAAGTTAGAAAATGGTACAAATGTCCCCAAACTACTTGTTGAATATAATGATATTGATAAATGTAAATTGAGTATGAATGCTAAAACAAAGAACACGTTGTATTGTGCACTCAATAGGGATAAATTTAATAGATGGAAATTAATGAGACACACAAGTGCACCAATCAAGTGAAGAAGAATAAATTGAGTATGCTAGTACATGAATATGAATTATTTGCTATGGATAAATATGAGACTATCAGTCAAATGTTTACTCGATTTACTAATATTACTAATGACTTAAAAATTCTTAGTAGAATTTATCCCAACGAAAAATTGGTGAGAAAAATTCTCAGGTGCCTTCAAAGATTGTTGCCACCAAAACTGACTGCTATTCAAGAAGCTCGTGATCTCAAGGTATTAAAGATAGAGGAACTCATCGGTTCTCTAATGATACATGAGATCACGTTGAAGGCAAATGAGTAAGTAAAACAAAACGAGAAAGAAGTCTCAAAGAAGAAGGATATTGCTCTTAAAGCCCCACTTGCAATCATCTTGGGTTTGACAAAGAAGATGATGATGAGTTGATAGCTCTCATGACTGAAAAGTTCAAAAAAAATTTTCAACTGAGAAAATTGCAAAGAGAAAGTATTACTAAAGAAGAATACTGCTAAAAGAGAAAGAGGCCTTATGTTTTAAATGTTGAAGGTCAGGTCACTTCAAAGCCAAGTGTCGTCAAGCAAAGAAGACACCAAAAGCTTTCAAGAAGAAAGCAATGATGGCCTCATGGGACGAGAGTAAACATGATTCATCATCCGAGGATGAAGAAGTGGCAAACATGTGTTTCTTGGCTAAAGAGAATAAGGTACATGACTCTTTTAGTGATCTTGATGATAATTTTGATAAAAATGACTTATTAGATGCATTGAGGAATTGTAAGAACAATTTAACATAATGATATCTAAATATGAATTCTTAAAAAAGGAAAATGAAAATCTTGTGAAAAAGCATGTTAGTTGTAAAGCCTAGTTTATTTGAAAAGCGTTTTTCTCTATTTAAAATTCATGCTATATAATTTTTGCTTAATTTATTATAATGTAATAAATCTCAATTTGAAAACATATCAGAGTTTTATTAAGCGGAAATAGATAATAAAACATATTTTAGGTTTTTACAATAAAAGTTCACGATTACAAGATATTTATTAAATTCAAAATACCAATATACTGTGAGCCACAGCCAATCATGTTGAATTCGGCTAATAACCCAATGGATCATCCTGAAATATCTCCTCCTCAGCTAGTACACCAATATCGTCATCACCTACATCACAGGGAATACAATGAGTCTAACGCTTAGCAAGAATTAGAATGGAGGTAGTGCTAATGCTTTAGGCATGATCATATGATGTATTTATAGAAAGAAAAAACCGTATTTATTCTACTAAGCCAAGAGTCGGATATCTCTTATGGTCATGTAGCTATCCGTCACTCCTACATAGAGATTCATTCTATGGCCTCAGTCTCATGACAGTCACTGCACTCCTTTGTTAGAGACGTTGGGGATTTTAGTACAAGAGAAGAGGATGCACTTATGGTCCACGTGGTTCACTGTCACTCTGATGGGGAGATACATCCTTTGGTGTCCCCACCAATGGACCGTCACCAAATCTCTCGAACCCCCACATGCTTATTTACATATATTAACTATGACATACATTATGTTGACAATTTCATAAGCCCTAAGTATGATGCATGAATGTCAATTATAGTTCACAAAATATCAGGAAAATTAAACAACAATATTAACAATTTATGGAAAGAAATTTAAAGACTTATTATCTTATCACTTTCGTTATTTGACGATAATAATTTTAAGTTTTACTAACATTTAGGCTTTAGAAATTTAAGGTAACAATCAAACTTTGCAAAAATACTTCAAGCAAAAGAAATCATAAACAACCCGTGATGTAGGGCCTCCTCTAGCCAACTACACTTTAATTCTTACCTTTGCTGAATATTCCTTTGTTCCTTAGCGTTTTTAGCTCTTATCATTTCCTTCTTTATCGTTAATACCTTCACAATAATATTTACCAATTAAAATTCATTATTTATTATTCCGTTTCTTTTTATTAATCATGGATAATACTGATCAAGAATATTCCTAGGAAAGAATGCCCTTGGCGATTCTCCTTAGACATAATATCCTTTCCAAGTAAGTTCCCAAGAAAGACTTGAGGGTCACAACGGTCCTCATTAAATAACAGTCTCCTTAGACAGAACTTATTTACACATTACAATTACACCACTAATATTATATAATATTGCGATAATAACGATATTATATTTTCAATTAGTATTTCTAAAATAATATGGCAATAATAACGATAATATATATCCAATCACTATTTCTAAAATAATATTATGATAATAATGATATTATATTTTCAATTAATATTTCTAAAATAATATTGTGATAATAACGATAATATTGAACTAATAATTATCAACTAAATATTTGAGAGGGACAGAAAATCGTTATCAAAATGCCTATGGCGATCTCGTAATTCCTTTCCTTCGAATTCCCCGCTTATGGCCAAAGTGACATTTCCACTCTTGAACTTTATCACCCAAAACCTCACTATTTTCTCTCCAAAACTTCACAACTCACTATCTCCTTCACCTCCCTCTTTCTCTTCCCTCTTGGTGTAATTTTCCTTCAGCAATTCATGCCTATTTATAGGCATTTCCCCTTCATTCTTCGTCCATTCAGCAGGTGCCAGCAAGGAGAAAATTTGGGTGGAAATTAGGTCAACATTTAGTCCAGCAAAATATGTCGGCATGCAGTGAGTCCGATCACCTCCATGCGACCAGATGCGAGATGTCAACCAGACCATTGCCAAATTCATGCGTCTAGATCAACGCATCTCAGTGCTGCTTCTTTATTTCACAGGGCGACGTTGTTCCACTAAACAAAATATCTTTGGGACAAGTCAACCTGTCCAAGTATATCAACCTCACCCACATGAAGGGGCTATCATCCACTCTCACATCACTTAATCATTTCATCCATTAATTTATTTTAATTTCTTAATTCATTTAATTAATTCCAATTTTAATCATTTCCATCAAATAATTATCTCATAAACATTCATATCCAATTTACACTAAATTAATTTCCCAAATATTTTCACTTAATTCCATTACAGGAAATTGGGGTAGTACATTCCATGAGAAATTCATTACAAAATCTGCAAAATTCATAAATATTATATTTTTTAGCCCGATAAAATTCCGGGGTATTACATTAGTATTGTTCAATCATTTGAGAAGGAAATTAACAATTTGAAAACTAAAAACTGATGACTTGAATGCTATTGTTTTAAAGTTTACTAATGGAAGTAAAAATTTAGACATTCTATCGGGAAAACAAAGAGTTACATTTGATAATTTTGGAATTGGATATTAATCATTTCAAAAGAAAAAAGGTTTATAAAAGTTTCTTTGTAGTCTATCCACTTGTCATGCATGTAATGCAGTAGGGCATAAATCTTTTACTTGTCCATTAAAATTGAATGATAGAAAGACATCATCTCAATTTGTATAGATTTCTAAAGGAACCGAAAGTAACTCTCAAGAACCCAAAAAGATTTGGGAACCTAAGAAAAACAACTAAGTTTTGTTTGTAGGATGGAGTTTCTCCCATGAAAGGTAAATAACTTGGATATTGGATATTCAAAACATACAATAGGAGACTCCTCAAAGATTACCCTCCTACTTCAAGAAGAGAAGAAATGTAACTTGTGGAGGTAATCAAAAAGGGCTACATTGTTGGCATCAAAGTTTTTGGTAATTCTTCAATCCTTACCTTTGAAAATTTTATTGATGAGTATAAACATTATATATCTAATATGTATAAAGTGATTTTTGAATCAAGAGTATACATGATTGAGGGTTATCTAATGAATATGTTTATGCTCATGACTTGAATAATTTTTTATGCTTTGGTGAGAAGTGTTTTTATTGTGAATTCCTCTAGTGATTGTTGATCTTGTCTTAAAACATTAGGGCATGTAGGAATTGATTTTTCAACTAAGATTTCTAGAAACAATGTTGCTAAGGATCTTCCTATGATTACATTTGAAAAGGGAAAATTTATGATGATTGTCAAATGGAAAAGCAAACCAAGAGTTAATTTTCTTATAAAAAGTGTGTATCATCTTACAAATCCCTTCAGTTGCTTCACATGGATTCTTTTGATAAATCCAGGAATGCTAGATAAGAAAAAAAATTCAATGCATATGTCTTTGTACATAACCTCTAATTAAAGGATCATTTTCCTTAAATCTGTCCTTTCTATTCCATGTCATCTAGTTAACCTATACAAAGTGCCAGTTGACCTCAAACTGTATAGATTGTGCAAAAAAATTATTCCTGAAGAAATCAGTTGACCTATTTCTTGACTCCGTCAACCAAAAATTTGATAGATTACCCCCCAATTTTAATTCAAAGGATTTGGTCGACCGCCGATTAGTATCGGTTGACTGCTGCATCGATTTTAAAACAGATTAGGTAGACCCAAATCCTCAACCACGTGATAATTTTCTCTCCTCTTAGCCGATTTCTCTATCTCTGATCATTCCTCTGCTAAAAATTCTCCTCTTCGGCCTCCTTAGCTCTCATTCAAGTGATTATTTGGTCTCTCCCCTTCCAATTTTCACTCGCCAAACGTTATACTCAATTCAAACTAGCAATTGCATCCCGAGTCAAAGGAAAACATAAGCTTTCTACAGATAAGGGCGGTTCCTCTAGACCTTCTCCTCCGTCAAAATATCCCACTAGATTATTTCTGAATGCCGAATGCAACCAACCATTTGACAATGACTTTAAGAATAAATTGTTGATTTTAGCATGAAAAATTTCCTTTTCTAGTCTAACTAGTTTGTGTTTAGAGCATATTTACATGGAGATGAAATTGTTCAAACTATATAGCTTAGACGGACCTTATTTTGAGAATGCTATTTGGTTATTTTATGCTAATTTGGTATAGTCTCCACGACTGCTAAAAGTGACCAGTTATGTGTATGGAACGAAGATTAGTTTGAATGCACATAACATTAATATGTTGTTGGATTTTGAGGAGGGGATGGTACCAAAGATTACTACAATACCTCTAAAGATCCCGAATTTATCAGTCGTGATGAAAGAATTGAGTTTCTTCAAAATTTTCTTAAGGATCCAAATGTTGAAGTATTTTTCAAGCCCAAGGCAAAAGATCTAAGTGTTCGTGCTTGAGTTATTCACCATAGGTTCACATACAACTTATTACCGAGATGGTCATCAGGACCACGTGAGTTATATGAACCTATATCTGCTTGAAAAGATTTTTAATAGAATTCATTTTAACATTGGGCATATAATTCTTCATCAAATGATAGAGGTTGCTGGTAGCTCTTCAAAATCTCTATCAGTCAACCTTCTCCTAACCCATTTGTTTTGAGTTAGTGGTATTGCAATTCATCTTTCTAAGTCATCTCTATCAGTATGTAGTGTTTGTTGGACCTTATGCACACCTATAGAGTGGGGAGTGAATTAGGTGAGCTAACTTTTTTGTGTGATATTTATTAATCTATACCTAAGTGATTTATCACAAGTATAAAATCAAACAATCACAAATGTAAAGAGTAAGGGATAGAGAAGTGCAAACAATTTGTTGATGCGGTTTGGCAACCCTGCCTATATCCGTACTCCAGGTTTCCCACTTGGAGATCCTTAACCCACTAACCTCCTCGGTTAGTGATGATTGACTTTTTGGTTTTCAATCAAACCTTTACAAATGACTATTCTCAGGGCACCACTCTTTCTTTTAACTATTCGCAAGGCGTCACTCTTTGTTCTCTGTTTGAGTACAAATAATGTAAAATAAAGAATACAAATTCTAAAGCCTAATCTCTCAAGTTTGGGAATAGGAGAGCTAGGCAAAGCACTTAATTGGCTGAGAGAAATTGAGTAGAAAATTTGGCATCATTTCGATATGGCTCTCTCTTAGTTTGATTGCATTTCAAAGTGTTTTTATATATAGAAACTCTCTGTGCGGTCGACCACATCCTATTCCGGTCGACTGTTATCCGACCGTTGGAAAGTAGCCGTTATGCATTTGGTCGTCCATTTTCAACTTCAGTCTCTGACTCTGGTCGACCTATCCACCTCCAGTTGACTGCTTTCATGCTTATCAAAATATGGCTCGAATCTGTCCATTTTTCGGTCGACCAGTTCTTCAGCAGTGGTCGACCGCTTTCCTATATTGGCTCTTCTTCAACCTTTCTAGTTGACCACTCAGTCAACCTATACTCTGTGTTTTGCTCTTCTTGAAGTGTTTAAGTCCCAAAACTTAACTATTAGCTATATGGACTTAAAAAAACATGTTAGAACACATAAATACTTTTGTTAAGGGGTATTTCCAATGAAGAATAATTATAAACTAAATGATAATCACATTAAGCACATTCAAAACATAAACATTCATCATAAAAAAAATAAGCCTAAGGTCTATTAGGCAAACAATCTCTCCCATTTTTGATGATAATAAATATATATTAAGTTGTTTATTTTTCAACCTAAGCATGGGCATGATATGTATTGCATATATGATTTTTCCCCCTTAGCTTATGCAATTTATCTCTTTTAGTTTTATACAAATCATGCAATTTATCTCTTTTAGTTTTATACAAATCATGCATTTAGTTTTATACAAAGTCTTTCCCCCTTTATCAATATACTAATTCAAATCAATGGGGTAGGATAAATAAAAATAATTCAATCAAATTAACTATCCCCTTTTGCCATTAAACATACATAATAGTTGGGGCAAAAATAAAAAACAAATCAATTATATTTCTCCCTCTTAGCATACCAATTGTTGGGAGAAGATCTAAGTGAATACCAAAAAAATAATTCAATTAAAAAATATTTCTACCCCTATGTTAACATACAAATTCAAAACAACGGGGATATCATATTACCAATTGTTAAACCAAAAAGAATATGCATACAATAAACTCAATTCAATTCAAGAGTATAACACAATTATTTTATCAAACAGTTATACATACTCTTGATCGAAAAAAGAAAAACACGTAAGTGCTTTTCTTAGGCACCCGAATCTTTTTTGGTCCTTGATTCTTGAGAATGGTTCCTTTAGGAACCAAAACTATTTTAGAATTAGCCATTTTATCATTAATATATAACGGGCAACTAAAATCTTTATGTCCCACGCAATTAGAAGCATTACAAATAGTAGGAAAAACAAAGAAATTATTATAATTCTTTTTCTTTGCAAATGGTTGATAGTCAATTCCGGATTTATCAAATGTAACCCTTTGTTTTCCTAAAAGCATGTTCAAAATTTTGCTACCAATAGTGAATTTTAAAATAATAAAGTCCAAATCATTATTTTTCACTTTCAATTCGCTAATATCATTCTCAAGAGATTTAATAGTAGTCATTCATGTTTTTCAAATGACAAATTTGCTTTTAATAAGATTTCATCATATTAACATGCTTTGTCATCAAATTGTTATTTTCCTTTTTCAAAGATTTATATTTAGACTTTAGCATGTGGAATTGATTATATAACTCATTAAACACATCAACCAATTCATCTTCGTCAAAGTTTTCCTGTAAATCACTAGAAGAAATGTTTATCTCATTTTCTTTGGCCATGAAGCATACATTGGCCATTTCCTCTTCTTCAGAGGATATGCATTCTTCAACATCAATTATTTAATTTGTACGTACATGTGTAAGCTCAAGTACTTTCTAAATATCATATGCATTTACATATGCTTGTACTCTATCAAATTCATTTATACTTAAAGCACAATATAATATGTTCATGGCTTTTGCATTCACGCTCAAATAGTGCATATCACATTCAAAATGTAAATTTAGAACATTAAATCCATTTTTGATAATTTGCTATAAATCATAATCTAGATATTGCACAAAAATTTTCATCCTAGACTTCTAATATGTATAATCATTTCCATCAAAATACGGAGGTCTAGTTATGGATTGTCTTTCAACATGAGTATTGAAATCTATACCGTACATAAAAAATTTTCAAAATATTCATAACAAGAAATTCAATCAAATCAACAAATTTATACAATATCACACAGAAAGTTAATTAACTGCACTTTGATACCACTTGTTGGACCTTATATGCACACCTATAGAGGGGGAGTGGGGGTGAATTAGGTGAGCCAACTTTTTCATGTGATATTTATTAATCTATCCCTAAGTGATTTATTGTAAGTAAACAATCACAAATGTAAAAAGGAAGGGATAGAGAAGTTCAAATTGATTGTTCACGTGGTTCGGAAATCCTTTCTATGTCTGTGCTCCAAGTTTCCCACTGGAAGATCTTTACAAATGACTATTCCCAAAGTGTCACCATTTGATTTGACTATTCACGAGGTATCACCCTTTGTTCTCCATTTAAGTACAAATAATGTAAAATAAAGAATACAAATTCTAAAGCCTAAGCTCTCAAATGTAAACTCACAAGTATGGGAATGGGAGAGCTAAGCTAAGCTCTTAATTGGATGATAGAAATTGAGTAGAAAATTTGGTAGCATTTTGGTATGATTCTCTCTTAGTTCGATTGCATTTCGAAGTGCTCCTATATATAGACTCTGTTTGTGCAGTCAACCACACCTTGTTCTGGTCGACCGTTATCCAACCGTTGGAAAGTAGCCATTGTGCATTTGGTCATCCATTTTCAGCTTCAGTTTGTCACTTTGGTCAACTTGTTATCATAATATGCCTCAAATCTGTCTATTTTGCAGTCGACCACCTTATCTTCGGTCGATCGCTTTCCTATATTTGCTCTTCTTTAGCTTGTCTGGTCGACCACTCAGCTAACCTATACTCCATGTTTTGCTCTTCTTGAAGAGTTTAAGTCTCAAAACTTAACCATTAGCTATATGGACTTAAATTGTAATACTCTGATTTCCCATAACAGAATTAAGTAAAAATAATTAGAAAATTATTTGAGTATAATTGGATAATTTATTAATTAATTAATTAAGAAATTTAATTGAGGATTATTTGGATAGTTATTGAGGATTTATTTGATGGAAAAGTTTATTTGGAAAACTGAATGAAAGAATTTAAATTAGACGAAAATTATCATCAAGCAATATTTGGAGTAAATCAAGAATTGAAAATGGGTCAAAAATAATTTAATTTAATTAAAGTATTAATTGGAGAGTTTAATTAAATATGGCGGATTTGGTTAAATAAAAGGATTTAAGAAGGAATTAAAATAAAGGAAATAAATTAGAGGAAAAAGGGACTAAACCGGTTCAGCAAGTGAATCGGTTCGAGTTGGCCGGTTCGCTATCGGTTATGTGGCTTGGATTTGCTAAATGACAAATGGGGTTTTCTGAATGGAAAACCCACAGCTGGAAATCGAGAGAGGACCGAAAGAAGAGAAGAGGAGATCGAGAGAGAAGAGAAGTCGAGCGAGTGTGGGAGGACGATGATGACAAAAAAGGAGCTCGGGATTGGGCGTGCAGTGCTATCTGGCGAGCTGCATGTGTAGGTGCGCGGAGATAGGGATCAGAAAATGCCGAGTTGTGTGAACGAAGGACGAACCGAGTGCACGAGCTTCACTTTTCTCCGCGATTTACTGAGGTAAACTCTCAGTTATGCTCTGGATTTTGGTGTACTGTGTTTAGATGAATTAGTTGGGCGATTGGTAAGTTGATTAGCGATGTAGATTTTGTTAGGGGCTTGGCGCTGCAGGAGCGATAGATTGCACCTGCACCTGATCTGTCTACGATTCTTTTAGTTCACTTGGACCGATTCTGTTGTGAACTCGGTTTTATGAATTGTGTTCTAGCCGACACAATAATGTTAATACTCCCTTTATAGATGGGACCTGGAGTTGTTGGTGAATTGAAGAAGAAAGCAGCAAAGGACAATCTCTTAAAAGCAGAGAGAAATAAGTGGAGGGTTGTCCGGGGAAATAATTAAGGCAGGAGAATAAATTTGACAGAGTGGGTTGGAAGAGAGGTGAAGAACTAAGGTGGAGGAAGTGAAAAGGAAAAAGACAGATCTGCTTTCTTCCTCTGGAAAAATAAGAGAGAGTGCGTGAGAGAAAGGAAGAAGAGGAAAAGGTGAGTGAAGGGAGAAAACACTCTGAGTGATGCTTTGGAGCTGTGAATAGTGAGGAAGGCAGTGAGGAAGAAGAGAGAGATGGTGAACTGTCATTGGCTGTCTCTGGTAAGTGAAGTCCTTCTTTGTTATTATGAAGTTTATGGATTTTAAATGAAAATATGTTAGAATTAAATGATGGATGGTGTGGTTATGCTCTCTGTAGTTGGATATGCTCCCTGTTTTCTTACAGTTGTGCCCTGTTATTGGGTTGGAATTTGGTTATCTGTTTGGTTATAATTTTGATAAAAGAAGGATGTTAGCAAGTCTCTGTATTGGGATATGTTGTTTATTGAAGAATAACCAGGGTATGTTGGTTTTCGAATGTTCTGTTGGCTCTGTTGGTTTGAATGTCCTTTATGTTTAGTGCTTCCCTATTTGTGTGGATTAAGTTGATGATGGTAATTAAAAAGTAAAGGAATACATGTTAATTGCAAATGTAATAATGGTTGAAGTGAAGAAAAATGGTGGAACTGTGAAGTTGTATCCTTGACTAAGCCTCTGTTTTATTTATAAATCGGATGACATGCTCTGTTGGTTGGAGGTTTTATGTTGCCTGTAGGATACGTGATTTGAAGAAAAAGAATATTGCTGAAGTTATATTCTGTTAATTTGGTTGAGAGAGTTCGGTTAAGTATTATTTTGCACATTTAATGGTTAATGGATAACGAGATATTACCCCCATTAAATTGACGTGTGTATTATGGATTGATTCCTACCTTGGTTGGATATTGATGAAGGAGGTGTTCTGTCATGTTAATTGGCTAAGTTAATTAAATTGAATTTGGACTATGAAATCCTATTACAAAGATGAATGAGGAATAAGGATATTGATTGTTAAGGTTTGAATGTTGGGGCTCCGCCTAAGTGTTATTATATTCTAAAAGCTGTTATAAGTATTGGTTAAATTGGTCGATGAAAATAATTAGACAAAATGAGTAATCACAGTATCAAAGTTAAGGTTTATAATTGATAAATATATTAATAAATAAATTATTATCATTTTGAAGGTATTAATGGGAAAAATGATAAAAAGCTAAACGCGCTAAGGACTGCAAGAAAGTTCTTCAAAGGTAAGAAATAAGATGCGCTGGCGAGGCCCTGCATCACGGGATTATTTTACGCTTTAGTTACCGTCAATTATTATATTATTAGAATTATTTTTGGAAATAATCGCTGAAATAATCGTTGAAATGAAATAATTATGGCAATTAATGCACGAAAGAACAAAGCAAATACTTGAACGTAAAAATGAATAAAATATATGAACTGCCCTAATTTCATTAATTTATTGTATATGGATTGTTGTACTAATTGCGTTACACTTTTATGAACTGTACATGCATGACGATAGGATTTATGAAACTGCTAACATATGCATAGTATGTTAATAAATGAACCAATAAACGTAAATAGGTGTAAGAGATTGGTGGTGCCCCTAATGGATGTATCTCCTCGTCAGAATGATGGTTAAGCCACAGGACTGAATAATGGATCCTAGACTGATAAATGACATACATCTTGACTGTTAAGTGAAACTAAAATAAAGAGGAGATAGGTTCTTCTTTAAAATGACTGCATAAGCATACAATCTATTTCTTGTTGAGCCTTAGGCTCATGGTAATGCCTTTAATGCAAGTAATAAACTTAATGCTATTGACATAGAGGAGGATGCATTGCCAGATGAACACTTTGGTTATTAGCCAGATTCCACTTGAAAGGTTATGGCTCAAGGAAAAATAAACCTGTTGTATTGAAAGATTAATTATAGATTTATTTCAATAAATGTTTTGGTCTGTTATTTAAATTATTAAAAATTATGTTTTAAATTAATTCTGTTTAAACTCTGATTTACAATATTTATTTTCAAATGAAGAAAAGAAAATTTTTTTATGATTGAAAATGAAATAAAGAAAGTGGTTTTATAATGTGGGGCGTTACATAAACAAACATGTTAGAACACATAAATACCCTTGTGAAGGGGTATTTCCAATTAAGAATAATTATAATATAAATAATAATCAAGTTAAGCACATTCAAAACATAAACAATTTATTATTAATATAAACATTCATAATCAAAACAAATAAGTCTGTGGCCTATTAAGCTAACAGTGTTGACATATACATAGTTAGTCCTTGGCTCGAATGGGATTTGTGCAAGATGATGAGGGACAATGGATTTTTAAATTGTCTTGAGGTGCATTTACTTTGTTATGCCCCACGTCAATTTCTCTTTAACTTTTTCCTTTTTAATTACCGTGTAAAAATTTTTCTTTTTATTTATTTGAAACAAGTGAAAGTAAATACTTAAGGCGAGCAAGAAAATATGAAATTCATAAATTAAATCAGAGTTAAAGCAGAAATATAATTAACTTCAAAATACGGTGTGAAGGTTAAAGTGTGAGTTAATAGTTTTACAAAACATTATCTATTTTCAAACCATTTCAAAATAGTGTTTTCTTCTTCTTGCGAGCCATAACCCTCTCAGGTCAATTCAGCTTGATAACCCACAAGTTCAATGGGAAACGCATCCTCCTACACTCTTGGAACCAGTACATGCTTACAATCACCTACACCATAAGCAAACTATGAGCCTACGGCCCAACAAGAAATGGAGTATGCAATATGATGTATGCCTCTAACTCATTGATAAGCTCCAAGGATCACCAAGAGCACAAAATAGAAATCTGTCCCGAAATTTGTAATAATCCGAACCAGTAACGCTAAAACAGAATTAACTCCCAATTCCCACGTCAACTTGGGCTGAAACTTGGAGGGCACAAACTTAACACATTCAAATAAATCGTGTCAAAAATTCATTACAAAATCCACTATGGATCTCCACTTATGGCCGAATCAACAGAACTCAAAAACTAGGGCTTCTCTTGGACTGATTTGGCGACCAGAATTAAAACAGAGAGATCTCATTCCATATAAATCCAATAATTACCAAATTTGGCAGGCAGCAACTTCAATCAATATAAAATAAATCTCTAGAAGAAACAAACTTTAAAAGGATAGCGCACGGACCTCAAAATAGAGCCTCAACAGAGTGTTTCCAACAGTTCAAAGAAAAAAACAGATTCAGTGGCAAGAAATAAAATTCATAGAAATTCAACTTCCACTTGGATATCACGAACAACCCTTCAAGAGCTCATAGACATTCAACCAAGAGAACAAATAGATACCAAGAGAACCAGATCTAACATAAAAACCATCAAAGAAATAGATGAAATCTGAGGAGTCCATGAACCTTCTAATGAGAGGGACGACTTGCGGTTTGCCGAGAAACAAACACTCTCCAAAGGGTGGAAACCTACTTCTATCTCAACTCCACAATCCACACCTTGAAGATGATGTATTGGAAGAGATAGTATCCCGAAAATGCAAGGCCAAGAGGCTTCAAGAATGCCTTGCAAGGGTGATGGAGGAATCGGCCCTAAGGAGAGGGAGGCCGCGGGTTTCTTCTTTCAAAAGAGAACCTAATTTTCTATTTCAACCAAAATTGCTCCTTCCTTTCAAAAGAGGGTATATAAAACCCTTGTGTTTACAAAATAGGTCAAAAGACCAAATTACCCTTACAAAGACATTTCGGCATGAGGGCGTGGTTTATATGCAAACCGCGCACCTCTCTAACACTTAAACAAAACCAAACAACAAAATGGAAAAACCAAATAAAAGTTTCCAGAACAAGTCTACTACTAATTCATCAATAAGAAAATCAAATGATACTAATAATCTTCGAGCCCTCACCCTTTCATAGGGTCTTTGGAAACGGAATTGATGTATTATAAGTTTGGTTGTGCTTGCTCCCATGTAATCATGTGGAACGGAACTCCTTTGTCTTCATTATATATCTCTTTCAAAGAATCACAAATTCTGACATTTCCTGCAAAAAAAAATAAAAACGAGTTAGAAAATAAAGGAGCCCTTGGCTCGGGCTCAAGCGACAGGAACTTGGGGCACATCACTCATTATATAAGAATGGGTCCCATCGAAATTGTTCTTTTCTTTACATTACATACATTACTTGTACGTCGAGTTGTGATATTGGAGGAATCTGTGGCGGAGAGAGTAGTCTCTTGTCGGCTTCTAAGCACCTTCGGTAGACAGGCTCTCGCAACCCAACAAGGGAAGGGCATAATTCTTTGAGTCTACCTGATTAGATCCGAACTACTCCTCCATCCTCCAACTCCCCTTTTTTCATTCATTTTCTTTATCCATTTTCCTCACATAAATGTATATGGATACCACGCATACGTGTCATTCCTACTTGTTTCTATTATCATGATGCATGTCAATGCGAAATAATGACACATCAATATTACGGAAATTAAATGAATCCAACTAAATTAAATCCAAGCACGATACTAGGAATAATAAGCTAACATGAGATACTAAAATATTATAGCAATTAATATGGACTAAAAGTACGGAAATAGAACAGGATACGTGATAAAAACAACTAACATGCTTTAAAACAATAGAGTCAAATTTTAGAGCTATCTAATACAACCTAACAATTCATCTTGTTTTTAGCCAAGTGTTCAACGTGGTTTGCAACACATTATTTTAACTACAACAATAAATTGTAAGTGGAAAGCATGCTATTTAGTCAATGATATTAATCAAACATAAATAAAACAACTAGAGGCAGTATAATCTCTAGAAGAGTAAACCATGGTTTGATGACATTATTTTCTAATCAAAACTAACAACTTATTCTTATTTATAGAAATGAGATAGTTCATAATAGGGCTAAGTAAACATGCTCACATCAAGGAAACTACAGCAGTTAGCAAGCAACAAGGATATAGTAATAGGTTAAACAACAATATAGTAGATCAAGTCTATCTAAGCAGTGACCAAGACAATAGTCAGCGCATTCAAAGGAAAAAGAACCAATACTCAGCGAATAATAGAGAGTTAATGTTTACAACTACTAATAGAGAGTTATTTATATAGAAAGTAACTAAGGGTTTAGTTGACAATTTATTCATACTTAACATGACATAGAGCATTTCATAGTTTGGGAGTTCATATCGTTTAGCTAATCGGCAGAGACTACAATATTAATAGAAGAAAATATCAATTCCTCTACAAACATTTACAAGAAAGAAATCACAGAACATCAATATTAAAGAAAAAGACACTACTTGTGGGTAGGGCCTCCACTGAGCAACGACTCTACCCATTTCTTACCACAAATTGCTAAACATTGAAGAATTTCTATGCTGGAAGAAATGTAGCAACGAGTTGTCCAACTCAAATTTTTCCCTTCAGTTCACAAACCCCTTCTCCAAATGCCCAACGTATCACTTCCACAAACTTACTCTTCTCATAGCTCTGACAGAACGCTCACCAGAGACTTCTCCCGTGCACAAAGGATGGAAAATGCAGAGGGTGACTCTAGCTGGACAACTTAATACACGAAGCCTACCTGAAGGAGTGGTTGTTGTTCACTAACTAGGATGGGGAGGGTTGCCTCGACGTGGGAGAGTTGTTGGTTTGTCGCCAGAGTGGGATTTTAATACGTAAATGACAAAACACTCGTGTATTTAAAACAGATTTTTCTCAAAATCGTGGGATTTTTGTCAAAGGAAGGTGTTTGGGCCTCGACCGCATGTCAACCGTATTCTACATTTTCCATTGAAAATTATGATTTCGATAGAGGGAAGGCATTCGAGCCTCGATCGCAGGTCGACCAAAAAATTGAAAAAATTAAACAAATTTAAATCTTCCTAGACCGCATGCAACCGCAATTCGACCGAAAACTCATATTGTAGACAAAGTGAATTTTTGGATGTGAACAGCCACCCAGCATCAACCCGAAAGGCAGGGGTGATTCGTAACACTTTTCAGATGCAAAACCACAACCGCGCGTTGCACGCAGTGTGACCGAAAACCTAAAACGTACCTTTTCTTCAGAACTTTAATACTTTAATCACTTCATAATATTTTCTCCATAATTGCATGGCATTAATCAAAAACATACTGCCTAGCAATGTAACACATTGATTATTCCAAAATTCATTGCATTATATGCACGAGGAAATATTATCAGGGTATTACATTCTACCCACCTTACAAAACTTTTGTCTTCAAAATTTAGCTAATTAAATAGCTTCGGATACTTGGCTCTCATATCGTCTTTCTTCTTCCACGTGGCCTCTTCAGTTGTATGGTTCTGCCACAAAACTTTGACTAGTGGAATCTACTTACGTCGAAGTTCCTTTCCTCTGGTGTCCAGACTTTGAACAGGCCTTTCTCTGTAGCTTAAGTTCGTTTGGACATCGATGTTCTCGGGAGGGTCCAATAGAGTTTCATTTCCCAAACATTTATTGAGCATTGACACGTGAAATACATTGTGCACATCTACCATAGAATATGTTAGTTGTAATTGGTATGTAACAGATCCAATCTTTTTTGTAATAACAAAGGGGCCAACATATCTCAGGTTGAGCTTTCCCCTTTTTCCAAAACGTACAATACCCTTGAATGGAGATATCTTCATGAATACAAGATCTCTTTCATTGAATTCTAAGTTTTATCGGTGATTGTCAGCATAACTCTTCTGACGACTATAGCGGTTAGCATCCTTCACTTGATAATAGTGATAGACTCAGCAATTTTCTGTACCATTTCAGGGTCGTAGAATGTAGCTTCACCGGCCTCGTCCCAATACAAGGGAGATCTGCACTTCCTCCCATATAATGCGTCATACGGCACTATGCCAATCGTGGCCTGAAAGTTGTTATTATAGGCGAACTTGACAATGGTAGCATCTTCCCCCATCTGACTTGAAACTTGAGTACACAAGCACGTAGCATATCTTAAAGTGTTTGAATCGTTCTTTCACTTTAGCCATCCGTTTGAGGGTGAAATCCTGTACTAAATTTCAGTTCTATGCCCATAGCTCTATTTAGACTTTTCTAGAATGTTGAAGTAAATCATGGGTCCTGATCGAATACGATAAAAACAATAACACCGTGTAGTCATACAATCTCTTTGACATATTACTCAGCAAATTGGTTCATCTTGTACGTCATAGCTATTGGCAAGAAGTGTGAAACCTTCGTTAATCTATCTACAATCATGAAGTCCATGGTGATATGCTCCCATTTCCATTCAGGAATTGGCAATGGCTGGAGCATCCCACTTGGTCGTTGATGTTCGGCCTTCACCCGCTAACATACTTGGCAGAGCGCCACGTACTCGGCAATGTGGTATTTCATAGTCACTAGTAATAATGTGATTTGAGATCCCTCTACATCTTGTTACATCAAGGGTCTTATTAATGTTTTTTTTATTCCACTACATTTCATTCAAAGAATGTTATGATTTTTGAACGTAAATTGATAAAGGTGAAAAAAAACTGAGAAAAGTGAAAGTAAAGCGATCAGGTTTTAGTGATCGGGTGTTAGCGATCGGGTTTTATGAAGGAAAAAGAGTCTGATGTTTTTACGGAAAGAAAGTTTTAAATTATACGCATTTTAAAAATATGGGATGTTACAATTTGTATCAGAGCATCCCGGGTTTTAAAATTGATTCTATAGACTGCCTACCAGCACAAGCTTCAACGTGGAAATCTTCATCGACTGTATGTATTGTATGAGTTGCTTTTCTCATTGTCGAAACAATTGTTTAAATAATTGTTTCATCTTGTGATTGATGGAAAGAAATCATGATCAGGGAAATTATAAGTGACAGGGATGAGACTTTTAATCGGTTGACTAAGTTGTTGGAACAAGAATTTGTTGTTTAAGAATGTATGGAAAATGTAATTTCAATTGTGCAATATTTGGAATGGTTGTAATTGATGTAATTGATCATAGCTTTCTTTTGATAGAATAGACTGATAGATATGATAAAAGATAGACGATACTGGAACTGTTTGGGTTTTTAGAGTGTAGGAATTAGCTTTGGGGGAGTAAAGAAACAGGGGAGACTCTGCCCAAATTTTTTCTAAACTTGGTAAACTAGATAATTCAGTTTGATTGTCTACATTATAAGGACTTCAGATATAAGAACTTAGGATAAGGGACTAGTTTAGGTTGAACCGAGATATTGAATTTTCCTTCCTAGGTTAGATTCTGTCATGGATAGGAAATGGAACTTCTAGTCTGCTTGGGGTAATTTCGGTGGGGTCGAAAATGGATAATAAGGCCTGTAGTAAAGTTGGTTAAGTCGCTATCCCGATGCACAAAATAACCAAAGCTGTGAGTACAATGATAAGGATCTTCCTCACACAATAACTACTCACACAATATGGACTGACTCAGCTTCGGGTGTAAGGCAAATAGTTACGGTATATGTGTATGTTAATGAAAAGTGTTATCACAACCTACCTTCGGTTGTGTGAGCAGTAATGAACATGCATTATTCGAGGTTGTACAAGGACTTGGAGACAAATTTTAGTTTAGAAAATGGTTGGATAATTTGACTAGGGTAGCTTTCAAAAATGAATTGATGAATTCAGAAACGGAAATGACGACAAAGAGAAAACAGACAATAAACTAATTTCAAGTTGTGGGATGGTTTCGAGTGATGTTTCGAATCTGTTAAATTCAGTTAAAGGACAATAATGGTTCAAGTGGTGGGTGAAGTAAGTTGAGATTTTATGCTTGACGACAATAACGGTTGGAACGCAATAGGAATGGGCGTGATATGGTGGTATGTTTACTGTGAGGTTTGGGAAAATGAAGAACGAGTTGGTTGGGGAAAATCCTAGAGATGAAATGAGCGAGTTGGGCTATCGGATTCAAATTATGGAGGGACATTAAAATAATAAAGAAACTAGAGGCTGATGGTTCCCAAAGATGTAGAGTATAAAAGGGTTTCAACTACCAAAGTAGTAGAAGATGATTTTGATCCAATGATCCATTGATCTTGTAAAAGTATAATCAAGTTATGGACAGGATGTTTAAGTACACCAGCGTCAAAGAGCAAGTGAAAGTTTTGAGAAAATTCACACGTGCTAAGTACGAAAGTCGTGAAGTTTAGGGAAAAGTTAAGGAAATTGTCTATGCAAAGAAATCTAAGAACGTGTCACAAGGACTCGAAAGATGATGGAATTGATCAACTCTGTCAAATTGACATAATATCAGAGTAAAACATGAGGAATAAGGATAGTATTCCAGCAGATACATGACTTCAAAAAGAAACCGTAGGATCTTCACGAGCTAAACTTCGCCAAAGGTGTAAAAGCAATCATTTTGGAAGATGTTTTGCTAGCTCAAAGTGATGTTTTAAATGAAGTATAAGTCAAAGATTGTCTAGTTTTGGCTTAAAGTATAGAAATTGTGGTTTAAAGGGTCTATTTTATTGTGAAGACACAAATGAAGATGACAATTTGTGAGTAAGAATGACATTGCAGTGATTTAACATAAATTATTGGATGAAAAGTGATGTAATTCTAACGTAAGATATGAGATATTACACTAAGTCAAAGATCGAAGGAATAGTGCCGCTGAGCAAATTTCGAGGACGAAATTTTTATAAGGAGGGAGGATTGTAATGTCCCGGAAAAAGAAAAAGCCCGTATAATCCACGCATGACATTGTGCTAAGATCATAGTAGGTATTCATATGGTTTAGTATATGTGGCCAATGAAATTTAAGATAAAAAGTTAAGGAAAAACACATAAAATGGATGTTGGGACGAGTTGGGACAGTATTTCGCATCCTCAACTCTAAACTATCATAGTACGAACGCTGCGGACTATAGTAGAACCGTTCACTTTGAATCTGTACAAATTCTGGGAACATTCAGATTGTAGCAGACGTATGCGGACGAGAGAAAATGGCGTCCGAATGAATCTGTCCTAAGTCTGGACACATTCAGACGACTGCGAACGCCTCATGCAAACGCTAAATGGCTTCCGAATATGCATTGCGAACGGTACAGACGAAGGACTGGGGACGCATTTTCCTGTCTGAAAACTTGTTTTAGACGATGCAGACGATACTGCGGACGACGCACCTCCTTAAGAAGGGAAAAATTGGCCAAAAACCCATTTAAATCTAATGCTTCTATCTTCCGTATTTCACTTTGTTTTTTATTCCTTAAGCTGGCGACACGTTCAGACAGTGAGGAAGTGTCGTCAGGTTAGTGGACCTCCATTGTATGCTTGTCCAGCGGTGTACGTTTCTTCTCTATAAATTATTGTCGTGTTCTGGAGTCTTTCAGTGGGATGAGAGTTCGAGAGAATTGAGAGCTGGGTTCTCTGAAAAGTGCTATAAAAACTGGAAAAATGAGAAAGCCAGAAGAAGAAGGAGAAGAGCACAGATGCTCTCGGGTCTCCAGGATATGATGGGTGAACCTCTCTAGAGGAATGGAAAATTGGGATGAAACTGCTGTCTTCAGGTAAGGAATTCCTCCTAGTTTTATGAATTATATTGTGTTGGATACTCTGTTAAGCTTTGGTAACTAGGTCACGGTCTCTATATTGTGTTGGATGATTGGTGGTATTATTGATGTTGGTATTATTGATCTGAAGCTGAAGCTGTAAACTTTAATCATTTGAATGGGATATTGGATGTTATCTGCTGTGTTGAAATTCTGCTAATCGGACTTAGTTATCTGTACGGAGTATTGAATGAATTAAGTTGTTGACAGTCTCTATTGAGTGATTTGAAGAATCTTTTGTTAGGTTGGTTGGTTTTGAATTATGTCAAATTATCTTCTTCTTTTGTTGGTGACCAGCGGCAAATGAGAGAATGGACGAAGAGCAAGTTGGTGAATGACCAAACTTATGACAACTTTTGGAGGTCGTGTTGAGATGTGCTGCTGCTTTTGGGTGTGTTTCAAGTATGCAGGTATTACAAAGTCAATTATATAGTCTTTTACATGGAGTTAAGGATATGTGCGATGAGGATTGTGTGATTGGACTTTGTTAGATTTTGTTGTTGGTTGTTCTGTCAATTAAGGTTATGATCTACTCTCTGTGAAGCTTTACTTTGATTATTGTGGAAGTTGAATCTGTTGTTTTATTCCTTTGTGCAGCTTCGGCCACTAATTGAAGATTTAGAAATCTATTACGTTTGGTTATTTTGGGATAACATTGATTACTGCTATATGCGGATGTCAAATATAAACTGTAGGGGTGTTGGTAAATTGAGAAAAGTGGATAATGTCTAGTACGTCAATAAGTCTTGAATGATTAAGGAAATATGAAGATGGCTTTATAATTCAATCGGTAATTTTGTATTAAAGTAGGCGCATTAACTGGTTCTCTACGCTGATGTGGGAAATATGGTTTCCTAAAAATTACTATTCGGTATTGTAAAGTTACTTCTCCAGTCACATTGATGGAATGAGCAACATTGTGAGGATTGCTATTCCATTGTCCATGTTCAGATAGTGAAAGTGTTAAGTCGTAGTAGTAAGATTGATAAGACATGATTTACATGTTTTTGAAAGTACAAAGAAGAGAGAAGAAATAGAAACGCGCTATGGACGCTAGGTAAGTTGATATTGAATATATTTTGGTCTTTGGACCCTACATCACAAGAATTAGGATTGTGTGTTGTGTGTTTACTAGATTTAGGTTCTTTTAATGATGTGTTTATTAGACATTTATTGCATATGAGATTGTATGATTTCATGAGCATATTGTATGACATAATAATCTATGTAAATAGGCGTGTGGGGGTTCGGGAAGTTAATGATGTCCCATTCTCATATAGATCCATGTTGGATGGATTAGAGAGAAAATAGGTTAGCGACATGCGATACCTGGGTTCATTGCTTCCTGTTCTGAAATCCCCAACGTTCTCGTAACAAAGGAGTGTATGCGGCCTGAGTGTTCCCTTGATATATATTGCTCCTTTGTGGATTGACCGGGTTACTCATGGTCCCACGGTGTTTGTCATGTATGCACTCTTGGCCTAAATTACATTGTATGATCATTCATATCATCTGCACTTCATTTTCTCACATACTGAGCATTAGGCTCATTATTTTAGGTCTTGTGATATTGGTTTGAACGAGCAATAGATGAACAAGTTAAAGACAGTTGATGAAGGATTTACACGCGTGGATCTTGTGGCTGGCTGGTCTAGAGAGTGAAAGGAAATGTATTTGAAAAAGAGTTTTGTAACTTATTAATGTTGTTTTTATTCCGCTGCATTTGATTCAAAGAATGTTATGGTTTTTTAGCGTAAATTGATAAAGGTGAAAGAAACTGAGAAAAGTGAAAGTAAAGCGATCGGGTTTTAGCGATCGGGTGTTATCGATCGGGTTTTATGAAGGAAAAAGACTCTGATGTTTTTAAGGAAAGAAAATTTTAAATTTTACGCATTTTAAAAATACGGGATGTTACAAAGTTGATCACGAATTTGATCTCACGGTTAAGGGGCAAAATGGGAAGATCATCGAGAAAGACACCTGAGAAGTCACGAACTACCACAACGTCTTCCAACTTGGCACTAGGGTTTGCTATAGTATCAATCACATTTATGAGGAACCTGTCACATCCATTTTTCAATAATTTATTTACCTTGAGCGCAGAGATGATAGGAAGCTTTCCATTCTCCTTGATTCCTCGAAAAATATGCAATTTGCCATAAGAAGGGCAAAAGCAGACTTCCCTTTTCTTACAATTGATGTTCACATGGTGTGAAGATAAACAATCCATTCCGATAATAATATCGTACCCCTTTAGGTCCATGATGATCAGATCGACACAAAATAAATGGCCATTTATCTCCACTGCATAGGCCTAAAGAATTCCATCGGCAATTAAGTGGTCGATGGAGGGCATCAATATTCTATGTGTGTAGCTCATACAACTAGAGAAGCAATTCGTCCTTTTATAGAATTTCGTTAAAATGAATGTATGCGTAGCACCCGAATCCAATAAAATATACACAACACATTTATTAATATAAACTGTACCTGTTAAGAGTAGGCAACTTAATTATTCTAAGGTAAGATCTCCTAATTCAACTAGGGAGCATGTTAATAACACAATTAAACAACTATTTCATGAAGTTATGTGTACCTTCCACCACTGTCGGTTGCTACTCATCTTCTTGGTTTGTCTGTACATAGCGAAAACCCGAGGAGCCACACCTCCTTGTCCACTAGATCTGGCTGTGCAATGTCTGGCGATATGACCGGGCTTCCCACATGCGTAGCATTTCCCAGAGCCTACCAAACATTCACCACAATGGGCTTTCCTACACTTTGGACATGCATTTGGCTGATTTGTTCTTCCGCCTTGAGGGGCATTATGTGATTTCGTCATTGGTTGCTTGTCCTGCCTTTGTTGTGCCCCACCTTCAAATGGTCATTTGAATCCCTGGCCCATTGACGGACAACTACGTGACTATTGATTTGAAATATCTTTCCACATCCTTCGACTAGCCTCCCATTGCCTTGCTACCATGGCCTTCATGCCTTCCACAACCAAGGTCTTCGCCAAAATTTTTGAATAGGGAATACCTTCGGTACCAAACACAATGACTCCCTTCATGATTTCAAGCTTTAGCCCCTAAACGAAATGGTGAACTTTATGCTCCTCAGTAGCCACCAAATGAGAGGCAAAATGGGATAACGCCTCAAATTTCTAAGCGTACTCCGATACTGTTCTTGTCTGGCGTAGGCATATAAATTCCACTAATTTCTGCGTACGGACAGTGTGGTTGAAGTACTTTTCATTGAACAATTCCTTAAAGTTATTCCATGTGAGGGTTCTAACATCTCATGAGGACTTAACCGAATTCCACCAAAAGCGTGCATCATGGGTCAGTAAGTAGGCAGCACACTTAACTCTTTCAGTCTCACTTATGTCTACATATACGAACATATCCTCGAGGGAGCGTACCCACTCCTCAGCTCCCGCAATATCATAGATGTTCCCAATGAAACAAGGGGGCTTGAGCCATTGGAACTTCTCCCATCGTACTTCCCTTGGAATTGCGAAGCGCAATGATTTCCATTCCCATTTCGTTCCCATTATCTTGGCCCATGAATCTCTCCATATACTAGAAATGTTGCTCCATATATTGGGATTGTCGCTCCATACTTTCAGATTGTTGTTCCACTACAACGGCAATACATTTGAGGGCTTCATCTCTCCCATTATCATCCCCAGTACCATCACGACCATCATTATCCTCTTGTCAGTTGAGTGCCTCGTGCCTTTCTTTGTTAACTGGATTATTCCCTGTCGTTCGCCTAGCCATTTATAATACTATACATATTTACATTATAGCGTAATAAGTTAATTGAAATAGTTTAAGGAGCAAAAGTAAACTTACAGTCGGAGGAGTATTTCTCGATAACTATTGGGTTACCAGCAGTCTACAGAATCATACTTGACCTAATTAGGGCTCTAGTACCAACTGTGACACCCCGTGTCAATTTCTCTTTAACTTTTTCCTTTTTAATTACATTGTAAAAATTTTTCTTTTTATTTATTTGAAACAAGCGAGAGCAAATACTAAAGGCGAGCGAGAAAATATGAAATGCATAAATTAAATCAGAGTTAAAGTGGAAACATAATTAACTTCAAAATACGATTTGAAGGTTAAAGTGTGAGTTAATAGTTTTACAAAACATTATCCATTTCAAAAATAGTGTTTTCTTCTTCTTGTGAGCTATAACCTTCTCAAGTCAAATTAGCTAGATAACCTGCAGTCTCAACGAGAAACGCATCCTCCTCCACTCTTAGAACTAGTTAATCCTTACAATCACATACACCATAAGCAAACTGTGAGCCTAAGGCCCAGCAAGAAATGGGGTATGCAATATGATGTATGCCTCTAACTCATTATATCAGAATGGGTTCCATCCAAACCGTTCTTTTCTTTATATTACATACACTACTCGTACGTCGAGTTGGGAAATTGGACAAATTCAAATCTTCCTAGACTACATCCGACTGCACTCGATCACGATTCTATCGAAAACTTATATTGCAAACAGAGTACGTTTTTGGATGCGAACAACAGACCTAGAATCTACCCAAAATACAATGGGTGATTTGTAACACTTTTCGGACGCAAAACCACAACCGTGCATCGACCGCAGTGTGACCGAAAACCTGCACATTGATTATTCCAAAATTCGTTACATTATATACAAGGGGAAATATTATCGGGGTATTACATACTTCTTCAGCTTAGCTTGACATTCTTACTGCTGCTAAAGACAATCATATGCTTGATATTCCATCCACATCACTTTATTCTCCTCCAGCCCCAACAAGTTCTTTGGGCAGTATATCTCAACTTGAAGAAAAGATTGATATGTTAATGGCTTACTTCATGTCCACCCAAGTCGAGTGTCATTTGAGGTCTTGACGCTTTGGATAGGTGTTTTGAGGAGCTTACTCAAGCAAATAGGGCCAACATGTTCACAGAGTCAAATCCATCATCTGTTACTAATCCTAATATTCTTCCATCATCTGATGCAGCTCCTCCTAATGCTTAACTTTGGTTTATTTAGTTATTTTGATTTTTTTTTTGTTTGTTGAACATTTGAGACATTTATTGTAGCACCCGAAGTTTTTGTTTGCCAATTTTTTTAGCGATGTATTGAAGCAGATCAATTTTAATGGGATGGATTATTTTAGTGTCATGAATTATACATCTTATACATGGATTAATTAAATAGGAGTGATGTATATTTTTATTAGTTAAAGTTGGTAATTTAAATTTTAATTTTGTAATCAGGTAGTGGGTTTTTAGGGATTTATTGGAGGGATTTTGTCTGGTTTATTTTATTAAGCAGTTTGGGCGAGCTTCAGCCAAGGATGAAAATTGGATTTGGGGGCTGTATGTTTGGGTTCTACAGCTCGTGCTCGTCAGGGTCATCCTCCCAGGCTACTCGCTAAGCAATCACAATGGGGCGTGGGTTTAGCGGTGTATGAGGAGGTGGAAATCCCACGTTCGGGTCGTCCTTGTTATGGGTTTTGGATGAAATGCCTACTTCTTGCTACCTCGAACAAATTTTCGAAGGTTAAGAACTATTTCTCCTCGGCTGGTTGTCAAGAAAATGGTTCTTCATGGGTGTTTTCTCCTCGGCCAATGGTTGGCAATCTTCTAGAGAATTAAAGAAATTGTAGTGATGCTTTGGCTTAGAGTTTTTAGCAGCATCAACTCTAGGTAAGGGACTATAACTGTATGATTTGGATGGCAATAGGCCCTGCATCACAAGGTGAAACGACTTGATTTTTCTTACATTAGAAAACATGTAGAATTTAAAACTTTTTCTTTTCTTTAATACTTTTTCTTTTCTTTAATAAAAACAGCAGAAGACTTAATAAAACAAGTCACTTAAAAATGCCATTAATAAAACTCCTTTTTCAAATCGTAGCAGAAATAAATGAAATCATTGTATTTTACAATTAAATGCTTTACAAAATCTCTGTCTCCTTTCAAATCCCTTTAGCCTAGCCAGCCATAAGATCTTCACGTGCAAATCCTTCATCAACTGCTCCTTAATCTGTCATTCTTTTCTCGTGCATGTAGCTACATCACAAGACATAAACTAATGAGACTAACGTTCAGTAAGTGATATGAATAAAATATCTGAATTTACTTGTTATGCCACTTTAAAATCTGTATGAAATTTCTATTTTTATTTTTCTTTTATCTTTTATCTTTTAAGTTTTAATCTTAATCTTTCTGTTTTCTGTTTCTACTATCTTTTCTGCCCAACACCTTTGGTATAGCATCAATGGCATACTACGAAAACTAGTTAGCAATGGCATAATTCGAAAGGTAGTGGCCGTGCCCACCAAGGACTTAAACGACCTCACTAACCATTGGTCGGTCTGTCCTGGCATAATCCAAAGACCTCACAACCAATATGAGCAACAATGGCATAATCCAAAATCCCAGTTAGCGGCAATGGAATAATCCAAAAGCTTAACTAGCGACTGTGCCCACCAAGGACTAAAACGGCCTCACATCATACTATTGCCTTTTATTTACTATTTATAATTTAACATTCGTTTATCTTCTTTTTCCCTTTTCATGGTAAAATGGATATTCTTACAACCCAAATGATGGTAGTCTACTTTGGGTGATCAACCCTCGAGAACATCGTACAGTTAGTATGTGTGAGCATCTATTAAACCATTCTTCAAAACCATGCATGAAAATCTATTTTCGTATTCTTTTGAAAACTATGATGCAATATGTTATAATCTCTAAGCATTCTCATTTATTAAACACATCATTAAAATAACCTAATTCTAATAAACAACTAGCAAGCAGCATTACAATTCGCAAAACATGCTCAATATCTAGCTATTCTAATAAAGTAGTAGACATGCTCAATATCTTACTGTTCTCATAAAGCGGTAAACAATCATCATAAAATTCCTAACTCTTGCGATGTAGGGCCCCAAAGACCAAAACACATGTGTATCACTTGCCTGTCCTCTTTAGAGGGTTTCTGAAACTAACATTATCCTACTTCCTTTACGCATCTTCAAAATCAATAACATTTAATTATTAATAACAATCCCTCCAATATCCATTTATAGAGTTCTACATCCCACAACAATATTCCTTATCAACAATCTATCCTTGATCGTATTCTCAAACCTATTTCTTTAAACTATTTCCAAATAGAATTAACTTTCACATAATATAACCAGGATTAGCAAACCGACATATCGATTAAGCATAATGCAGTCCTAAAATCCCCAATATTACAACAAGTAATAAAGCTTTGGAACAAGCACCATGACTTCCAATTAAATCAATAACAGAATATGTCGCTCTATTCATCGAGGCTATAAACCCACAGAGACTCATTTCCCTACAACAAAAAAATCCATATTTACCAACTTCCAATAATAATATCCAAATAGGGATCACAGATTATCAACCACATGACAGGACATCTCCAAGTCTAAATAGAGTATAGACTCAAGCTTTAATCCAATGTACATCATACTCTCACTTCACCAACTAAGTAGTAAACACAAAGAGCATTACCGAAGCATGCATTACACCACAAAACCAAGGAGCAAAAACTAATAGAGGCATAATTCATCAGCAGAATATACATATATGCAAACCAAACCTAAACAGAGAACCATTCCATCGACTTAGCATACTTCTATAGTCCATAAAAACCATAGAAGAGATTAAATCATCTTACCAGAAAACAGTAATACCCCAAAAATATAATTCCTTTTGATGATGTCATAATTATGGATAGTTTTAATATATAAATAATGCATCGAATTATGCAACGATAAGTGAAAATCGTGCAAAAAAAGTAGATGGTTAATGTTGGAGAAATAATCTAAGTATGGAAAATTAGGAAAAATGTAAAATGGAGGGTTGCAGATGCCTGTGGATGCCATCCCGGATAGCTTGCCTCATCCGCAACATAGTTGAGCTGTGTCCCTGTATCCTGGGATGATTGGGAACGACTGCGGACGATGAAGGCCAGCGTCCGAATTGAATTTGTACAAATTTGGGACACATTCGGACGGTAGCAAACGCGTGCGGATGAGGATGGTTCGCGTACAATTTGACTCTAGAAAATTTTTGGGCACATTCGGACGCTACTTGCGGACGCAAAATCTCGTCTGAATGTTGCTTGCGGACGATACGGACGAGGCATTAGGACGTGTTTTCTTGTCCCAAACTGGGTTTCGGACGAGTACGAATGAGTTGGTGGATGACTTAACTCGTCCAAATTATCGGGAAAATCTGAGAAAACCCATTTATAAATCTTCTCTTTCTTCTAATTTCTTGCTGCAATCACCAAGAATCTCTTCTCTAGCCTACACCTGCAATGTCCAGCTCTTCCCTGTAGATGTGGAAGGCTTTCAACATGGAGAACCCCCATTGGACCTCCTCCTCTTGATATGGGTGAAATGCCCTGAACCTTGCAGAGGCTTATCCCTGCTGCAGCTCAGTCCTTCTCTCCCTTCCGTCTACATCTATAAAAGGTAAGCTCCTATGTTCTCTACACTGAAAAATTTACTGGGAGTTTTGTGTTGTTCTACGAGGAGTGTCTTGTGTTTGGAAGACTTGGTGAGTTGGTGAGTGTAGTGTGATATAATTAGGGGGCTGCTCTAAAGGGTTGAGGTGAAGCCTGTCCACCTTGAAGGTAAGTAGAGGTTTTGATTTAACGGTTAACTTCAATAGTTAGGATAAGTTGATTATGAATATTGGAATTCATTTTAGTGTTGTACCGTGAACGAACTATTGGGAGATTGGAATGATTGCAGTAAACATTTGCTGCTAATTACTAATATTTTGCTGTTGTGCTTACTGTTTTGCTATGATTTTGCTGTTGGATATTTGAGGTAAGAATTGGAATTGGCTAAAGGAGGCCCTACATTACGGGTTTTGAATGATATTGCTTGCTTTGAAATGCTTTGCTTGAAATATTAAATTCTGAATAAGTCACTGGAAGTTGGATTGTTATACTTTCATTTAAAATGTCAATGCCTTGAATTGTTTTTAAGTGACAAGTATGAATCGTTAAGTTCGACAAGTGAGAAGAAATGAAAGTCTAAATTGGTGATTGGTTGAAATCCTGGACTGTTTAATGTTGTTATTTATTATGTTGGTTGTTATTAACTATGGAAAGTAGTGAACGTTGGTTTGGATTACATAGAATTCTGTTAAAGTTAGTATTACAGTTACTGTCAAAGGAAAAGGATAGATTAATGATGAGAGCATAAGATCTGAAGTTGAGGAATCGATTAAATGATAGGTTGCTAGTTGTTATGGAACTACCTTTTTGGATATAATAGCATTGTAAGCATGATTAGAAATTTTATTGATCGGATTGAATCTGAACGTGTTTTTTCTTGCTCTTAACGGTTAAAGAATGCCTTAAATTGTAACACCTTGTTCTTCCATACCCAACTAAATACCATGATAAATAACAATAGATATAAGGTCTCTCAATTGTATTCTATTTTAATTGTAATGATTGTTCTTTCCTCATGTATTATTTCTCTGATTTATTTTGTGGCATTCATGCATCATCCTAGGGCTTATGAATTGTTTACATATTGAGTGTCATCCTAATATACATAAATAGGCATATGGGGGTTCGGGTGAATTGTGACTTTCCATACAATAGATTCCTCCCACATAGGGAGTGGTAGGTTTAGAAGTAGCTACGTGGATTCTAGGGTTCACAATTACCTCGTTCTGAAACCCCCAACGTCTTCAACAAAAGTGAGGATACCTGCTTGTGGTAACACCCCCGATGGATATATCTCCTCGTCGGAGTGACTGGTTAGGACACATGTCTCTACGGAGTATTCCACCTTAACTTCCAGAAGAGAAACGATTCTCTTCTATAATGCATTGTGTGGTCACGCATCATTTGCATTGCATTAATTATTATTCTTGTTGGGCATTAGGCTCATTGTTTTCCCCGTAATGTAGGTGACTCCCTTGATGATGACATTCTAGTTGCGGATGAGGCGTTCCAAGATGATCCCTCGTGTTATCAGCCGATTTGACCTACTGGGTGCGACTCACGAGTTTGTGATTTGTTGGTATTTTGATAAAGAGGCGATATTTTGGTAATTACTATTGTTAGTATTTTGAACATGTTAAACAGTGTGACCGGGACTTTGGATCTTTTGTTAAGAACACTTGGAAACTATGTTTTGAAATCCTATTATTATTCTACATTATTCACTCCGATTACGTTTTCTTCTAAAAAGGAATTTCAAACGACGAATTAATAAAGCAAAAAAATTGTATGACATATTTTAAGACGAGAAAAATGTTTTAAAATTTTCGGGGCATTACAAAAACACTCGAGAAGCTTCTTCTGCTCAACCTCTCTTGCTTCTTCTTTTCTTCTTTATCTTTGGCTCTCTGGCCCTTTTCCTCTTTCACTTTTTTTCACTTCTTGTATGTAATTTCCATTTTCTTCTCTCTCAATCTCTTGTCCATTTTCTCCTCGAGAGAGCACTCTCTCCCTATCTCTTTTCTTCTATCTATATTTCACTTGAACGCTCCTCCTCCTAGAGCCTCACTTATCCTCAATACATGCTGATGTGACCCAAGGTCCTGTAACCTAAGCCCGAGCCAAGGGTTCCTTTATTTTCCAACCTTTTATTTATTTTGTTGGTTTTTCTTCTCTAGCTAACTTGGAGGAGAGTTTTGGTCAATTTCTCAAAGAGGATTCGATGCATTTGGACTAGTTGATGTCATGCTTATCATAGAAGAAATTGTGGGCTTTCCTTTCCGCCTAAAATCTGAACTCCGGTTGTTCAAGGGCTCTTTTGGCAATTGGGAAGCTTTCGTTTCAAATTTTTTCCTTCATACAACTTGTAGCAGACATCAATAGCTTTCGAAAAAGGTAGTTGGCGTGATATTTGGGTTTCGTTTCCTATGTCAAACGTCCCCTTTACAGAGACAAAAATCTAAACTCAGAATTATTGTGCTTGTGTTATTGTTAAGGGTAGTTTTGTCATTTGCTGTTTAGGGTATTTTTGTAAAATGTAATGTTCCATTAGAGAGGTATTTTACCCTCTCTAATGAACCCTGAATCGTACTTTTGAACTTTTGATAAACCCTAAAGAGACTTGTTCTTGTTCTTGTGTGAAGACCCGCAGAGATCCCACTCGGCCATCTTCCATCTTCAAAATCGATTTGTGTTTTCTTGCTAGTTCTTGCACAAATTGATTCTTCCTGCTTCTTCCCGCATCTCTTCCGTGCGAGGTGGTGCTTGGGGCGTGGAGGTAGAAGAGCTAGCAACCCCCATTAGAGAGAGTCATCCTTTTGATTTGGCCAAACCAGTCGCGCCTCTAGTGTTGGAGGTTTAGCGGACTCCATTGGTTTGTTACTTGTTTCTCATCCTTCCTATTGAAAGAAGGTTTTGGTTTCTTAAAATTCTTGACCTATATTTGTGTTATTCTGGACGTGGTGTGGTTTTTGTTGAGATTTGGATGTGTTGATCATGTTTTGGAAGGAAATAGAAGTTGGCCGAGATTCTGTTTTTTGCATTGAACAGATTTTGTTTCGATTTGTTGTTATGTTTTACTCTGTTTATGGTGATTGGATGATGCTCATTTTTGGCAAAGATAATCTTGAGATTGTTAAGTGACGCTCCTCCAAATGTGGCGTTGATTGGCTGTATGCAAGTTGAGATATTGTTGTATAATTTCTTGTCACAAGAATCTGACCTGAAAACCCTAATCTGAGGGTTAATTTCGTCAGAGCATAATACTTTGTGTAGAATGCGTTTTAATTTGAATTTTTTATATTTTGTTCCCTGGAATGTTGGTGTGATCCTCTGTAAATGTCAGCTTTTAACTATTTAAGCTCTAGAAGTTATCCTCATTTGAAAATTAAAGACCAGATTTGTTGTTTGGGTTTAGTCAATTAAACTTGTTGAGTTCCATAGAGTCTTCGACTCTATCTGTAATACCCCAAAATTTATCGGGCTCAACTATTGAAAATATAATGGAACAAATTAAATTAGACGAGTAATTATTATCGAGAATAATTTAAAATGAA
>JAJTVF010006707.1:0-26234 GCA_022433065.1 Begonia loranthoides
GAAATCTCACGGCACAGGGTCGCGCATACCTCTCGTGGGATGCGACGGTCTCGGTGGGCAATGCTTATACACCATTTATGAAGAATGAATGACTAGTGCGACCATACGAGCACTAATGCTCCGGATCCTACAAGAACTCCACAGTTAAAAGTTATTCGTCGGAGGGTCGTGACGCCAAGGAAGGGGCCCAACGGCTATGGGGTTTTCGGCAATGAAATCTCACAGCCCAGGGTCGTGCATCGACCTCCTGGGACGTGACTGCTCTTCTGTTGAGGGCAATGCTTATATTCCATTTGCGAAGAACAGTTAACGGGTGCGACCATACGAGCACTAATGCACAGCAGTTTGTGGTTTTTCGGTTGTGACGCAGTCGAAGCTGTGGATGAGGAACTCGACCAAAAAAGTCTGAAGTTCGAATCTGTAATATTTGGCGATTTCGTAGATGAGACACGGTTGAGTTTGGCGACAAAAAATGCTCCACTTTTCGAATCTATAATATTTGGAAATTTTGCGGACGAGACGCTGTCAAAGGACCGGTCGAGTTTGGCGACCGACAATGTACTACAGAACAACTCTATGAGATTTGGAATTTTTGCAGACGCGGTGCGGTTGAGGACCTGGTTGATGATTACGACTGAAAAAGTTAAACTGAGAAGCTCTGAAGGATTTCGGACGTGACGCGGTCGAGCAACCAGTCGAGCCATACGACCGAAATTTCACAGAAACGTGTAACAACTAGTTTTCATCAGTCGGATGAGATCGACCAAAAATATTGGGTCGACTAAAAGTTGAGGAAATTAGAAATAGAAGGCACTCCGAGGATGGAGGCACCAATGCGAATCTATTAAAAAACTCTGCCAAAATCTCGACACGGATTCTTGCTTACATTTTTTGTTTAAAACACAACCCTCCAAAGTCTATTGTGAGCACTTGTAATTGAGTGTTTGTTGTAAGGATTGAGAACTTTATTTTTGAAAGAGAATTGTACTCGAACGAGAAAAGTAACTCCCTAAGAATCAATTGTTGCAACGATACGATTGACACCCTTGAAGTTCAATCAAGTGTAACTCAAGTGGTTGAAGTGAATACATCTTCAAGGGAGAACCTTGAAGTGCGGACGTATGCGTGCTTTGCCGAACCACGTTAACAACTCGATTTCGTATTCTCTAATCTCATTAACCACTAAACTATTGAAAATAGATGGAGCAAACACCACAGTTACGTTTTCTGTTAAAAAGCATTGTGGTTCTGCAATGGATTGTTACACTTTCAGACACAAACGTTATATTTCAAAATAAAATGATTATAGTTTGTTGTTCAGCGGTGGAACATTACAATTTCTGTTGTAGAAAGACAATTTTCCTTCGCGGAAAGAAATCTTTCCACGGTTGAACTCCATATAGGAAATAGAAAATTTTCCTTATAGGAAAATTTCTTTATTCCCTTTCTTCTTTCCAAAGAGAGAAAGAAGGAAAATTTCTCTTTTTTTTTTCCTCCTGGAGAAAATAAGGAGTTCTCCATATTTTTCTTCTTTCCCCCCGGAGAAAAGAAGGAAATTAAATGAAAGAATGAAAATTTTCTTCTTTTCTCCAATAGAAAAGAAAGAAATTTTCATTCATTCTTTTTTCCTTCTTTTCTTCCAGCAGAAGAAAAAAAAATTGAAGGAAATTTTCTTTATTTCCCCTAGAGAAAAGAAGGAAATAGGAGAAAAGAAGAAAATTTTCCTTCTTTCCGTCTTTGGAAAGAAGAATGTAAATAAAGAAATTTTCCTATAAGGAAATGAGGAAATTTTCCTATTTCCTATATGGCGTTCCGCTGTTGAAAGATGTCTTTCTGCGGTGGGAATTGTCTTTGCGCAGCAAAAATTGTAACATTCCGCCGCAGAACAACAAACTATAATAATTTTATTTCGAAATATAATGTTTTGCGGTGGAAAGTGTAATGATCCACTGCGGAATGACAATGCTTTTTAATGGAAAATGTAACTGTGGTGTATGCTTTGTCTATTTCTCATAGTTTAGTGGTTAAATTGTTAGCAAAAATACTTTCATGGTTGACTTGTCATTGATCACAAAGTACGGTGGTTGATTTGTCATTTTTCCTATTATTAAACCTAATATTTTAAGACATATCTTATATAAAATGACATATCTATTTTATGACTCGTTAGATTTTTATATTATTTGTAGTTTTCACTTTATATATTGTATTAAAGCATGCATATAAAAATTACTAGTTTAACTTGGTCGTGTGAACTTAGTTTGATCTATCCGATTTGGGGTCTTGTTTTACTTTACCCACATTCGATCGTGGGAGGATATATTTGTTTGTTGTTAACTAGAGTAATAGCACAATTGTATGTGTCATGTCTCTGGGTGCAAAACCCTTAACCTAATTAGGGTTTTTATGTTACTTTCGCAATCACCAAACATTACTTTTATTATGTGATACGCCTATAGCATGGTGTGCCCGGAGTTCTTAAGTGGCTCCATTTTCACTGAGATTTTATATAGTACAATAATTGCCTACTTTAGTTATGTACCGCATTATATTGAATTGTTTTAAGCACCTACTCTTTTGTACAAATTTTCTAAAAATGAATTTATGAAACATAATTTTTTTTTTAGATTATGCATGCTTAATCATTATTCTAAATTAATTGTTGAATATAAATTTTGATCCCTATTGAGTTTAGTCAAATCTCCCAAATGACACCCTTTCAGAACTTTATCAATAATATTTTCAGTTGCCGAATTAAGAGTAGAATTTGTCAAGATTTATTTATTCTAGCTTTTTAATAAAATTTGAGAAATTAACACTACTGACCCTATAGTTTGAGGTTAAGGACAAGTCAAACCCTCAAGAAAATTTGTGAACAACTAAAACCATGAACTATGAAAAAATAACGACGCTAACCTCACAGTCACATTTTCCATCGTACGATGTCCAAGGCAATAACAACACGTGAGGGATGTCCGTCCTGCTCGTTGGATCGAGGGATGGATGTCCCTCGATCGGAATGGACGCCGAGGATGGATTTAAGGAATCTCCCAAAGGATGGATTTAGAGCATCCCCCAAATACAGACGTCCCTCAACCAAAGACGGACATCCGTTTCGGCCTAAATGACGTAGTATTAAGTCAAGGGACGTCCGTTATGAGACTAGGGACATCTGTTATGGGCAAAACGACGTAGTCTCAAGTCGAGAAACATCCGTTTCGGGACGAGGGACATCCAATATGGGAAAAGGGACGTCCGTTTTGGACGAGGGTCTTTCAAATTTGGACGAGGGACGTCCGTTATGGTCTGAGTGACGTTCGTTGTTAGCTGATGGACGTCTGTTGTTGCTGCCTTGACAAGAAACTTGATTGCGAGGTTGACGTTGTTCTTTTTTTATAGTTCAGGGTTTTAGTTGTCTGCAAATTTTCTATAGGGTTTGTGGTGTTGCTGATCCCAAACTATAGGATCTGTAGTGTTAATTTCCCTTAAATTTTCCTTGAGAGACATTGTGAGGTAGACTTTATTACAGATAACTGTAATTTCTATTTTATATTTTTACTTTACATAGTTATTTTTGGATTTTTTTTTACTATGCTATGTAGATATCACTTGATGGAACTGTTTAGCCAATGTTTTGTCAAGTCTTGACATACAATAAATATTTTAAGACTTCTACTGTTAATTATTAAAATTAAAGTAAAATACATCGGGTGATATGATTCTTTTGGATTGGGTCATTCTCCGTTGTGTCTCTCGTTCTTTGTTGGTTTTGATACAAATTTCTTTTCGTAAATGTAATGGCAGGTGTTACACAAATTTTGTCCCTGCATCTGAAGTTGTACAATTGTGTATTTGGACTTAGTTCATACATGTATGGTGCAATGCAAATAAAATGAGAACGGAATTAATGAAAGAAATTTGTAATTCTGCACCCATACACCATTATTTGTTTGAAAAGAAAGAATAGTTAAATATTCGGGTGAAATTAATAAAACAATCATATTAGGAGCAAAAACAAATCAATCACCGAATAATTTTTACTAATAACTTAAATATTAAACTATAGAAACTAGACGCAGCAAACATTACGGTTACGTTTTCTATTAAAAAATATTGTCATTATGTTATTCAGCGTTATCTTTCTGTGTCGGAATGTTGTTTTTTCACTAAACAGATTTAAAAGATTTCTTTTCGTCGTAAAAAAACAACGTTTTGCTGTTGGACGATGACAACGGATCAGGAAGAGGAAAGAGAAGATGGTGATGAGAACTGGACGACAACGGACCAGGAAGAGTCATGCCGACGTTCGACAACGTTTTCGGAAAATCAAAAAACGTGAGAATTGTTTTCAATGATAAGAAGACCATTGGAGCTTCCCGACATCGTCTTCGCAATAATATTATTTCGATTATTATGATTTTAGAATAAAAGCAAAGTAGAATTACAATTACAGAGAATATATTTCAGTACCAACTTCGCATACCTACTTTCTTTCAACAAGTAACTATAATATTTATATCGTCTATTTTACATAATTTACAGTTTAAGTTATTAACAAAAATTATTTAATAGTTGACTTGAGATTAATCTTGAATGTTAAATTAATTTTCCAATATTAGACTAAAGGTTCTCAAAGCCTTGTTGGTTTACAAAACTACAATTCCTTATCCCATCCAATTTTATTGAGTAAATACTGCATTTGCCGGTGTTACAGATAGGAAACCTGCAGGTATTTTACAGAAATGAACAAAACCAAAATATAAATTTAAAACCAAAGAAATCCCATGCCATTCTCCCTAGATGAGCTCAGAGAATGGGTACCCAAGCTCCGCACAACCCTTGCTTTTACCAGCATTCGTATAATTTAATGTCTACTCGAAGCCGGAAGTACACCTCACCTTCAAACGCATCGGTCATCATAGTGGCTACACCTCTCGTCATGAAGAAGTCGCCAGTGCCTCCGATCACAGAAATATCCCTTGTTTTATTCATCAGAGGGTCAGCGCCGGCGAAGTTTATGGTTCCTCGGTGGGCGGTGGAGTTGAAAACAAAGGAGAATCCTAGCCAAGCAGTAAAAATCTATTTTTTATCGTAGATGTAAAAGCCTTGAGCTCGGCCGACGGGAGTTGAGTGTAGGTTGTTGTCTAATGTAACAGGATCATCAAAAACAACCAGGTTGCCGAAGTGGTTTTGTCCGGCCAATATCTTGTCGCCCCAAGCTGGCTCCCCAACAATGGCTGCCGTTGCGTTCTTCGAGTTCTTTCCATTGAAGATAATGTCGTGAAAATAAAAGACCAAGCTTTTACATGGGCGGGGAGGGTGGATTCTTCTGGTCGGGAAACCAGAGCTTACAGACAGCAGAAGGAAGAAGGCGAGGCCCAAATTAGGAGTTGTAGACCCCATTACTGCGGATATAAAATGCAGATTAACTGAGGAAGATGGGTTTAGGACGGTTCAACATTATATAGGAGTTTGAGGGAAGTGTTAATTCGGCTGAGAATGGGTGCTTAAGCTAGGCTAACAAGGGATTTACTGGAGCAAACGTTAAAAGCATTTGTTTTTTTCATTTATTATTTGCTCAGAGTCTACGCTAGACATGGATGGGAATGTGATATTGATACGAAGGTATGAGGCGGAGAAATAGGGACCTGATTGATGAAGTTGAGAGCCATCTTTTTGAGGAAAAGAAAAGGAGTGCAAGCATGGGGTTTGTGGTTTTATCCATTTGCTCTGCACCTAATTGGTGGGGTGAGGTTATTGATCTATCAACTACCATCTTGTAACTAGAAAACTTGTCAGCACAGCGACTCCACGAACAACTCCATCTCTCTCTCTCTCTCACACACACACACACATGACCCACTTTACAAACCAGAAACCCAACTTTTTCACCTACTCACATGTGCGAACCAGTTGATGTTGGAATTAGACGCTCTAATCTGACTTGTATCGAAACGATTGATCAAAGAAAACAGAAAATAGAAAACACACAGTTTTAATGGTTCACTCTCAGTTTGAGAGCTACGTCCACTGGCCGCTAACAGATCTTACTATGATCAAAATAGAGTTACAGAAGTTGTTTCTCGTTTTTGCCTCACCCCCACTGTTTCTCTCTCTCTCACTACCTCCAAAACCCTAATTACATATTTATATACCTAAATAAATAGGGTTATGAAAACAAGGTAAATTGACCAAAATACCTTAAACAATAAAATTAGACTCCATAACTCAACAATCTCCCTCTTGGAGACTAATCACATCATCTCTCCATCTGCAGCGGCATCATGCACATATCTCATCCAAGAAGTCCAACTGAAGTTGCGCACAACTTCAGCTTCTCACTAGTCACAGCTTTCTTCAACATGTCAGCTGGATTTCGACTCCCTGATATCTTCTCAAGTGCCAACACACCATCTTCTAAAATGGATCTGATAAAATGATAGCGTACCTGTATGTGCTTTGTCTTGGCATGATAAACTGGGTTCTTTGCCAAAAGGATGGCACTCTGGCTGTCACAATGCAATTTACTCCTATCGTAGTTTTGGCCTAATTCTCGTAGAAAAGGCTGTAACCACATCATCTCCTTCGCGGCTTCTGTCACTGCAATGTACTCTGCTTCACAACTAGAAAGAGCAACTACATCTTGAAGCCTCGAGACCCAACTGATTGCGGTACCACCAAGAGTGTAAACATACTCAGTTCTGCTTTTACTACTATCAATATCAACACCATTATCAGCATCAACATATCCATTCAAACTAGAATATGACTTCTGAAAACATAAAGCAAACCCTGAGCTTCCCTTCAAGTATCGCAAGATCCACTTTACCGCTTCCCAATGCTGTTTTCCTAGATTACTCATATACCTGCTGACAACTCCCACTGCATGTGCAATATCTGGCCGTGTACAAACCATCGCATACATATGACTACCAACGGCAGAGGCATATGGAACTCTGGTCATGTAGCTCCTCTCTTCCTCAGTCGACGGTGATTGATCTTTAGATAGTTTGAAGTGACTAGCCAAAGGTGTAGTAACTGGTTTCACATTCTGCATATTGAACCTGCTAAGAACTTTATTCACATAGTCTTCTTGGGAAAGTTTGAGAACACCTCTATCCCTGAATATTCTCATTCCAAGAATTTGTTTTGCAGCACCCAAATCCTTCATAGCAAATTCTTTAGATAACTCCCTCTTTAGCCTGTCAATCTCAGTCAAGTTTGCTCCAGCAATTAACATATCATCAACATAAAGGAGCAGTATAATGTAGGAAGTATCAAACCTTTTAATGTAATAGCAGTGATCGGCTTCACATCTCACAAAGTTCTAACTGTTCATGAAGCTGTCAAATCTCTTGTACCACTGTCTTGGAGCCTGTTTCAAACCGTACAAACTTTTATGAAGTTTACACACAAACTCCTCTTTCCTCTTCACCTCAAAACCTTGTGGTTGACGCATGTAGATTTCTTCATCTAAACTGCCGTGAAGGAAAGCAATTTTCGCGTCCATTTGCTGCAAATGAAGATCTTCTTTCACAACCAAACTCAAAACAATTCTTGTCGTCGTCAGCTTCACCACTGGTGAGAAAATCTCAGTGTAGTCAATGCCTTCTTTCTGCTTAAAACCTTTGACAACTAATCTAGCTTTAAATCTCTTGCTTCCATCAGGTTCTTCTTTAATCCGATAAATCCACTTGTTATGCAGTGCTTTCTTTCCCTTCGGCAACTTAGTCAATTTCCAGGTTTCATTTGACTTCAGTGAATCCATTTCATCTTTCATGGCTGCCTCCCACTCAATCAAATCATCTGACTGTTTGACTTCCTCATAACATCCTGGTTCACCTCTGTCAGTAAGCAAAATATAATTTAGAGACGGGGACCATCTCTGAGTTGATTTGCTAGTTCTGGATGATCGTCTTGGTTCTATAATCGGTGTTTGCAAATTTTCTTCTGGAGTCGTATTCTCATCAATTTTTTCTTCAATAATACCCTGATCTTCTTTTCTAGTCGGAGTATCTTCTCCTGAAAAATCTTTGAAGTTGACCACAGTAGACTCTTTCAATACTGAACTCCCACTGTTTGAAGTGTTACCAACTTCATCTTTGTAGAGAACCTTCTCGTTGAAGATGACATTCCTACTGCGTATGATCTTCCGATTTTTATTATCCCAGAAACGATAACCAATCTCGGAGTCACCATAGCCAATGAAAAAACACTTCTTAGATTTCGGATCAAGTTTGCTTCTATTAGAATCATCAACATGAATATAAGATAAACAGCCAAATACTTTCATGAACGAAAAATCTACCTTTTTTTCCGCTCCAAGCTTCTTCTAGAAGTTTAAAATTCAAAGGTACGGAGGGTCCTTTATTGATAAAAAATGCTGTTGTGCTAACGGCTTCTGCCCAAAAAAATTTAGGTAATCCGGCATGCAATCTCATGCTCCTTGCATGCTCATTCAACATTCTGTTCATCCTCTCAGCTATTCCATTTTCTTGAGGCGTTCGAGGAATGGTCTTCACCATCTTGATTCCATTTGTAGCACAATATTCTTTAAAATCTCCATCTATATACTCACCTCCATTGTCAGATCTTAGACATTTCACCTTCAGGTTTGTTTCATTCTCGACCAAGGCCTTCCACTTCTTGAACACACTGAAAACATCAGATTTATTCTTCAAGAAATAGACCCATACCTTTCTTGTTGAATCATCTATGAAAGTCACATAATAAACTGATCCACCAAGAGAGGAAACGTCTGCGGGTCCCCACACGTCGATGTGCACTAATTCAAGTCGCTTCTTCTTTGGCTCTTTCCCAACCTTTAGGAAACTGACATGCTTCTGCTTGCCAAGAATGCAGCTCTCACATAACTGATGCTCAACAGACTTTAACTCTGGAATCTGACCACCCTTGACAAGAATTTTCATTCCTTTCTCGCTCATATGGCCCAACCTGCAATGCCATAAATCTATGTTGCTTTGACTGTCAACAGTTGCAACTGTATCTCTGCATGGAGATGTCATGTATAGGGTTCCTGTTTTCTGACCTCAAGCAACAACCATTGCTCCCTTAGTTACCTTCCAAACATTGGTCCCGAAATTGACGTGGTAACCCTCACTATCAAACTGCCCCACTGATATCAAGTTTCGCATCAACCCCGGAACGTGTCTCACTTTACTGATACTCCAAACTGACCCGTTTGTTGTCTTTAATTTTATTTCCCTGATGCCAACAATATACAGTGGCTCACTATCTGCAAGATAGACTTTCCCATGATTTCCAGGTACATAATTTTCAAGTAATTCTTTATGTGTCATGGTATGAAAAGATGCTCCCGAGTCCAAAACCCATGAGTCTATTGGGCTATCGACTGAAAGAATCAACGCGTCTGTGATTTCCTCAGTTGCTGCATTTGCTCCATCACTTTTGTCAATATTGTTCTTCTTTGGTGTTTTGCAGTCCCTTTTGATGTGACCCTGCTTGCCACAATTCCAGCACTCAAATTTTCTTCCAGATTTAGACTAACCCCTTCCATTTCTCGACTTTGATCTGCTTCTGCCCCGATTAGAATTCCTGTTACTATTTCGCCCTCTGTTTTCCACATTCAATGCTGAGCTCGTCGATGTTTCACCAGAATCAATTTTTCGAACTTCCTCGGTTAGAATTCGATCCCTCACATCAGTAAATACCTACTTTGAGCTTCCAATTGAATTACTGACTGCTGCTCTCATAGGCTCCTAACTATTTGGTAAAGATGCCAGTAAAATTGGGGCACGTACCTCATCCCCAAAGTCGATCTCTACAGAATTCAACTGATTTACAACTGTATTAAATTCATTCAGATGAGCTGCTACAGAAGTACCTTCAGCCATTTTCAGATTAAACAATTTCTTCATCAAATGCACCTTATTATTTGCAGATGGTTTCTCGTACATATCAGATAACGCTTTCATTAATCCTACGGTGGTCTTTTCCTTTGCAACGTTGTGAGCAACGCTTTTGCTTAGCGTCAATCGGATGACTCCCAAAACCTGTCTATCAAGAAGATTTCATTCAGCATCTTCCATTTTTTCCGGTTTCTCACTCAACGAGATATGAAGCTTCTTTCCATACAAGTAATCTTCAATCTGCATTCTCCAGAAAGCATAATCAGTCCCATCAAATTTACTAATACCGTATGTACTGTTTTCACCTGTCATTTTATCAATACCCAGCACAAAAGTTATTATCCAAATTTTACCAACCAAAAACAAAAAATTTCTCCAATTTTTCAATCTGCTGGACGTTCAACGGAGAACACAGCAGCGATGTGCACTGGAAATCGGCGATGGCTGGGCAGTGGCAGTGGCAAGCGATGGACGGCGGCGTGGGACAACTGGTCGGCGTCGCTCCTCTGTTCTAGATCGACGGACGACGGGATACGACGGGACCGACGGGCGCTGCTTCTCTCCCTTCTGTCTTCGGCCGACAGAAAGAGCGACTCGGTTCTTCGCGAGATCTCTGATCGTCTTCGTTGGAAGGAACGATCGGCGGCGTGCAGCGCGGTTTCAACCTTCGGGATGGCTTCTCTCCTCTTCACTGAACAGATCAATCGGCGTTGTTGCTGGGGAAGAAACCATAGACGCAGGCACTGAAGAAGATGAAGCTCGGGCAGGGCTGGCTTCATGGGCAGCGTTCTTCGGGCAGGGGGCGGGCAGCACTCCTTTTGTTTTTTTTTTTTTTAATTTCTGATTTCCAAAATCAGAATCACGAACTCGTTCCACCTTCTTCGATACTTTCGACAAATCAATTCCTGATTATCGAAACCACTTCAACCTGAAGCTCTAATATCAATTGTTGGGATTAGAGGGTGTTCAGGTTAGACGCTCTAATCCGACTTGTATCGAAACGATTGATTAAAGAAAACAGAAAATAAAAAACACACAGTTTATAGTGGTTCACTCTCAGTTTGAGAGCTACGTCTACCGGCCGCTAACAGATCTTACTATGATCAAAATAGAGTTACAGAAGTTGTTTCTCGTTTTTGCCTCACCCTCACTGTTTCTCTCTCTCTCACTACCTCCAAAATCTTAATTACATCTTTATATACTTAAAGAAATAGGATTATGAAAACAGGAAAAATTTATCAAAATATTTTAAAAAATAAAATTAGACTCCATAACTAAACAGTTGAACGAGGACACGGGCCAAGAAGCAATATATATTCCTTTTTAGATTCTCTTTGGCTGGTGGGAACCAGAAGACTTGGTGGGAGGAGGAACGCCAAATAAGGTATTGTGTCGCTGCCCAAAGCATGCAGCCTAAATGCAATTCAGTTAACCTATTATCACTTCTCATTTTGCGAGTGGAGATGGCGGATTCTGATAACATTAATCTTCACCCACTTGAGAAACCACGTTCTAAATCCATGGAAATCTAAGAATGGGATTCAGATCTCAGCTCAGCAGCCAAAAACCAAAGCTGTCACTTCATTCAACTTGTGATGATCAAGCAAAAGCATGTGTTACTTGGGAGACTGCGTCCAAATTAGTAAAAACCCATCTTTTTATTCCCCCAACGCAGAAACTTTCAGTGTTAACTGGGGCCATCTTGGTCTCTGTAGCCGGATAATTATTTCGTTTTAAAGTACCAAAGTTAAACGTGCTCACTCACCGCGTATCTGGGGTTGAAACTTGACGTCTGACTGACTCAAAGTTCTGACAAAGAAGCCAAGATGACCATTTCACTGCAAATTGTTCAGTAATCTTCAGTATTGAAGGCGGGTTTGCAATTGCACGAACAATGTTGTTTCTGTGGCCGATTAGAAACAGATCACAGTGGAATGAGGATTAGTACAAGAACGACAGCGGAATAGAGATTCGACGTTTCTGACAAACTATTCTAACACCAGTAGCTGCCCTGCACAATCCAGAACAGGTAACCCAACACGCCACGGGAAGAAGACAGCAGGAGCCGGGCCATCATCGATCATTTACTAGTTTTCCAAACTGTAGCCACGCTACTATCAATATTCTGATCTGTCCCTACGAGTTCTTTTGCATAAGCTTAAAGGCTCCGTTCATAGAATCTAATTAAAATACCAAATTACAGCTCTGTCGCAGAGTGAGAGGGGTTAGCCTCCACCTAGAACAAAACAAGAAAAAAAGAAAGACAAAACTTGGTCCAGCTGCAAGACGCTCAAGGCAAGACCTTGTTTTTAAAGAAATCCCCATGGAAGAAAACTAGTGTAGTCGCTAAAGAAAAGCCAAAACTGGATCTTGTATGGTATGTTGCAAACCATGAGCTGAAACTTGGAAGATGAGGAGGACGAAAAAAGACATGCCTATGTCTACACTCTAGCAGTTCTGGGTTATTTTGAAATTATAAAATTTGAGGATAACGACGAAAAAGAAAGCATTTTTAAAAGCAGGTAATTCGGCAGAAAGAAAAAACAATGGAAAGACTGTATTTTTATTATTTGAGAACGGTGGGTCATTGTAATTATACCTGTATTAATTTTTCTGGTGAATGCAGACAAGCATCACCTTAACGTCATCCGTACAAAACATATGCGGGTGTCCCTACTAGATGCTGCTGGACAGGTAATCTATGAACTTGCCCGACGAGGACCTTTCTCGGCTACCATGGAGGTCTCGAGGAAGAAATCGAAAGCCCGACGCTCGCTGCAGGGCTAGGAAAGACTGAATGGATGGAAGAGAAAGACGAGAGGTCGGGGAGGCAAGAGAGAGAAAGTAAATTTGGAGGGGAGGAGGAGAATTTAGGGGAAAAGTTGAGGAGAGAGGTTGTGGTAGGGAAAAAAGGTGGACCTTGCACTCCAGTTTCCTCATGGAGGCTTTGGGCTCCTAAAGATGCAATCATTGACCAGAAACCTTTCCCAAACTCTGTTTCTGCCAGAAAACTGGGTGCAGCTCTCTGGGAGTTTCAGCACTACCTCCCCCTCTCAAAGATGAACAGAGAATTCAGAAATGGGGTTACTGGTGCTGAATCGTCACTTCGCCGCCGCCGCCGCCACCACCCTTCTCATAGGGACAAGGGTCTTGATCTTTCCCACTTTCCTGGCCATGCCCATGCTTCCTCCACTTCTGCAGATCAGGTTGGGTTGAAATCGTCTTTAATTTGGGGTTCTTAGGTCTGATTTATTTACTGTTTGGAGTATGATCGCATATTTATTATAGGCAACTTTTCTCATTTCCTTACTCCTTTCCCTCTCTGAGCATCCATGTGCTTCCGGGGAAATTCATTATTTGGGTAAGTTTATCATTCGACCCCATGGATGAACTCCAGCGTCAACTTTCCCCTCCCAACTTCAATCCAATATTCTGAGCCTTCCCCTGATGTTTGTTTTTAAAAGCCAGTCAGATTGCAAAGATATGTGTTTTCGAATGTTCTCTGGCTTAATGACTTGACAACTTTGTTTAATCTGTGGTGGGAAATTATTTGTTCACCCGCTAATCTTTATCCAGCCAGCAAGTGCAAGCAGTCTGCAAAAGCAGATTGCTTCATTGTTAATGGAACATCGGAGATCAAATGAGGGACTCAAGCAAAAGAACAATCATGCCCTGCAGCACGAATCCCCGCCCATCTGCAGTAGTTCCATGGAGGTAAGAATTACTTTTGCCGCCCTGATCATCTCCAACTGAGTACCTGCTAACTCTATCAACTTACAAAATTGTAGCATGGGATCGTCCTATGTTGACTGAATTGAGATTTTTTTGTCTCTCCAAACTGTTAACCAGTAATTCCTTCAACTTGTTTTTGATTGAAAATGAAAGCGTTTTTTCGGGGATGAAACTTATTGGCAAATATTGATTAGACTACTGTGATGAATGATGAAGTCTGCCATCATAGGAGACTCAACCCATCTTATTTTCTGTCTCCTAGGTGACCCCTTATGACCCTGCCGTCATCCCTACCAGTCCTTTACGCACCAAAGGAAGGATTGCTGAATCTCAGTACGGGATTAAAACCTCGACGGAACTTCTGAAAGTGCTGAATCGAATCTGGAGTTTGGAAGAACAGCACATGGCCAATATATCATTGATAAAGGCTTTGAAAACGGAGTTGGACCATGCCCGTGCTAACATCAAGAACTTACTTCAGCAACGTAGTGCTGAGCGGGGCGAGATAGAAGATTTGATTAAGCAGTTTGCTCAAGAAAAGTTAGTTAGGAAGAATAAGGAGCAGCTGAGGATAGAGGCTGCCATCAAGTCTGCAACGGATGAACTTGAGGATGAGCGGAGGCTGAGAAAACGGTCCGAAACTCTGCATAGGAAATTAGCGAGGGATGTTTCCAAAGTTAAGTTTTCTCTTTCAAATGCTTTGAAAGATTTAGAGATAGAGAAAAAGTCAAGGATTCTGTTGGAAGATCTCTGTGACGAATTTGCGAGAGGCATAAAAGACTATGAACAAGACCTGCATGCTTTAAAACAAAAAACCGACAAGAATTGCGTGGGAAAAAATGACCATGACCGTTTAATTCTCCACATCTCAGAGTCATGGCTCGATGAAAGGATGCAGATGCAAAAGGATGCTCAGAGAGGCCGAACAGAGAAAAGTTCAATAGTGGAGAAGTTATACTTCGAAATAGAGAGCTTTCTTCAAGAGAAGCATGCTGATGCTGGTAAGATCAGCGGGAATCTGTTGACTAGGGATCGACGGAATTCACTAGAATCTATCCATTTTAATGAGCTTACAAGTGCACCGCAGATGGCTGGCGGTAAAGAAGATTCTGTAGGCTGTGATTCTCGTTGTTTTGAGCTTCACAAGCCGAGCTTCCATAACTTGACACCAAATGGGAATGAAACTATGGATGGACATGTTGATGGAACTATGAAATTTATTGATTCGAAGGTACATCTTAGGTCTCGTGAAAGGACGAAAAGCCGAACTCCATCGAGCCTGCAAGTTAAGTTTGAAGAGCAAATGGCTTGGGCCGTGTCACAATCGGGAAACAAAAAGTCTCCAGTCATAAATGCAGAGGGAGAGTTAGCAGAAAAGAATCTCACTGAAACAGCTGCTTCCCACAAATCTGAAGAACACGTTGAAGGTGCCTACGGTAGTGACAATGAAGGAAAGATAACAGGAGACAACGAAATCCATGAATTGGTTTTGAATAAGAAGGTTGACGATGATGATAGGAGAAATGAACAATGGTTAGTAGGTGGAGGAAATATGCATCCTCAGAATACTTACGGGGAGGCGTCGTGTAGCAGCTCGGGATGGAGGAATCAAGCGAGTCCAATGCGGCAATGGGAATTGAAAACCCCCGAAGAAGCTGTATCGAAGGAGAACACTCTCCAAGCGAAGCTTCTTGAAGCACGGTCAAGAGGGCATCGATCAAGACTAAAAGTTTTCAAAGGTTTGTCTTAGTTGTGTTTGTTCCTCAGATTCAGAATGTTGATCCACGAGTTAAATGGTTGTTTCTCTGCAGCTCTTGTTATTGTAAATAATGCCGGGAAGAATCCTGCTGTGATCGTAATTATATTGTATATGTAGCTTTTGTGACCCTTCGTTGTTGGTGGATGCGTTAGTTGTCACTTGGGAGGTTAAAAAAACCAGAACTTTTAGAAGCAATTCTGACTAAAATCGTCGCCCACAGACAGGAGAAGCAAGAAGTCCAGTAATTATCCACGGTTGGAGGCCCAGATAGCTGTCATTCTTCACTCCACGAGCAAGAACAAGATCTAAAGTTGGGATGATGAGTTGGTATTTCTGAATGTGAGATGCGAAGTGGTAAGTTTAGAAAGAAGAGTAAGAAATAAATTGAAGAATCTTTGGAGGTAAGACATTAAAATTAAACTCAATCTAGCATGCGATATGGTTTTTGAGAAATGTTTTACAATCAACAGACACCCAAGTGAGTTTACGATCAGAGTTTATGTCGACTCCAGACACACACTGCACGATGAAGGAGATAATAGACGAAATAGGCATGATTCTTGTGGTGACGAACTGACGATTGCGCCATGTTGACGGGAGCATGTTCAGTGCAGTCCCAGTCGAGGAGAATCGGAGATGATGCGATGAACAGCCCACGCCCAAAGCTCCATTATACCTTCTCCTTCTCCTTCTTCAATGACATAAACGAAAACCTAGTCAAAGCATTTACAAAACCATTATCTTAAATTTCAAGGAAGGAGAGGAAAGCAGTTTCAGTAGTTCATCAAAACTTAACATAGGCGTAGGATAGTGGAGTGAGTAGATCTATAAATGCCTGTGACTGAACTGGAAGTGGGGCATCATCTTCTCCCTCCCTTTCTCTACCATCCATCCATCCATCCATAGGGGAACCCACGCTCAACTGATGCTTCATCTTCCAGATCTACACTAGGACTATGCCGCTTGACCTTCCGCTGACTTACCCAGATTCTGCACAACTCAACACCTTGAACATGCGCTCAATCTCCACAACTGCCCGTGGAGTTTTGCGGGTGAGGAGTTTTTTGAAAAGACCTGCCATAGTTTTTGGGCTTTGAAATGGATATAAAAAACCACCTTGATGAAACGCAAGAGTGCTGCAATTGAGGGAAGTTTCATTAGCCAGGATTCTGAACAGTTTCGTACATCCATACCTTTAGAAGAAATGCTGGTTCTGGGTAACCAACGATGAGACTTGAAAGATCATCTTCAAAGATCAATCTTAAACCTGACAAAACTGAAGACCGACCAAGGTAAGCGAGTGAACATTGCTTCATGAGCAAAGAAAAAGATGGAATCAGACGAGAAATTACATAATTCAAACATGGAGAACAAAGGAACTAAAAGAAGAGTGAGAAATTTAGAAAGAAAGGGAGCTCCCTTCAGTCCAATGATAGGAAGTTTAAGATTCAATCAATCTCCTGCTTCATTCAATCATGTACTGAGCCTCCAATTCGCACAGGCTCAGTATTTGGACGAATGAGTCGGTAGTTGATTAAACCCTACTGCAGCCTCTTGGTGGACCAAAGAAAGCTCTCTCCCTCCGCACCCTCCTCATCTTAAAAATTCTTCAACTTCTCTGATGGATCCAAGACAAGATCAGATCCATCTACACTATTTACATGCACAGAACTGATACGATTGCTCACGCATCTCTCTTCAAACCCTTTTTCCATCTCTCAAATACTAGTAAGAAAAAGAGCGTGTTTGAGAGAGAGAGAGAGAGAGAGAGAAGGAATCACGGAGGAAATAGAAGATTAGCCCAGGATCATCTGATTCCGGTAAAGGGTTTATATAGATTAAAATGAAAGAAATAATTCAGGTGACGATCACTGTTTTCGAAATAATTATAGTATTTGATTAAAAGAGATCAAGTTCAACGCATCCTTACATTGCATCCATCGCGATGATCACATCATTTAACTCTACTAATCATATCCTATACCATAGACCTCGGCTTTTCTCCAGAGGTCGCTACCACAACTACAAGACTAGAAGTCTATTTCTCAGAGAAGATGCAGATTTATTTTCTTTGGTACTAAGATCAACGACGACTGTAACCTCTTATTAAATAAAATACTGGCAAGCAATAGAATCCAGGAAAAAAACATGGAGTACAAACAGTAGAAGTGAATTAAGTATTGAACTTCAATCGAAAACCATGATTCCAACCACACTCTAGTCTATGTGCTTGCTGCCAGTTTCATTTACAAACAGTACACACTTGAGTTGAGCCGGCGTTGCCCTACTACCATCAGACCATCACCGTGGTCTGAATGCTTCGATTCCATAAAAAAAAATATGGGAGCTTCTTTCGCAAAATGAACCCAACAGAAGATGTCAATGTATGATTGGATCAGTTTGCATAAAAAACTATTAATTATTATTAATATGTCAATGATTAAGGAAAGATAGCGAGTAGGGATAGTGATGGGGAGAGTCCTCCAACCAATGAAAAGGAAACTATGTTATGATAAATAATTTTAGAGCAAATCTAATCCAGTCGACCCTACTTATCATAATACCAATTCCCAAATGCGTCCAAATTCGTAGAATAGGTTGATACTTAATCATCTCTAATATACATAACTCATTCATTTTTATCGTGACTATTGCTTCTGATCAGACAATGTCTTTTCAATAAAGAGCCGAAACAGCTGACCAATACAAAAAAAGTAATCAATTTTTTCCAATTTCCATATCTGCAAATTGATTGCATTTTCCATATGAAAAACTCAAGCCTCTTCTTTTCTATTTTCCTTTGTGCTTTCTCCATTAAGAAGATTAAAAAACCTTTGGAGAGAACGCAAAGACATTGAGAATTTTGAGTGATTGAGAATCTTTGCCACGATTTGGAGTAGACCCAAGATAGAATAGAGAATGACTTGGTCTGAAAATAGATCAAATCGTCCGACCCTTTAACTTTTTCTTAATTTACTTATTTAATTAATGAAGATTTTAGTGAATTATAATTTTTTTCAGGCCCTACCAATTGAGCTAAATCAAAGGTCCAATAGTAACATTAAAATAAAGTCATAATATATAAATTCAAAATAAAAGTGCAAAAAATGTCAAGAATTTATACAAATATTATTACATAGTTTTAATAGTTCAACCTCACCAAATCTCAAACTAAAAATATTGAACTAATAAAAAAAGTGTCGGCTTAGTCCTACAATGACAATCAGTGATCTACCGAATTTATACCTGAAAGTGGTATCGTTGGGGTGAGTCAACTAAACTTAATAGGGGTAAGATTTTATATTTAACAATTAAAATTTTATAAAAATAAATGAGGGAGCATGCGCTAAACAAATCATATGTTGAAAACTGAGTAGAAATCGACCAATGAGGCAAAAGTGGAAAACATCAATTATAGTGTGGTATGTGCAAAAAATAGATCCCACAAAATCTCCGTGAAAATGGAGTCACTCACGGGATTCAGGCACACAAATGCCATAGGCATATAGAACAAGGTGATATTCGGCGATCGCTAAAGCCACAAAATAATATCCTGATCAGGTTTAGGGTTTTGCGCTTATCAACACGGCACAATTAGATGTCTCATTACTCTAGTTAGCACAACAAATACATCCTCCAATATATTAAACAAGACCACTTCACGAGTCAATCAAACTTGGTGCACTCGACCAAGGTGATCAATAAATTATGTGCATGCTCAAAATAAAACATGTCCAACGAAAATTGTACATATAATACTATAAAAACGGAAGGTCATAACAGACTCGTCATTTTATATGAGAATACGTCTAAAAATAATCTTTTGGAAAACAATACAATGATGGACATAAAATAAAACCTCAACCTCATAGTGATCTACCGATAATTAAAGCTCAATCCTAACCGGGAATGTTAATTAATCAGTCGAGTCCAAATTCCAAAGTTCCAGAATTTAAAGACAATCATATTCGAGAAATTAGGATCGAACTAACCAACGAAATATCCAAATTTCAAGTTTGAGAAAACGACTCGTGAATAATCGAGTTCAAGGCCCAATTGGTTCCAAAATTGGCCTTAAATCAACCATAAAATAATTGGGTTGAACGTCCAGAACGACCCTAAAATGGGGTCTGAGCCGTGGTTTAAATAAACCAAACCATGGTCAAAATTGGCTTGAGCCACAACCCCAAATGGCTAAGCTGTGGAACCTAACCCATGTAGGGGGCTCTAGGCCACGACCCTAACTTAACCAAGCCGCGACTCGGAGGTCTAAGTCGTGGCTTAACTTTGTCTTTCCCGACACTGGCCACCAAAACTTCATCGAACTTCCATGATTTCTGACACAAACAACTCCAAACAATTCATAAGACGTTGGTTTTATGATTATGACATGATATAAGTCCAAAATCAACAGATATAACCAACCAAATAAACTCCAATATCAAATGGAAATTTCAATCTCAAAATCAAATGGAAATACCAAAAACTTCAGTGAATTCAAATGTAAATCAACGATTACCTCATAGAGAAGTCCAAAACTTTCACTAGTAGCTTGAACCAACTCGTTCAACGATTCTCTTTTGTTGTTCAGAACTCTCAATTTTACGCAGGGAGTTTTCTTTCTCTGAAACCATCTTCACCCAACAAGGAGGAGGGGAGAGGCATCCATTTAAGGACAAAGGAGCATTCATGTCTGTGGAGTGGAGAAGAGTAATTGTGGAAGGAGGCATACGCCTAAAAATGAGGAAGTTCAACCTGATTCCTGTCTCCCCATTCCCACAACCTTCAAGTGTTACACCCCATTGAATTGAATTTAATACAATCTTGCTAGAGAATTTTCTCAATAAGTTAATACATCTCTTTTTTCTAATGGAATTTTTATATAAAGGTCAAATTTTAACTTTATTTCAATTTAGGTAATGAGTTCTATAAATCGAAGTAGATTGTTGCAGCTTGAGGATCGAGCATAAGTATTTGAGATTGAAGAAAGTCAAAATTTTGCTTTGTTGGCGTCGAATCGAAGTTCTCATTACACAAATCGATGGGAATCGTCAATGATTTTGTGAAGGTAAAACAATTTTCTTCTGGTTTTATAAATTTTTATAAATAAATGAGAGATTATCTAACCTAGTGAATTTCCTTGTTAGAAATTCAAAATGCCACTGAGAAGGAACCTACGCAATCAACCTCAAGAGAGCAATTTTGATCCTATTCCACTCACGATGGAGGCATTGCAGAACTTATCCAGTGGTAGTTCTGCGCAGAATCCTGAAATGATTCGTGTGACGTATTTCTGGGAGTTCGCTATACTAAATCTGCTCGTGTTTTGAGGGTGGTGTGAATTAGGGGTGTGCAAACCGAATCGAAACCGAAGAACCGAAACCAGAACCAGCGGTTTCAGGACGGTTTGGTTTGGTTTTGCCCCTAGAATAACCGAATTTCAGTTCTGCTTATGCATAATCAAAATTTTTGGTTCGGTTTTCGGTTCTGTCTTCTCAGAACCAAAAAATGGGTATCGAACCAAAGTCTTAGTTAGGGCTTCGTTTGGCTCTGTGTTCTGCACTTATGAGTTCTGAAATCTCCTGATCCCGCGATCCCGAACGCTCTCTAGTCCCGTGTCCCGATCCCTCATCCCGACCAAGCTCTCCCCTCCCGAGTCCCGATCCCCAACCCGAACGCTCCTTGAACGGAGTTTTCTTTCTGTTCGTCTTTGATTATTTAGACTACCAAGCTTGCTTTTCATCTCAAATTATCTCCGAGTATGGGTGCTGTGACTCTCTTAGCACTAGGAAACGGCACTCCTGATGTATTTGCTTCGGTTGCGGTAGTCTGCGGTGGTGAATATAGAACTGGTTTTTGTGCAATTCTCTCGGCAGGCACATTTGTATATGCTTTTGTGATTGAATTCGTGGCGAACGCTGTGCCTTTTGCAATGAACCCAGCTCCGTTTGTGAGAGATGTATTGTTTTATTTATTTGCAGCCTTGTTCTTGTTTTATGTGTATCTTAGGGCAGAGATCTTTCTATGGCAAGCGTTTGGATTTGTTGGATTCTACCTATTTTTTGTTGCCTTTGTATTTTGGATGGATTTCGGGATGGGTGGTGAAGAATCAACGAAGGGAATCGAAATTGTGGGGCAGCCAGTAATTGTGGCACCAGACTGTGAGATCGGTTCTGGTTTAAGAAATCCAGATGAAGAAAAATCAAGTTCTGAATTTTGTCAAGTTTTCACAATGGTAAGCTCTAAATATAAATTTTTTTTTTCAGAAATTTCTATTTAAGGTTCCTATTAATCTCCATATTCTCTCTTGCAGTCTCAATTTCTTTCAATCAGGGTTAATTATCGATTGGAACTTGTCTAAGTTAGCTTAGTCAGTTTCAATACATAAATAGATTTAGATTACCATTGTCCATTATGTCATTAGTTTTCTAGTAGTCAATTTAATTTTCTGTCCTTGAATTTCAAGTAGTCCTCCTGCCAAATGCTATAAAGAAAGATGAAGAGGAGCATATCTCTAGATGATAACTACTATTTTCTCCAAAGGAAATTTCTGTTTGTTACAAAGAAAGTAAAAAATTGTATTCTAGCAAATTTCTGTTTCGTCGACTGAGAGCCTCTAGTATTTTTTTTTTTTTTGCATTTTTTATTTTTATAAAATTTTATTATAATATTTAAAAAAAAAAGTTTATGTCTGGTTCCAAACCACTACCGAACCGGGGTTAGATTGTAAAATTTCAGTAAGGGTTGAGGTTGAGGCTATAACAAGGTGTGGTTGTTATGCAGTATAACTCCATTTTAGAGGTCTTAGAGGCTGCACAGAGGATGGAGAGAGGTTTGATGCAAACTATGAAAGCTACCAGGAAAAACAGGTCAAAATGAAATAAAGGAAGACAATGAAGAAGAACCAAGAAAAGGTTCAAGAACACAACTCCAGAGGAGTCCAGACCCTGAGTATTAGTAGTGACTCATCAGACAGTGGCAGATTTAGTCCTTACACTTGCCATATGTGTGGGCAACCTTGTCCTATTAAGAGGAAATGCTCCTATAATCAACAACAACAACTACTGCAGCAATCTTTCTTGTCCTCTCAGGAAAGTGCGGCTTGGCCTATGCCTAGGAGTAGAAGTGTATCTAGTGGATCCTCATTCTAACAGTTCTAACGGCAACAGACTTTTGCTTCTCCGCAGTCTATGGGGTTGCGAACTTCTTTTCCCCTATAGTGTTAGCTAACCAGTCCTGATTTTTAGAGGCTGACTGGGTATCAGCAAAGCTACAGATCTAATCCTTACCCGTAGTAGGGATCCGCTAGCTATAGAGAGCAATCTTTCCATAGTAGTGGAGATAGCTCTAATTCTTTCAAGGGTGGCCATGGTAGAGGCCACAAGGGCAAAGAAAAGACAACAGACAAGCTTATGCAGCTAGTGGAGTCGAGTACAATTACGAATAGGAAGATGGGGGACGTAGTTGAACGTATTATTCTTATTTCCGATTCTTTTGCTTGAGCATTGTTCGATACCAGGTTGACACGCTCTTTTATTTCCTCTGTGTTGGGTTTGTTAGTAGATGAGATGGAATATCTATTGATACTAAGTACTCCTTTTAGTGTTTAGAGATGAGTAGCTTTCGTGTGCACCGTCTATGTGGTTATAGATGACTACAAATTTTCTACTAACTTAGTCATCTTGCCGATGAGTCAATTTGATGTGATTTTGGGTATGGATTGACTAAGAAAATACCGAGTGACTATGGAATGTCACTTGAAAGGGTCACAATCATTTCTAAGAACGGATGAGTTGTTATCTACTGAAATGGTCTTATTGTAGTGACAACTAACCGTATATTGGAATTAATAGGTTTTGCATCGTCCACTAATCTTTTGACACTCGAGGGCTTTGGTGAGATACTTTAATCATAAGGTTCAAAACTTTGTCTCCCGTGCCCTTTCAAAGGTGGAGGTACTCCAACCTTGATGGACTACAAGTCCGCTCTATCAACAATCAAGCATCCAATATTATTATAGAAAAATTTAAGGCCAAGCATAAGTGGAAGTTCAAGAACAATTGGAGAATAATTGATGGATTTCACAAATATGCCTACTTTCTAACCTTCAACAAGTGTTTGATGGTTTTGGCATTCAGAACAATGTCATATCTAAAAGTGTGCTTCATAAAGATTGTAGTTGACTTTCTAAGTTTTATAGAATGAGCTAGATCATTAAATTTGGAGTTTGTTTGCTTTGTCAAAAGTCTATGGAACATAGAGAAAATATTGTGCAAAACCCAAGTGTCCAAGCTTGGAGAACAAGGAAGTCTATACATGGAAACTTTCTAAGTGGCCGAAGCACCAAGAAGGAATAGCTACCAAAAAGAATTCTAGACTTGGAGAAGAAGAAAGGAAGAATGAATTAAATAATCTAAAAGTTAATTAGCCTAGTAACTACTAAGTAAAGTATCAGCCAAACTTATTCTATAGCTGATTTAGTGATATTATTCTTGTTTAGTTATTTACTATTCTTTAGTTTGTAATTGGTTATTTATAACAACCTTATGTAATTGTTTTAGAGAAAAAAGATTGAATATAGAAAAGTTTTTTGCTTATTTCAAAATTGGAGTGATTCTTATTTCAAACCTATGGTGAGTTACATCCAAAGTTTCTCTTATGTGTTACATCACAAAATTAAGGTTATTGTAAATTGGTAACTTTACTTATTGACATCCGTACTCCTACTCCTAACAGGAAGAGTGTGTGAAGTGGTGTCCAACTTTCCAAAGGAGTTTCATTGGCGAAGACATCCACACAGGAGTGACAAGTGTGCCTACTTTCTATTTCTAGCCAATCATCTTCTCCAGCACATATTTCCAAATCCACAAAGGTTCTTAATCTTATTTTTGGGAGGATTATTCTTCATTCATTAAGGGAGTTATGTTCAAAATTTCAGATCAAAAGCTTCTGAATTCAAAGACTTATTGCTATTCAAAGACAAACTTTCTATATTGTGTTTTGCGACAAATTAAGGAAACTTTGAAGGACTGGTCGATCACCTTCCCTGCAGCCAATCGAAAACGCATCAAACATCCATCTTTGTAATATTTCTGCATGTTGACGATCGACTGCCTCATCTGACCAGAAGTTTTTGGATGATCAAAATTGTGAATTACCGGTCGATCTCCGCCTATGTTTTCCAGCACTTGATCAACTGTCTCTCCTGCATATTGCATGACTCGGTTGATAAACACTTCTTCATCTCTCTTCACATATTTACAGGTTATATTCAGATTCCTTTTTTCTGGTGCATCACAACTCCTCTTATAAGAAATTTGATAATTGCTTAGTGATCTCATTTACTTCAACAAGTGATCTAAATTGAGTTTATGTAACATGCTCATAACTTGCATTATATTGATGAGTCATTACAAATTTAAACCTCTAATAAAAGCTAATATATTTCCACAGAAAATAGCCTCAAGCTCTGATACCAAATGACATGCTAACGGTAGGGTTTGAAAACGATGCGGAAGCCCATAGTTTGGAGTTTTATATATTTTTTGGAAAAACTTCGACATTAATGAAAATAACTCTAATAGATGAATTTCAGCTCGATTTTTTATACAATCTCAAGGGATGGGTGATAAAAAAAAACCCTCAAAATTTTAGGGGTAAAGTTCAAGGGAAGATTGAGATATGACCAAAACAGTGCAGGTCAAACAAAAACTGCAAAAAATCACAGCTTTCTATTCTAAGATGATCTCCAACAAATAACCTCTCCAACTTGATAACTTAGAAGATTCCTCAACTTCACAATAAGTTTGATTCATGTTCCAATGTGAGGAAACAATGAAATAACGGAATTAAATGAATGAAATAGGAACGATGGTGAATTATGGAAACTCGCTCTCGTTCTAACCTAGAAAAAAAAAAGATAGATAGAGATTCCACTAAATTACCACACACAAGCTCATCACACTTGAATGATAAGGTAAACGACCCAAGAGGCAACCCTAAAAAATCCACCAAAAGGTAAGACCAAGAATTCGAAAGGCCCATTATCTTGTCCGACAAGCTGTATTTAGGCTATACTCTTCACAGGATCTTCATCTGATGATATCCAGATCTGATGTGCCATGGGCCCTGCCCTAACTTTTAATTTTTTTTAATTTTAATTTAATTTAATTTTAATTATTTAATTCAAAACTTTGACTTATTTACAATTTTGCTATTGTGTTAGCTATTTAGTTTAGTGTTAGGGTTTTCTTTAGGGGAGTTGAGTTTTAATTCTTTAATTTAATAATCAAAACTCAACTCCCCTAAACAAAACTCTAACCCGTAACTACATAGCTAGCAAAATAACAAAATTGTAAATAAGTCAAAGTTTTGAATTAAATAAATAAAACTAAATTAATTTAAAATAAAACAAAATTACCCACCAATTGTTCTTTGCAAGTGGGATATAAGCACAGCCCTCAACAGAAGAGCAGTCGCGTCCCAGGAGGTCGATGCACGACCCAGGGCTATGGGATTTCATTGTCGAAAACCCCATAGCCGTTGGGCCCCTTCCTTGGCGTCGCGACCCTCCGACGAATAACTTTTAACTGTGGAGTTCTTGTAGGATCCGGAGCATTAGTGCTCGTATGGTCGCACTAGTCATTCATTCTTCGTAAATGGTGTGTAAGCATTGCCCACCGAGACCGTCGCATCCCACGAGAGGTATGCGCGACCCTGTGCCGTGAGATTTCTATCCCGAAAGCCCACTAGCCGCTCTCCCCCCTCCTCGGCGTCACGACCCTACGGCGTTCCGCATATCCGCCTCCCCAAGGCTTCTAGTGCGAGGGCCCTCTTACGCCCAACCGACTGCG
>JAJTVF010006714.1:0-19962 GCA_022433065.1 Begonia loranthoides
CATGATGGATGAACATGGGCATTGGGTTGAGAAACCTGTTGGTGACCCCCCACCCCCCCCCCTCCCCCCTCAGAGGTTAATTTCAATCCTACACCAACCACATATACTGGCAGCAAGAAATCAAGGTAAAGTTTAACAAACTTTTCCTAGTTACTTCCCTACATGTTGCTCAATGGTTAATCCCAATGGGAAAAACCCACAATGTTCAATAATGATATCAACCACTTCATCAGTTCACAGTAGAGAACAATTCAACAATTCTTTATCCATCAATTAATTTCCTTTAATCAAGTAGAGGGCAATCTACGAACTATTCCAAAATCATGGTAGATAACCAAATAGAAATCACACAGCAGATAATCAACTAATAGAAATCACAACCGATATTCAAAGAGCATTCAACGATCACAAACACCAATGAATTTCACAAGCAATCCTGTGATGCAGGGCCTCCACTGGCCAACTTGTATCCTATTTCTTACCTGAAATTCCTTTGTCAAAGTTTTTCTTTCCTCCCGCAGTAGCTGCCCTCTCTTTTCTTTTTCAATCAACACTTATTCTCTTTTTCCCTCCCCTCCAGCTCTCTCTCCTGTCATCAATTTATAGACAGAAGTTATGGCTTCTTTCTTCTTTCTTTAGACGATCCAGAAACCCTTCAAAGCTTTTCCTTATATTCTGCATCTTGTTTTTGAATTTTGGCAGTGGAAGTCGTAATGTGGGAGAGGAGATTGCGGCACGTCTCTCCGAAACCCACCCCATTTTTCTTCTCTGCATTAATTCAGCCTCCACCACTTTCATTTACTCACGGACAGCAGCCATCAGTAAAACGACTACACTCTGCCGAACAATTCCAAGTGGGTCAGAGTTGATGCATCAGATCGAACTAACTCACCAAACCGCAACAGTTTGTTCATCTAGAAAAACCCCTACTGTTTCATCCTACAATTTCATCCATGCTATTTCCCGTCCAAAAAATCGTAGAACTTAACTTGATAGAATCCAACATAATCCGATTCGAACCACATTCAACAGAGGACTTACCTCGGTTCGACGATTTTGCTGCATATTGAAGAACTCGCAACGCACGGTTCATCCAAATCCCTTGGAATCGCGGTCCAACCGTAGCCCTCACTCGGTTAGCCTCCATGCTCCGTTCCGCTGATGAACAACAAACCTTTGGACTCATCACGTACGCCGGACCCGAGCTGTCATCGCTTGCCGCCTCTTCCGTCGCCCATCTCCCTTGCGGCTCGCTCGATCCCCCCTCTCCTCACTCGGTTTTCTCCTCTTCAAATCGGGCTCCTCTCTCCCTTCCCCTATTTTCTTCATAAAATCAAGCAAATCAAAATGCCCTAATTTTGCCCAAACCAACCCCTTTCAATTTACACCTAAACCGAACCGCCGAACCGGAGTGAACCGAACCGGTTCACATTCACTCACTATCCTTTTTTATTTTCTTTTATTTTCCTTATTTAATAAATCTCTCTTTAATTAATCAAACTCCCCATTAATAATTCATCTTTAATTTAATTAATTTCTTTTTCAACTCAATTCTAATTCTCGATTTATTTCGAATTTTGGTTGATGACAATTTTTGGTCTAATTTAATTTCTTCGATTCCATTTTTTTAATTAATTTCCATCAAATAAATCCTCAATAATTATCCAAATAATCCCCAATTATTTTACGAGAAATCGGGTAATACAACATAAGAGAAATCATTCCAAAATTTTCAAAGTCCAATAATTATAATATTTTGAGCCCCATAACATTTTTAGGGTATTAGAAATTAAACATGCTTAAGGTTTGGTTGAGTTAACATATTAGTTACTTCAACATGCTAATCTAGTCGATTATTCTAGTGAAGATAATTAATATGTTAAATATTCTTTCGTTATTGCATTAATTACACAAAGATATTAACCTACAGCACAAATAGTGACAGAACAATGATAGCAAGGTAAATATATGTATGAGGAATTAAAAATGGTAACTACGTTGCAAGTAAACATCCAAGAATAGCATAGAACTCTTTAGCTCATTTCTAGACTCCACATAACCACTTATCATTCTACATACATCACCTTCGAACCTAAGTCATCCATCCAAGGCAATCTAAGTGAAACATTTGAAGTGAGGAAAAACAATTGACAGTAAAGAATTCTACACTACCAGCAAGGAATTAGTGAACAGTAAGGAAATCAACACAGGAGATAACAAGACTGATTCATCCAAGGAAATAGCAAACAGCCAGAATCCAACAGCTAAGCATAAGCACTTTAGGGACATCAACACAAAACTCATGCACACACACTTGGGGTGTAGGGCCTCAACTAGCCAAGACACTCTTAGTTCCTTACCACTAACGAAGAACACACAAAATAGTGACAACACACTCCTTCACGGCAGCAGCTCATGGAAGGCAGGGAGCAGCACCAGCACCTCCAGCTCCTTCAGCTCACAACCTTCAATCTCACTCACGCTCGCACTAGCACATAATTCCCTCACAATAGCTAATACACACAGACAATTCCTCTCACAGAACCCACGTAGGAAAAGAGGAAATGCCTAGAAAAGAATGGATAGACAGAGGGAAGAGAAAGGGAAGTTATACCAGGAGATGAGGGGACATCGTACATGTAGGGGGAGAGGAAATGATGACTAGCATGGTGAGGGAGGCTACAGGCAGAGGGAGGTCGGCGACCTACGCAGAGGGTGAGGGAGAGTCGATTTTGTCTCCCATTTATGGAATACTCGACTAGAAACCCGATTTTAAATCCCTAAATTTATGTTGGTCTGGGCTATTTCCGATGAGTGTGGATGCACTGGTCTCGTCCGCATTCATCCGCAAGTGTAAAATCTCACACGTAAACCAGTGATCTCGGACAAGGAATGGAGTCCTCGTCCTGGTCCGTACCGTCCGCAAGCTACGTTCGTAAATAATATGGTTTCCGCATGCGTCCGAAAGGGTCCCAAAATCGAACAGAGTCAAATTGGACGAGGTCTTTTCACGTCCACAGTTGTCTGAAACTGTCAAGGATTTGGATAGATTCAAACCGGGTGCAGCTAGTCCACGTCTGCACTCATCTGGAAGTCTGTGACACAGTGTAGTGAGAACACAGAATCACGTTCTAAGTCATCCCAACCCATTCTTCGTGCATGCAATGCCTTTGCGGATGATACAACTCGTCCGCAAGCTTCCAAAAATGCCCTAGACAGCTTATCCTCACATTTTTTCACTTAGCTCCTACCCCATAACACTTTTCCCATAAATACGCGTCATAAAAATAACATGTATCGATACGCAATGTAATGTCCCATTTAGCCCATCCCTTAATTACATTGCATTCACGGGGTAAAACATAACAGAAATACCTCTAGACTAACACTTCAAAACGTCCTTGGTAATACCCCGATAATTGTTTAACTGAAAAAGCCAGGGTGTTACGTACCTCTCTTCTTATATAAATTTCACCCTCGAAATTTGCCCTACGTAACTCTCTCACTAACGCTAACCTACGCATCAAATCTCTTCTTAGCTAGCTTATCTGATAACGTAGTTCCCTCTAGCGGTCCTAACACTTCTTTTTATCTAGACTACCAATTCTCTCTCTCTTACCGATAGTTGTCCCAAATGCTGCCTCTTGATCAACTTGACCTCATCCAAACGTGCCACTTTGTACCAAAAGGTCGATCAAACCCTCATACTCACTCACCACACTTCTGTTGCACCACTTTGATTGCATCCATTCCAAGAAGAGAAATGCCTTAATTACAGTCATTCTTCAACATCAAGAGCAAAATGGCAATTCTCATATATCCAATTATCGCCTCAAACCAATAAATGCATCATAGTTGCCGCTCAACTCCTGAATCTACAGCATTTGTCTCCTAAATTTGACGTTCAACATCAAATTTTCCACAGATTACCAAGTGATTCAACACGAAGGGAGAGTCTCCTCGATTTTTACACCTCCAAAGACTCACAACTTGATGTCGAACACACCTTTCCTATACGGTCCTACCCCTCAGATTCTCCTCACTTCGTGACTTAAGGTCTAACACTTATGCTTTCCTCTCACACTCCACAACTTTGGCATGCTCGAACATACACTCCACCATCAAATCCGTCCATCCAAGCCTTTCAATGTTATGAACTACATTTGATGTGCCCCAAGGTCCCATCACCTTAGCCCGAGCCAAGGGCTCATTAATTTTCTAACCTTTTTTATTTATTTTGTAGGTGTTTCTTCTCTAGTTAACTTGGAGGAGTGTTTTAATCAATTTCACAAAGAGGATTCGGTGCATTTGGACTAGTGGATGTCATGCTTACCATAGAAGAAATTGCGGGCTTTCCTTTCCGCCTAGAATCTGACCTCCAGGCGTTCAAGGGTATATTTGGCAATCGGGAAGATTTCGTTTCACATTTTGTCCTTCATGCCTTTTGTAGTAGACATCTAGAGCTTTCCAAAATGGTATTTTTCCTTACGTTTGGGATTCGTTTGCTATGTCAAACGTCCATTTTTCAGAGGCACAAATCCAACCACGGAATTATTTAGTGTGTTAATTTTGAGGTTATTTTTGTTATTTTCTGTTTAGGGTTTCTTTTGTAATTTGTCTTTTGGGGGCAACCTTGTAATTTTACCATTAGAGAGGTATTTTATCCTCCCTAATGAACCCTAGTCGAACTTGATTTGGAATTTCGAAGAATTGACAAAACCTAGTTCTCCCTTTTGGTGTGTGGTCTGCGGAGTTCTTCTCTCCTTTGGCCAATTCCCCATCTCGCCTCAACTCGATCTTCTTGTGGCTTCTTGATTGAGTTGAAGGGCTGCTACCTCTTCAAAACCACTCTATCCTTGTAGTGGTCTATTGTGGAGTGAAGGTAGAAGAAGTTTCAACACCATTGGAGAGTGCCCATCCGTTCGGTAAGGCCAAGTATAGTCGCCCCTCTCCCATTGGAGGTGTGCGGATTCCTTGGGTTTCTTTTCTATTTTCTTGCTATAATTTTCGAAGGTGGTCTTGTTTGTTCGTGGATTCCTCTTTGTTCTCTAGATTCTTGAGCTTATTAGTCATTGGTGTTTTGAAGTTTCTTGCTAAAGAGTTGTGATTGGGAGAAGCTTAGCTAACCAAGAATCTGTTTCTGCGATATTGCTGTTTTTCTGATCTACATTGAATCTGTGATTTGAAGCCCTTACATTCGTTTTATAGCGCTCATCTTGGGTAGAATTAATCTTCATATTTTCCTTGATTAACTCTCCAAAATTGGTATCGTTTGGCTGTATGCAAGCTGAGTTCTAGACGTTTCATTCCGGGTCTCCAGAACTGTTTCGAAAAAACCAAATTCTGTGGGCTGTTTTCTATTGATCATATCTGGTTATTCTGATGGACTTTGGAGCTGAATTTTTGATATAATTCTATTTGGATTATTGACTTAAGCTCCTATAAGTTTGAGTTCCTAATTCGATATGGAAGTTGGGTTTTGATTCGTTTCAATTTCAGTGGACAGATTCTGTTTTCCCAGATCCTAATCCGAGTTTGGTTTTCTTGAAAATGTATCTCCGTGATTATAACGAATTTGAAGCTGGATTTTGGCCACCACTCTCTTTAAGTTGTTGAGTGCTTACCCAGAAAATTTGACCTCAAAAGGATATAAGCATTTGACGTTTCATCCGTTTGAAAATTAGGGCTCACATTTATCACTAGTCAATTTACAGATTTGGCATTTTTACACAACTAGACTTTAGGGATCTATCAACATTGCTATATGGCTGAGTAGGACACATTCCGTCTTGCTTCTCTTTTTGTATCTGTACTCGTTTATGATCGGGCTCAGTTTTGTTCCCGTCTCTATTCCCTTTTCTGTCTCCATTCCTGTTCCCATTTCTGTTTTCATTCCCGTATGCATTTCTAGAATTTATTTATGGAAACTTCATTTCCGTTTCCGTTCTCGTTCCCATTCCCATTTCCACTCCCGCTCCAGCCTCTGTTTCTATACTCGTTCTAGGAGAAGCTCAACTGATTGAATCCGCTCTTGTCGTACAATTGTGCAGTCATGTCCTTGGTTACCTTGATTGGGTTTGAACCGAGATGGAGAACATAATCCAAGTCCGACATAAGTCTTACCATCTACCGACTACTAATCCAACATTACTCCACTTATGTCGGAAACTGCCGTCAAGTCCAAGTTGGTCGTACTACTAGACTTCCCCAAAGTTTCTCTAATCTAACCTACGTAGGAATTAGCTTATACAAAAATCCAACAGATTCCCCTTTCAACTACCTTCCACAAGTCCAACCTCACTCTCTAAATCCTTCTTCAAAGGTCAATACTAAGTGGGTAAAACTATACTAGTCAAATCCTACTTCGGCTTTGTTCTTAACAACTTTCTTTTTCCTTCCCGTAGCTAATCTAGAGTTTATCTAGTCCATGGAAACCTGGGTGACCTCGTTTATTTATCTAGTTGGTCTAACCTCACTTGGGATTTTCTTTTCACTTATTTTCCAAAAACTTGGGTGGAGTCTCCCCTGTTTCTACAGTCCCCCAAAGCTATACGTCCTGCATAAAAATTCTAAACAATTCCAGAATATTCATCATTCATTCATTCAAAATCTAAAAATCTAAAATCCAAAATGTGACATCCAAAAGACATCGAGTACACTCGCGAATCCACAATCCCAAATACAAACCAAATACTTGTCACATCTACCTAGTCCGCTAGTCTACTGGTCCCTACATATTATTTCCAAACAATTCATTTATCAAATTAGAATAAGGAATCATGCATTAAAGTATTAGGAAACATACTAATAGTGGATGAAGGATTTTCCATGTTGAGGCTTGCGCTGGCAGAAAAACTACGGTATCAGTTTGACTTTTACAAAAATTGTTTTACTCAGCAAAACGTAGCAGACTTAGTTTTAAAAACGATTATCAGAGCAGCTTACAAAAAAATCATTTTTAAAACCACTGCTCTGATATCATCTGTAACGACTCGATTTTTTGTAAATCCTTGAAAATGCGTGGAAATTTGAACTTTTGTAAAACCATTGAAATCTCTTTTCTCTTTTAAAACAAATATCAAAGTTCGATGCTAAACCAAACCGCTACTCACCTTTCGCTAAACTCGTTATGAAAATCCAATTAAAGAAATGCGGAAGCGTTATAAAATCATTTGTTTAAAGCATTGCGTAAGCGTAAATAATTTAATGAAGAACTAAACAATTGAATACAATTTAATAAAATTTAATTTAAATACAACTATTTATTATTTTATTCTTCTAGCCTGGCCAGCCTCAATCCTCGCGTGTGCAAATCTTTCATCTCTGCTTTATTATTTGTTCATCATTTTCGCATTTATTCCTAAGTCTTTGCGTCAATTTCACATACAAGTACCTATGCCTACACCACAAGTAACTGTAAGCCCAAAGGCTTAGTAAGGAAAATGGTTTAATGCAATTAGGAAATGCCTCTCTTTAGTCCCTTTTGGAATGGGGGCCACCCAAACCAATCCTTTCATTACGTCATTCGTTTGTTCGTTACTTTACATTCGTTCATTACTCGTACTTCGAGTGAAAGATTGGAGGATTTCCTCTGTGATGGAATAGTGATCTGACCTAACCTTTTACATACAATCTAGAACTCCCTACGAGGGAGGGGCTTCGGCTAGATTACAGAATAGACCCGCTACCCATCTGCCCTCAAACTTCATATTTCCTTCATTTTCTTTAATATTTTACCTCACTTATGCATGTGTGAATACTACCACCAAGGTGGCACTCCCTATTACTTTCTATTAACATGATAGATGATCATACCTTCTCAACCTAACATGATTCATGATGCAATATAACGTAACATTAACAGAAATTAAAGCGCGCCTTGAAATGAATGTAAATGTAATTGAAATCGCGCATATAACAAATAACACAAATTGAAAGCGCACACTAGATAACAACTGAAATATGGAATTATAAGCAGCGGAGCACATAAGGGATATCAGAAAATGAACGCACTCAATAAGGCATTATAGAAATTGAACACCCATATTAGAACAATCTATAATGAGTTAAAACAAGGAAAAATATGCTCGAGTTAATAGAACACAATACTATTAATTAATATGCTAATTATCCTAGTTAATTTTCTAGTCCATTTACATGCTTCCTACATATATTATTCTAGGTGATTATTCTGAGTAATTCTCCTAGGTGAGTTACATGCTCAAAACAGATTACAACTATTAAGCTAGTTAGTTATTTTAAGTAATTTACATGCTCAATGGTTGGTATTATTCTAGTCACTTAGCATGCTCAAGGAAGAATTTCAGTTATTATTCTAGATTATTAAACATACTTTTGGCCTAGTTAATAGTTAGGCATGACATAACTAAGTTAATTAACATGCTAATATTATTCTAATTATTTACATGCACAAGTTTAGTTTAACTCTAGTTGATTAAACATGCTTTTATTCTAATTCTAATTAGTTAAACAAACTATTTTTAAAAGTCTCGTTTATTATCCTAGTTAATTCATGCTCAACTGGTTAGTTAGTTAACATGCTCAAGCTTTAATTATTAGTCAAACAACTAGTTAATTAACATGTTTCCAATTTCTAATTAAGTTAATTACTTGCCTTAGTTATCCTAGCAAATTAACATGCTGTTACAATAGTTGCGATTAGAATTCTAATTAATTCACATTTAACATTTAAACATGCCAGACCTAGCTAAGTTAACAGGCTAGTTAATTAGCAGGCTTAGCTAATTGATATGCTTAAGTAATAATTCACATGCTCAGGTTAATTGCATGCTTGAGTTGATTAACAATTAACTAAATTGATTAGCAAAGTAATTAAACATGCTAGTTCTTTACTACTTAAACATGTTCAAGAGTCAATTGGATTAGTCATTAATTATTTAACATGTGTGACTAGTTAGTTATTTAACAAACTTGAGGATTAGTTATTAAATGATTAGTTAAGTTAATTTCGCATACTTAGTCTAGTTAATTACTCTACCGAAGTTAGTTAACATGCTTGGGTCTAGTTAATTAATTTTAGTTAGTTAACTAACATGCTCAAGTGATAATTGCAATTGGGATTCTAATTGATTAATAATTATGTAACGCCCCGCGTTCTTAAAACCTTTTATTTCTTTATTTTTAGCCATAAAAATTTTTTGTTTTCTTTTGTCTTTAAACTATGCTTGCTAAAAACGTATCAGAGTAATTCAGCGGAATAATTTTAAAAGCATATCAAAGTAATTTAACGAAATAATTTCAAAACATAAATTTACGTTGCTAAGCAAAGGTCCATATTCTTACAAATCGTTTATCGAATTTAAGAGAAACATAATTAAATATTTAACACAACATTATTACTTCCGTGAGCCATAACTATCAGGTCGATCCAGGCTGATAACCCAAGATCTCAACTGGCAATGACTCCTCCCCCGCATTGACTTTATTATTATCATTTGCATCACGGGTAAGAAAATTAGCCTAACGCTCAGCAAGAAATAGAATATATGTTTACGCTCAAGCTTATGCAGTCGTTCTCAGAAAGGAACCTATCTTTTCTGCTTATTCATTTTCTTTACATTTCCTTTATATTTCGTTACCAAAGAAAGGATACATTTGTTGGTATGGCCAACAGACTCCATCCCTATGTGGGTGAAAGTTTCCATCAGGGGTGTCACCACTACCGTCACCTAATCTTTGTCTTTTCTGACATTGAGGACTAAGAGTAGGGATACATCTGTTGGTCTTGTGGCTTAACCAACTCCAACCCTATGTGGGCGGAGGATTCCATTAGGGGTGTCACCACTAAGCACCGTCACCCTCTCTCCTGAACCCTCACACGTCAATTTAAGTTTATTTGTTCATTTCATTTTTCATGTCGTGCATATGCCACATTTTCATAAGTCCTATCGTGATGCATGAATGTCAGTTCATATACAATTCATAGCAGTATAAAATATTTCAATAAATTAAAGCAGTCTACTATAATTCATGCTTAAGCTCAAACGATTCATATATTTTTACAAAAAGCAATTTACAGTTTATTTAGCAAAGGACAATTCACATACTAATTAATAGAGACAATTTATATGTTATTTGACAATGACAATTTATAAGACAATCAAAAGAGGTAAACAGTTCTTATTTAACCACAATAGAAAATCATAGAATCACATATCGTTTTTCATATACAAAGCAGAATCGTCCTGTCTAAAGCACTAATCCACACAATAGCCTACTAATATTTTCAACAACTCTCTCAACCAACAAGAAATCATTAAGAAATATCCTTTCTTTGTCACCCAAAATAGCAAAACACACACCTTTCTTTGTTATTTTACTAAATCCTGACAGGTCATTATTCTATCAATATAACACCTTTCACATTCTTTCTCATCGCAAGGCAATGTTCAATCCAAGACAACAACTCAGAATAGCAAATCTATATCTGTAAATATGTCTAGCGTCCCATAGTTAATCAACAGTTCAACTTATCACAACTTCACAAGGCTTTCCAAATTATAGTAGGAGCTTCATTAAAAATTATAAGTCCTTCCAAGTTATAGCAGTAGTTTAAGAACCATTAAACTACCAACTGTTAGCCTAAATGTGTTAGGCATATTTGTATTTGATGATGAATAATATTAATTGAGTTTATAAGTTGTCTATTAGTTGAATTTATAATACTCGAATATTTCGCTTAAATTGGAAAGACCCTTATTAAGGGTATTATTATTGTCTAATGAGTATTACTAAGTCTTTGCAGCAAGAAGAATGTGTTGTGGGACTTAAAGAATTTGAAGAACCCATGTGTTGAAGCATAGGACGATGCTGTTTTTGCTTCTGTTGTGTTCAACGCGTTTTCGGATGAAGCGGACGCGACGACGGACGAAGCGGACGTTATTGGTTTGAATCTGTAATATTCTGTCCACGTTTTCGGACGAGACGGCGGACGAGTCATAACGTCCACATTCGTTAAAAAGGCAGGCTTCCAAGATTTGGGAGGACGCTGGCGGACAGGATGAAAGCGTCCCAAAACACTGTCCGAGTTTTCGGACGACGAGGATGGATACTGGACGAAGCGGAGAATTTTACCTGGAGTTTTTTGGACGAGGTGGATGGATCCCCAGACGAAGCGGACGACATACGTTTGAATCTGTACAAAACTAGAAAAACGGTACATGGAGTTTTCGGACGAAGCATCCGCGTCCGAAATCTCCAGATCTTGCTCAACGACATTATTTCAAGAGAAAAGGGTAAGGCCCTAAGAAACAATTGTTTGTAACGGTTCGATTGACAGCCGCTCAAGATCAATAAAATTGTAACCCGGAACTGGTGAGGAATATACCTTCAAGGGAGAACCTTGAAGCATGGAGGTAGGCGAGCTTTGCCGAACCGTGTTAACAACTCGGTGTCGAATTCTCTAACCTTATCTCTCATTATTATTGCTATAGTGATTTCTTAATCTCATTATTGTGATAGACTTACTATTGGTNCATGATGGATGAACATGGGCATTGGGTTGAGAAACCTGTTGGTGACCCCCCACCCCCCCCCCTCCCCCCTCAGAGGTTAATTTCAATCCTACACCAACCACATATACTGGCAGCAAGAAATCAAGGTAAAGTTTAACAAACTTTTCCTAGTTACTTCCCTACATGTTGCTCAATGGTTAATCCCAATGGGAAAAACCCACAATGTTCAATAATGATATCAACCACTTCATCAGTTCACAGTAGAGAACAATTCAACAATTCTTTATCCATCAATTAATTTCCTTTAATCAAGTAGAGGGCAATCTACGAACTATTCCAAAATCATGGTAGATAACCAAATAGAAATCACACAGCAGATAATCAACTAATAGAAATCACAACCGATATTCAAAGAGCATTCAACGATCACAAACACCAATGAATTTCACAAGCAATCCTGTGATGCAGGGCCTCCACTGGCCAACTTGTATCCTATTTCTTACCTGAAATTCCTTTGTCAAAGTTTTTCTTTCCTCCCGCAGTAGCTGCCCTCTCTTTTCTTTTTCAATCAACACTTATTCTCTTTTTCCCTCCCCTCCAGCTCTCTCTCCTGTCATCAATTTATAGACAGAAGTTATGGCTTCTTTCTTCTTTCTTTAGACGATCCAGAAACCCTTCAAAGCTTTTCCTTATATTCTGCATCTTGTTTTTGAATTTTGGCAGTGGAAGTCGTAATGTGGGAGAGGAGATTGCGGCACGTCTCTCCGAAACCCACCCCATTTTTCTTCTCTGCATTAATTCAGCCTCCACCACTTTCATTTACTCACGGACAGCAGCCATCAGTAAAACGACTACACTCTGCCGAACAATTCCAAGTGGGTCAGAGTTGATGCATCAGATCGAACTAACTCACCAAACCGCAACAGTTTGTTCATCTAGAAAAACCCCTACTGTTTCATCCTACAATTTCATCCATGCTATTTCCCGTCCAAAAAATCGTAGAACTTAACTTGATAGAATCCAACATAATCCGATTCGAACCACATTCAACAGAGGACTTACCTCGGTTCGACGATTTTGCTGCATATTGAAGAACTCGCAACGCACGGTTCATCCAAATCCCTTGGAATCGCGGTCCAACCGTAGCCCTCACTCGGTTAGCCTCCATGCTCCGTTCCGCTGATGAACAACAAACCTTTGGACTCATCACGTACGCCGGACCCGAGCTGTCATCGCTTGCCGCCTCTTCCGTCGCCCATCTCCCTTGCGGCTCGCTCGATCCCCCCTCTCCTCACTCGGTTTTCTCCTCTTCAAATCGGGCTCCTCTCTCCCTTCCCCTATTTTCTTCATAAAATCAAGCAAATCAAAATGCCCTAATTTTGCCCAAACCAACCCCTTTCAATTTACACCTAAACCGAACCGCCGAACCGGAGTGAACCGAACCGGTTCACATTCACTCACTATCCTTTTTTATTTTCTTTTATTTTCCTTATTTAATAAATCTCTCTTTAATTAATCAAACTCCCCATTAATAATTCATCTTTAATTTAATTAATTTCTTTTTCAACTCAATTCTAATTCTCGATTTATTTCGAATTTTGGTTGATGACAATTTTTGGTCTAATTTAATTTCTTCGATTCCATTTTTTTAATTAATTTCCATCAAATAAATCCTCAATAATTATCCAAATAATCCCCAATTATTTTACGAGAAATCGGGTAATACAACATAAGAGAAATCATTCCAAAATTTTCAAAGTCCAATAATTATAATATTTTGAGCCCCATAACATTTTTAGGGTATTAGAAATTAAACATGCTTAAGGTTTGGTTGAGTTAACATATTAGTTACTTCAACATGCTAATCTAGTCGATTATTCTAGTGAAGATAATTAATATGTTAAATATTCTTTCGTTATTGCATTAATTACACAAAGATATTAACCTACAGCACAAATAGTGACAGAACAATGATAGCAAGGTAAATATATGTATGAGGAATTAAAAATGGTAACTACGTTGCAAGTAAACATCCAAGAATAGCATAGAACTCTTTAGCTCATTTCTAGACTCCACATAACCACTTATCATTCTACATACATCACCTTCGAACCTAAGTCATCCATCCAAGGCAATCTAAGTGAAACATTTGAAGTGAGGAAAAACAATTGACAGTAAAGAATTCTACACTACCAGCAAGGAATTAGTGAACAGTAAGGAAATCAACACAGGAGATAACAAGACTGATTCATCCAAGGAAATAGCAAACAGCCAGAATCCAACAGCTAAGCATAAGCACTTTAGGGACATCAACACAAAACTCATGCACACACACTTGGGGTGTAGGGCCTCAACTAGCCAAGACACTCTTAGTTCCTTACCACTAACGAAGAACACACAAAATAGTGACAACACACTCCTTCACGGCAGCAGCTCATGGAAGGCAGGGAGCAGCACCAGCACCTCCAGCTCCTTCAGCTCACAACCTTCAATCTCACTCACGCTCGCACTAGCACATAATTCCCTCACAATAGCTAATACACACAGACAATTCCTCTCACAGAACCCACGTAGGAAAAGAGGAAATGCCTAGAAAAGAATGGATAGACAGAGGGAAGAGAAAGGGAAGTTATACCAGGAGATGAGGGGACATCGTACATGTAGGGGGAGAGGAAATGATGACTAGCATGGTGAGGGAGGCTACAGGCAGAGGGAGGTCGGCGACCTACGCAGAGGGTGAGGGAGAGTCGATTTTGTCTCCCATTTATGGAATACTCGACTAGAAACCCGATTTTAAATCCCTAAATTTATGTTGGTCTGGGCTATTTCCGATGAGTGTGGATGCACTGGTCTCGTCCGCATTCATCCGCAAGTGTAAAATCTCACACGTAAACCAGTGATCTCGGACAAGGAATGGAGTCCTCGTCCTGGTCCGTACCGTCCGCAAGCTACGTTCGTAAATAATATGGTTTCCGCATGCGTCCGAAAGGGTCCCAAAATCGAACAGAGTCAAATTGGACGAGGTCTTTTCACGTCCACAGTTGTCTGAAACTGTCAAGGATTTGGATAGATTCAAACCGGGTGCAGCTAGTCCACGTCTGCACTCATCTGGAAGTCTGTGACACAGTGTAGTGAGAACACAGAATCACGTTCTAAGTCATCCCAACCCATTCTTCGTGCATGCAATGCCTTTGCGGATGATACAACTCGTCCGCAAGCTTCCAAAAATGCCCTAGACAGCTTATCCTCACATTTTTTCACTTAGCTCCTACCCCATAACACTTTTCCCATAAATACGCGTCATAAAAATAACATGTATCGATACGCAATGTAATGTCCCATTTAGCCCATCCCTTAATTACATTGCATTCACGGGGTAAAACATAACAGAAATACCTCTAGACTAACACTTCAAAACGTCCTTGGTAATACCCCGATAATTGTTTAACTGAAAAAGCCAGGGTGTTACGTACCTCTCTTCTTATATAAATTTCACCCTCGAAATTTGCCCTACGTAACTCTCTCACTAACGCTAACCTACGCATCAAATCTCTTCTTAGCTAGCTTATCTGATAACGTAGTTCCCTCTAGCGGTCCTAACACTTCTTTTTATCTAGACTACCAATTCTCTCTCTCTTACCGATAGTTGTCCCAAATGCTGCCTCTTGATCAACTTGACCTCATCCAAACGTGCCACTTTGTACCAAAAGGTCGATCAAACCCTCATACTCACTCACCACACTTCTGTTGCACCACTTTGATTGCATCCATTCCAAGAAGAGAAATGCCTTAATTACAGTCATTCTTCAACATCAAGAGCAAAATGGCAATTCTCATATATCCAATTATCGCCTCAAACCAATAAATGCATCATAGTTGCCGCTCAACTCCTGAATCTACAGCATTTGTCTCCTAAATTTGACGTTCAACATCAAATTTTCCACAGATTACCAAGTGATTCAACACGAAGGGAGAGTCTCCTCGATTTTTACACCTCCAAAGACTCACAACTTGATGTCGAACACACCTTTCCTATACGGTCCTACCCCTCAGATTCTCCTCACTTCGTGACTTAAGGTCTAACACTTATGCTTTCCTCTCACACTCCACAACTTTGGCATGCTCGAACATACACTCCACCATCAAATCCGTCCATCCAAGCCTTTCAATGTTATGAACTACATTTGATGTGCCCCAAGGTCCCATCACCTTAGCCCGAGCCAAGGGCTCATTAATTTTCTAACCTTTTTTATTTATTTTGTAGGTGTTTCTTCTCTAGTTAACTTGGAGGAGTGTTTTAATCAATTTCACAAAGAGGATTCGGTGCATTTGGACTAGTGGATGTCATGCTTACCATAGAAGAAATTGCGGGCTTTCCTTTCCGCCTAGAATCTGACCTCCAGGCGTTCAAGGGTATATTTGGCAATCGGGAAGATTTCGTTTCACATTTTGTCCTTCATGCCTTTTGTAGTAGACATCTAGAGCTTTCCAAAATGGTATTTTTCCTTACGTTTGGGATTCGTTTGCTATGTCAAACGTCCATTTTTCAGAGGCACAAATCCAACCACGGAATTATTTAGTGTGTTAATTTTGAGGTTATTTTTGTTATTTTCTGTTTAGGGTTTCTTTTGTAATTTGTCTTTTGGGGGCAACCTTGTAATTTTACCATTAGAGAGGTATTTTATCCTCCCTAATGAACCCTAGTCGAACTTGATTTGGAATTTCGAAGAATTGACAAAACCTAGTTCTCCCTTTTGGTGTGTGGTCTGCGGAGTTCTTCTCTCCTTTGGCCAATTCCCCATCTCGCCTCAACTCGATCTTCTTGTGGCTTCTTGATTGAGTTGAAGGGCTGCTACCTCTTCAAAACCACTCTATCCTTGTAGTGGTCTATTGTGGAGTGAAGGTAGAAGAAGTTTCAACACCATTGGAGAGTGCCCATCCGTTCGGTAAGGCCAAGTATAGTCGCCCCTCTCCCATTGGAGGTGTGCGGATTCCTTGGGTTTCTTTTCTATTTTCTTGCTATAATTTTCGAAGGTGGTCTTGTTTGTTCGTGGATTCCTCTTTGTTCTCTAGATTCTTGAGCTTATTAGTCATTGGTGTTTTGAAGTTTCTTGCTAAAGAGTTGTGATTGGGAGAAGCTTAGCTAACCAAGAATCTGTTTCTGCGATATTGCTGTTTTTCTGATCTACATTGAATCTGTGATTTGAAGCCCTTACATTCGTTTTATAGCGCTCATCTTGGGTAGAATTAATCTTCATATTTTCCTTGATTAACTCTCCAAAATTGGTATCGTTTGGCTGTATGCAAGCTGAGTTCTAGACGTTTCATTCCGGGTCTCCAGAACTGTTTCGAAAAAACCAAATTCTGTGGGCTGTTTTCTATTGATCATATCTGGTTATTCTGATGGACTTTGGAGCTGAATTTTTGATATAATTCTATTTGGATTATTGACTTAAGCTCCTATAAGTTTGAGTTCCTAATTCGATATGGAAGTTGGGTTTTGATTCGTTTCAATTTCAGTGGACAGATTCTGTTTTCCCAGATCCTAATCCGAGTTTGGTTTTCTTGAAAATGTATCTCCGTGATTATAACGAATTTGAAGCTGGATTTTGGCCACCACTCTCTTTAAGTTGTTGAGTGCTTACCCAGAAAATTTGACCTCAAAAGGATATAAGCATTTGACGTTTCATCCGTTTGAAAATTAGGGCTCACATTTATCACTAGTCAATTTACAGATTTGGCATTTTTACACAACTAGACTTTAGGGATCTATCAACATTGCTATATGGCTGAGTAGGACACATTCCGTCTTGCTTCTCTTTTTGTATCTGTACTCGTTTATGATCGGGCTCAGTTTTGTTCCCGTCTCTATTCCCTTTTCTGTCTCCATTCCTGTTCCCATTTCTGTTTTCATTCCCGTATGCATTTCTAGAATTTATTTATGGAAACTTCATTTCCGTTTCCGTTCTCGTTCCCATTCCCATTTCCACTCCCGCTCCAGCCTCTGTTTCTATACTCGTTCTAGGAGAAGCTCAACTGATTGAATCCGCTCTTGTCGTACAATTGTGCAGTCATGTCCTTGGTTACCTTGATTGGGTTTGAACCGAGATGGAGAACATAATCCAAGTCCGACATAAGTCTTACCATCTACCGACTACTAATCCAACATTACTCCACTTATGTCGGAAACTGCCGTCAAGTCCAAGTTGGTCGTACTACTAGACTTCCCCAAAGTTTCTCTAATCTAACCTACGTAGGAATTAGCTTATACAAAAATCCAACAGATTCCCCTTTCAACTACCTTCCACAAGTCCAACCTCACTCTCTAAATCCTTCTTCAAAGGTCAATACTAAGTGGGTAAAACTATACTAGTCAAATCCTACTTCGGCTTTGTTCTTAACAACTTTCTTTTTCCTTCCCGTAGCTAATCTAGAGTTTATCTAGTCCATGGAAACCTGGGTGACCTCGTTTATTTATCTAGTTGGTCTAACCTCACTTGGGATTTTCTTTTCACTTATTTTCCAAAAACTTGGGTGGAGTCTCCCCTGTTTCTACAGTCCCCCAAAGCTATACGTCCTGCATAAAAATTCTAAACAATTCCAGAATATTCATCATTCATTCATTCAAAATCTAAAAATCTAAAATCCAAAATGTGACATCCAAAAGACATCGAGTACACTCGCGAATCCACAATCCCAAATACAAACCAAATACTTGTCACATCTACCTAGTCCGCTAGTCTACTGGTCCCTACATATTATTTCCAAACAATTCATTTATCAAATTAGAATAAGGAATCATGCATTAAAGTATTAGGAAACATACTAATAGTGGATGAAGGATTTTCCATGTTGAGGCTTGCGCTGGCAGAAAAACTACGGTATCAGTTTGACTTTTACAAAAATTGTTTTACTCAGCAAAACGTAGCAGACTTAGTTTTAAAAACGATTATCAGAGCAGCTTACAAAAAAATCATTTTTAAAACCACTGCTCTGATATCATCTGTAACGACTCGATTTTTTGTAAATCCTTGAAAATGCGTGGAAATTTGAACTTTTGTAAAACCATTGAAATCTCTTTTCTCTTTTAAAACAAATATCAAAGTTCGATGCTAAACCAAACCGCTACTCACCTTTCGCTAAACTCGTTATGAAAATCCAATTAAAGAAATGCGGAAGCGTTATAAAATCATTTGTTTAAAGCATTGCGTAAGCGTAAATAATTTAATGAAGAACTAAACAATTGAATACAATTTAATAAAATTTAATTTAAATACAACTATTTATTATTTTATTCTTCTAGCCTGGCCAGCCTCAATCCTCGCGTGTGCAAATCTTTCATCTCTGCTTTATTATTTGTTCATCATTTTCGCATTTATTCCTAAGTCTTTGCGTCAATTTCACATACAAGTACCTATGCCTACACCACAAGTAACTGTAAGCCCAAAGGCTTAGTAAGGAAAATGGTTTAATGCAATTAGGAAATGCCTCTCTTTAGTCCCTTTTGGAATGGGGGCCACCCAAACCAATCCTTTCATTACGTCATTCGTTTGTTCGTTACTTTACATTCGTTCATTACTCGTACTTCGAGTGAAAGATTGGAGGATTTCCTCTGTGATGGAATAGTGATCTGACCTAACCTTTTACATACAATCTAGAACTCCCTACGAGGGAGGGGCTTCGGCTAGATTACAGAATAGACCCGCTACCCATCTGCCCTCAAACTTCATATTTCCTTCATTTTCTTTAATATTTTACCTCACTTATGCATGTGTGAATACTACCACCAAGGTGGCACTCCCTATTACTTTCTATTAACATGATAGATGATCATACCTTCTCAACCTAACATGATTCATGATGCAATATAACGTAACATTAACAGAAATTAAAGCGCGCCTTGAAATGAATGTAAATGTAATTGAAATCGCGCATATAACAAATAACACAAATTGAAAGCGCACACTAGATAACAACTGAAATATGGAATTATAAGCAGCGGAGCACATAAGGGATATCAGAAAATGAACGCACTCAATAAGGCATTATAGAAATTGAACACCCATATTAGAACAATCTATAATGAGTTAAAACAAGGAAAAATATGCTCGAGTTAATAGAACACAATACTATTAATTAATATGCTAATTATCCTAGTTAATTTTCTAGTCCATTTACATGCTTCCTACATATATTATTCTAGGTGATTATTCTGAGTAATTCTCCTAGGTGAGTTACATGCTCAAAACAGATTACAACTATTAAGCTAGTTAGTTATTTTAAGTAATTTACATGCTCAATGGTTGGTATTATTCTAGTCACTTAGCATGCTCAAGGAAGAATTTCAGTTATTATTCTAGATTATTAAACATACTTTTGGCCTAGTTAATAGTTAGGCATGACATAACTAAGTTAATTAACATGCTAATATTATTCTAATTATTTACATGCACAAGTTTAGTTTAAC
>JAJTVF010006731.1:3166-13716 GCA_022433065.1 Begonia loranthoides
GGCGTGCAGGCACTTTTGGCCTGGACACGCCGCGGCGTGCAGGCAAGTTTGGCCTGGACGCCGCGAAAATGTGTGACCGGCGCCGAAGACCCTCATACAGACTGCGAAGAAACGCAGCAAATCTACCTCAAATCAACAGTCCATTTCCATCATGACAGACAACTATGAGAAAATCATCAACAAATACACACAAATCTACCTAATCATCAACAAATACACACAAATCTACCTCAAATCGTCCTCGGCCGTAGCTCCTCTCCTCTCTTCGTCGCACGCAGATCGTCTCTTAGTCGCACGCAGCCGCACTCCTCGTCGCACTCCTCGTCGCACTTCCTCGTCGCACTCCTCGTCGCACTTCCTCGTCGCACTTCCTCGTCGCAAGTCTGTCGAGAGTTGCAGATTAGGGCTTGACAATTTGGGCGAAATTGGTTTAAGTATAAATTTTTTTTTTTTTTTTTTTCAAAATAATTTTGCCCTGGACGCCGCGGCGTGCAGGCCAAAATGGCCTGGACGCCGCGGCGTGCAGGCCAAAATGGCCTGGACGCCGCGGCGTGCAGGCCAAAATTGCCTGCACGCCGCGGCGTGCAGGCCAAAATGGCCTGGACGCCGCGGCGTGCAGGCCAAAATTGCCTGGACGCCGCGGCGTGCAGGCCAAAATTGCCTGGACGCCGCGGCGTCCAGGCATACATGGTGGGGCCATCAACTTTTTTTAACGGACAGCGATGGTTTATTTGTCATTTTCACATACGTTGGTGGTTAACTTGTTAGAAAACATACCCCAGTGGTTGACTTGTCATTGACCGCAAACCACGATGGTTGATTTGTCATTTTCCCTTTATAATTTATTTCTGAGACTGTATAAAATAGATTTCAGTGCTTGTGGTTGTCTGCTCTCTCTTGATTCCTCTGCCGACTTAGTATGGAAGTAATGATAAAAAGATAACGCTTAATGGTTCATTATCTGAGCTGAACAAGTACTTGTTATTCATATTTATTGGCTGTACCTAACTCCATTGTTTTCCAAGAAGAACAACGACAACAAGTGGAGGTACATTAATTGGTTTCTTCATTTATAACTTGGTGGGGTTTGGGCCACATAATTCAATTGCTGTTCTCATTGATATTCCATTTCAGACATTCAGGGAGAGAGAGAGAGATATTAGGGTGAGAGAGTTCTGAAAACCCTAAAACGATAACCTCCATAATCATTGAGAAAAGGAGCTTTACCCGATTGATAAGGCACCTATTTAAGATAGGGAGATGGGGCAGACATGACGTGTGAAAGGGCTACAAGCACTGCCCATTGGCCATCCTAGTTTTGTTTTTCTTGGATTCAACACTTTTTGGGAATTGTTTTAAGCCTCTGCATCTATTTCTTCTAACCCAACCAATCCCACTTCCAGCATAACACACACAAAAGTCTAAGACCCATTATTACTGGATTATATTAACAATACTACAAATATTCTCATCATTGCCATCTTTTTCAAACCCCATTGGCACTAAATAATTCATGGGTATTAACCAAAACGTCTAGCCTCCCCCCTAAGGATTGTATTATAGAGAGTGTGATGTCAAAAATAGATAAATAATTTAGGAGTTTAAATATATTTTGTTAATTTCATGGATTACTTTTATTGATAAAAATGAACAATGGGATTGGACCTTGCCATTCCACACAAAGCCCAAGACCTTAACGGACATTTCACACCTCCATTTCTCTCTCTCAAAGCCACGTCCCATATAACAATGGCTGCTCAAGCAAGATTTCGCATCTCTCTCTCTCTCTTTCTCTTGGTAGTGTTGGGTTGAACCAGAGCAATGGGGTTTCCAGTAGGCTACACGGAGCTTCTTCTCCCAAACCTCTTCCTCCATACTCTTTCCCTTCTGGGTTTTCTAAGGAACTTTCTTTCCACTCTCTTTCGCTTTCTCGGCCTCCGCGACTTCCTCGAACCTGACATTTCCTTCTCGCAACCCAACTGCATCGTCCACGACACCGATTCCATATCTTCCGTTCTGATCCGAGAGTTTCTCCCCGTCTCCAAGTTCTCCGACCTTGTACACCCGCCGGAAAGCTGCGCAGTTTGTCTTTACGAGTTCGAGGGCGATGATGAGATCCGGCGCCTCACAAATTGCCGTCACATATTCCATAAAGGCTGTCTCGATCAGTGGATGTGCTATAACCAGAAGACGTGTCCGCTCTGTCGAACGCCATTCATTCAGCCGGATTTGCTCTGCGGTTCTGATGAAGGGCCGTCTGAAATCGCCGAATCGTACGGAGATTCTTCGCAGATACCTACTGGTTTGTAGCTCCTAGATTTGACATCCGCCCTTTTTTCAGTATGAGAAAAGAAAGAAAGAAAAAAGAAATAGTAGACTGGGTTACTCAGAATCTTGTACATACCATAAATTAATCCCTTGAAAGAGAAGGAATAGCTGATTCTGTACATTTTCCTGTCTTTTTTGTTCTCGGGAAAATGAGATCAAAACTCATCTTTTTTCCAGCAATTGTAACCACAGACTACGTCCGAATAGCTGGTGTTTCCATTTTTACTGTCTTTGTGGTGCTAGAGTTTGGATTGGTGTAAAGATGGGTAATAGGCAGCCATTGTTGGGTGTAGCTTATGGTTCTGTGCTGGGATTCAGTGGATAAGGTTCTGGTATTTGTCTTCTTCATTGTTGCCAAATTTGACAACTTTGAGGAGGCCATTTTCTGAATTTCCTTCCTTGTGATTGGGTTCCACTGTTTCAGTGGAGTATTTGGGAGGAGAAGTGACGTAGAAGGATTGTATTAGGAGCTCAAAAGACAAGACCGTCGAATTTGGAGACACCACGCGCATATTTTCCGAGTAATGTAATGCTTTGTAGAACTGGTAACCCGCCATGTGTTAGTTTAGGTAGGCTGTTTGTGGCAAGGGAAAGGTGTGTTGTTCCAATAACTCTCTGCTTGGGTCCAAAATTTGTTGAAGAAAAGTCCAATCCAACTCATGCTGACTACATATTCCCCAAGCCCAACAGCGCAACAGGATGATATGCCAAAATCCCAAGCTCACCAATTAAAATTTCAAGCAAATTTCCAATTTTTACACTTGTAGAAACCGAAATCCACGCCCAAAATATTCACCAACTATACAACTTCCAAATGATCCATATTCTTCAATCAATTATATACTTCCATAGATTCTAATCTGTCACAACTTAAAAGGAGATCACGACAAAAACAACGAACGATCTAATCCTTGGAAGGATCAAACCGTTTGACCCTTGGTAGATTAAGTTTGCTCGCATAGAAAACTTACAAACCAATAAATAAATAAGAGAAAGCAAGAGTCAAAAAATGTTGTTAAAAGAAATGTTCAACAATGGCATAGATGATACAATAACAAATGTCCAAAATAAAATAGTTTGTCCAAGATAGAAACACCAAAATGCAAAATATAAGTAGAAATACTAATAGTGTCTCACAAGGAAATATTCTAAAAGGAAATGAAATAAAGACTAAAGTAATAAGCCGATCTCAATCCTACATTGGTTGCTTCATGAAAGGGGGAGTCATTTTGGCTAAGTTGACTAAACTCAATAAGAATTTTAAGTTCTATGTCCAATATTTTAAAAGTATTAAGTGTGCCTATAGTAGTAAAATCAATATTTGAAAATCAAGGATAAAAATATTATGCAAAAATAGTTTACCAAGAACCATCAATAGAATCTTAGTATCAAAATGATCTTGTATAATGCGTCAAGTAATAAAAATAATGTCAATATTGTATCAATATAAAAATAATTAGCAAAAAATGTGTCATTTACAATCTTCGAACATCGGTGCCAATAGGTGTATGAGGGGAGCAAGCAATTTTTAGATAATTACAACGTAAAATAATAACCCTGATAAGATTTAAGGATTTTCACCGAGGAACACGACATAGTATGTAATGATCTGGATTCAAAATTGAATTAAATTAACTATAATAATCAAGTTTAGAATCATAAAATGTGATTAGAAAGAATATGAAACACTCAGCATGTTAAAGTGGAAATTGTTCCAATGAAACAAGTATTAGTGTAACATCTCTAACAATTCCCTTGATGATTAGATCACTCTGAAATATTATTGTGTTAAAGTACACATGTAAATGAAAATAATGGCTTTAGATTTAAAGGATTTAGTTATATGTAGCAAAAGTTATGCAAGTTTGAAATTGGATGAAGGTAGAATGTGATGGAGCAGTCGACCGACCCTTGTTGAGAGATTATCTGAAACCATACCCGAGATGATCAAGTTTGCATAGATGTAAAGTGGTCGACCGAACCCAATGAAGTGGTCGACCTGCGAAGTACATGAGAGCAACAAGTTTTCAAGATCTGCTGAAGTAGCCACCTTGTCAAGCGAAGTGATTGACTAGAAAAGTACCCAGGAACAACATAATTAAGTGGAATGCTGAAGCAGTCAACCAAGGCAAGTATGTGGTCGACCGAACATGCTCAAAATCAATGATTATACAAACATAAATTGTTTTCTATGAATAGTTTAAATATTTTAGTCTAGTTGAGTGTGCAAATATGAATGAAATTATATGAAATTTTAAGATGATAAATTAGACATCCTAAGAAAGAGAATGACACTAAAAGTGTATAATTTGGAGTTCTATAGCTAAAGTTAGACAATTTTGAAGTTGAACTAAGTGTATGAAACACTTGTGTACAGTTTTTGACAAATACTCTAATCAGACAAATCGAGTAAAAATTTAAGGATGCTCCACAAAAATAAAAGTTTCCTAAGACTTATATATATAATGTTATGTAATAAAATGTGGTCACCAATGGGGTAGTACCACATGTCAAGCTGAAGCAAGCAGCTTAAAGTGTAAAATATGAGAAGACAAAGGACAAGTTGATCAATTGACATCAATAATTGAGGCCAAACTTGTAAATCATTTAGGAAAGTTCTCCTTATATTGAAGATAAGGAGGAGAAATCGTGGCTGCTTGCTAAGACAAAAAAAAAAAAAGAGGAGAGAAAGAAAGGGAGAAAGAGGGAAAGACAAAATTGAAAGGGAAGAAGTTGGAGTTGATCTTTAAGCCTTCAAGAAGTTGTTCTACACTCAATGAAGATTCTTTTGAGCTAAGAATCAAGTTTTTGAAGTGAAGAAATAAGGAGATGATGTGCCACCAGAACATAGTACTCACTACAAGCGAGAAGATTTACTGTAATGCCTTGTAACTTAAATCCTTTTTCTTATCATTTTTTTAAAATTATATCATTAGATCGTATCTTCGAAAACAAGTCGACAAAATATGCCTTTGAAAAATAAATAATGGAAGTCTCAAAAATTCAAATATAGTTAAAACCCATCATAAAATAAACATAAATATTTGTAAAACATTTTGACTTAATCTCCGAACAATTAAAGTATAACTTAAATAAAAATATTTCGTAACAACTTATAAAAAATTCCCAAAATAATTTCTCCTTTTTTAGCCTTCACTCATGGATCAACTTCGCTCCAACTAGCTGTAACCTCATCCATGAGAGTACTCCTTCAACCGCAACTATCATTTGTTCATGTCATCAGGTACTTCAATAAAATCATCATTACCTATACTAGGAAGTTAATCTATGAGCCTAATGCTCAGTAAGAGATGCATATATGACATGAATATGAGATCTAGTTTGTCAAAACATGTATTTTTCAGTCATCATTCTTTCCTTTTTCTTACACTTAATAGTCCAGTTGTTGTGCATAATACAATCTAGGGTGAGAAAGTGGCACCATTAGGTCCACCTCATGCAGGACAACCAATGACTATATATATTTATTCAATCTGTCTTTCAGTCTTTCTTAATGAAAACATTTTTTTTATGATGCATGAAACATACACGTGATCTTACATGCATAACGTAACATATAATAATAGTCTGACCTATTATCACACAAACAATAATATATCTCTAAAGTTCTTATGTCGTCCTATTATATTATATTCATTCTCGTAAACAAAATCAGAGCACCTAGCAAAGCAAAAACACATATTTGATCAATGTCCAATATTACAATAATACACCCTCGATCAATGTCCACATAAACAAAGCAGTAGAAAACAAGAAGAACAAATATCCTAGCACTTTGTGATTTAAGCCAAATATCAAACGCAACAAACATCACTTACCTAGGTTCCTTAGTGAAGTCTGTTAACTCACAATCCGATCTAACCTTCGCTCCAACTTATTTCCAACACATTTATTTTTCTTCAAATGAATAAAGATCGAGTTCATAAAAAGAATAGAAATTTATCAACTAAATTACTTCGAAATCTTAGTTTCAGCTCTCATGATTTTCGTCATTATTTCATTCATCATCGTAGTTCATCTTATGAATGATGAACGAATCCAAATTACATACCTTCAAAGAGCTTGAAAGGAAGAACACAAAATTTTGTGCCTTCTAATGCATTGATGATTAGGGATTCGTCCAAACCTTCCTTTTTATAAATCAGCAAGCTTCTTTTTTAGCAATATGAAAATATAATCTGAAAAAATATTTAAAATCTAAAAATATATTCGCAGTTCGAAAAATGTGCAAACAAATGTGTCCAAAACTATCTAGTAATGTTGTAGCGGGCATGTGTGCATCTTTTCACTGGTGTGTGTGCTTCTTGTCGCAGACTCGTACGCTTTCACTGTGGATGTGTGTGCTACTGCTGCGAATATTCGCTCGCTCACCTTGTCCACTAGTCACCATCTGTCATGTCCACATATCCTTCTATAGAAAAACCTCTTTCCATGGATTCCACCTAATCCATGGACACCAACATTTTAGCTGGGGATATCCACTTACCTTGTTTGCCAATAGCAATATGCCATGTACAAATGTCTTTATGCTGAAAACTTCTTTCTGTAGATTTCACCTCATCCGCAGACACCAACGATTTTGCTGTGAATATCTACTCATCTTATCTGCCAATAAAAATCTATCATGTGCACATATCTTTCTGCGAATAAACCTCTTTCCATAGATTCCACCTCATCTACGGACACCAACGCTTCTGCTACAGATATCCACTTACATCATTCGCCAATCACAATCTGCCACGTACATTATTTCTTTCCGTTAACAAACTTCACTCTATGGATTTGTGGATGCCAATGCTTCCACTATAGATATTCGATCACTCCGCAACACCACTCATGTGTAGCCACGTGTCCTTACTTAACCAATTATCGACGGACACTAACACTTCCACTGCAGATACCAACACTTCCACAGTCACCAACACTTTCGGCCACAGTCACCACTTATATACGGCCATATGTTCTTCCAAGTATTCACAAATGCCAACACTTCCGCTATGAACACAAACACTTCTGCTCACACATCATCACACAAACACATTCCCTTTCGTGGATACTCTTCATTCTGCAACCAATTAACACATAAATTTCTACACCCAGCTTTCCTAATCCTAAACATTCTTAATAAAATAAAATATTCATTTTATATATTAAAATATACTCTTCATTATGTGAATATATAAATTTTCAATTGTGATATTAGTCATTCTATTTGAATTCCAAAATATCACATACATATAAAATTATTCGTAGAAATTTTTCATGTGTTACGTTTACTAACAGTAATTTTAGCATTTATTTTGTAGGTGTTTATGGAGAAAAGAGTATTTAAATATCCATTACACTCATCAAGCGTCTCAGATGGTCCTAAACTTATTCAAAATAAAACATAAGTGGAAGTTATTCTTGGATTTTTTGTCGTTGTCGAAATTCATTCCAGAATCTGTGAAAATTACTGCAACAAGCTCAGAGTTCACATATATGTTAATATGGTACTTGTTAATAATATCATTATTTAAATTTGAAGCATTTGCATTAATTCATTTATCATTGCATGAGTGAGAAAAGAAAGTCATTGTGTGATATTTATATTACATATCATTGTGACGATAAAGAGAAGTCTAGATGTTGATTTAGGTAATGGTAAGTGTGGAGATATAGTGATTATTATGTTCATCATGAAAGTCCTACATATAGAGGATGATGATAAAAACAATTTGAAATTAGACATTAATTAGAAATGTTTATATAGTTTTGGTTGAAGATAAACTATAAAATAAATAAGGAGATTTATACTATACATAGTTATGTTATAATTGAGAATGAAGTACATAGAATATGTACATGGGATAAAGTTGTGCATAAAGAGTAATTGAACATGAGTTTAGAGTATAGTTAGACTATGATTACCTAAATCATATGTCTAAGCATTCATGTATATGCATTATACACTTCTTATATAAAGAGATGTAACACACAGATGTGATATTAATAAGATATTTCTAAAGTACTGATTAACACATAGATTATGTGATATTTGATCATGAGTGGTGATAAAGGTTGAAAGTTGAAGTTAAGGTTTTGAGGACTAATCACGTAGGACGTTAGTACATGATTAGATGTGATATCTGTTTGGTTTATTTGATATTTAGATTAAAATTCTTACTGATCTTATAAAGCTCATTGCGTTGTTCCTCTAATTTTTCAAGAGCAGGTAGTAGAAGTTCAAGTGTAAAAAGGTAAAGATTGATTGAATTGATAAGTTATGCATAACATAGGCCCCGAAGAGTATTTTGGTTTTGTCTCTTCTTGTTTTGAGTTTAGTATGACCTGTGTTTGTAAAAAAAAAATAATTTTGGAAGAAGTCTTGTATATAATATGACTTGTGACTTTCCTTTGGGTTGAATTTCATATTTTATGTGACTCAATTATGTAAATGTGATTAATGCTTGTGAGTTTCCACTAATTGTCGTTCCTCTAGATGGAGAATTCCCATCATGATTTAGGCTTTCGAAGAAATCGATGTCGGGGTCGTCACATAGTCAACTATCCAATACAATAAACATGTAATGTGAAAATGCTTTCTCGCACATCAAAGGTCCATAATAAACAACAACTCTCACTTAGGTCAAATAATGTTGATTCATATGATTGAATACAAAGAATAATAGTAAATACATGCACAAAATAAACGTGTTGGAAAACATACATATGTACAAAAAAAAATATGTTGTAAAACAAGACATGTCATAATGATGTTTGAGATATAGTTCAGAATAAGGCTTCAAATACCATGTAACACACAATTGAACAAAATAAATAAAATCTTTACCTCGACCGATGTATACTATTGTACTAAACTATAATACTATGTAAGTGCACATGTCATATTCAAGTAATATAAAGTAAAAAAGTATCAATTCCACGATGAAAAATTTATCAAAAATTGAATATAAGTAAAACCAAAATAAAAATGAGAATTAATGGAGTAAATTAGATTGATACTAATTAAATAACTATAATCAAACACAAATAAATAAGAGAAAGAAATCAAGAGATGGAGACATGACTTATATTTGATTTTCCTCTTTATGTGAAATTTGTTTCAAACGCTATAGAAATGTTGCAGCAAAATCATTTAGATGACCTAGAATCTTTGTTTTCATACAAGGTTTGGTAGAGTTGCTTCATTAACTCTTATAATATTTTCTTCGGACGTATGATAGACAAATATCATAGAGAATTCATTAAAGTACAATTCTAAAGAGGTAATGTGATTCAAATAAAATGAATATAAATATTTGAAATTAATTACATAAAATATATGAAATTAATATACTCGCACAATTCAACATAAGTCCTAATTTCTATTTAACACTAAGTCAAAAAAAAATTCAAGTATTTATTCATGACTTTTGAACATTGAAAAAAAATTAATCATGAAAAGTATATTGAATTATCTAAACTTATTCTTGCAACAAAACATAAGGAATATACATCAAATCCACATAAGATGGTATGCGCTCCTCTCAGCGTCTTGATATTTAGCCCATGAAAGAAGAAAAGACAACCATATCAATCAAGATCAACATAATATCAAATATGAAAAAATAAAATTAATCTTCTCTTCAATGTTGTTCTGCTCCTTTCTACAACAATCTCTATCACCCGATCGTTGATATAAAGATCTTCGATTTATGCTATGAAAACGGAGATAGAAACAACAAGATGAGATTCCCTTAAGTTGTATTCTAAATCCCCGTTGATTCTCTTTATCCCCTTTTATATCTCGCTCTCCTCCTATTCTAACTGGCTCGTCCCAAAGAATTATCTCATTTTAAAATGAAACTGTTTTTTCCTTCTCTATCAATCTTTCTATCTTTTCAAATTTATTTTTAAAAATAAAATCAACATAACTTCTATGTTCTAAGATTTCAACACCCCGCTCATTTCTTCTCCTTCTTTCTCCTAACAAATTTATCTCTCTTATCTCTTCAAATTATCTATGTTGCAATTCATTTTTTTTCTATTAACAATCTTCAGTTTTATTTGCATTTAAATATTCTTTTTAAGATAAATCTGCATCAAATATCATTTCAAGTAAGATTTACTCAAAAAATACATAAAAATATTGTTTAAATTTTATGATTTAATAAATAATAAAAGAGATAAATTTGTTAGGAGAAAGAAGGAGAAAAAAT
>JAJTVF010006740.1:0-37647 GCA_022433065.1 Begonia loranthoides
CGCGAAAGCATACAAAAGGCACATGTCTGCAGGAGAAAAGGCTTCCGCAACATAAACGTACACATCTGCAGCGGAAACGCACGCATCCACGGAAGTGTTCATTTATGTGGAAGCGAGCTAAGAGGACAACGCTTGAGGAGCGGACGTCCATACCCAATCTGTAGTTGACCAAATATTTTACAATATGAAGGACATTCGATGGAGGGACGTCTGGACCAGATTCTAAAAGTTGGATATCTTTTGGGATTGTTCCGTGAATTTCTCAAGTTGGTTCCTATCCCAGTTATGGGTTTCAACAAATTTGTTAAAGATTTTAAAGAAGTGAATTGATTTGAATATGTGTATTTTGATAGGTTCTATGGATTATAAGAGATTTGGACTCCTTTGATTTATATTTGTTTGAGCTTCGGCTTTAGTAGGCCCGGTTCAAAGTAGGGGTTTATTTTTATGTCTAGCATATCATGTTTTATGAAATTATATTTTGAGACATGTTCTCATATGAAATGACGTGTCTATCTTTATAGTCATCAATTTTTATATTATTTTGTATTTTCACTGTACATGTTTTATTTAAGCATGCATTTTTTGTTTCTTGATCCTCTTCGTTAACTGAACAAAGTTTGATCAACCCGTGAAAGGGTCATGTTTTCTTTTCGCACATTCGACCATTGGAGGATGTGTTTGTTTGTATTAATTAATAAAGTAATAGCATAGTTGACTGTGTCATGTCAGTGAGTGCAAAACTCTAGACCTGATCAAGGTTTTATTTTTGTTGGTTTAGCAATCGTCAAGTATTGTCACTACTTTTTATGTGTATAGCATAGTGAACCCGGAGTTCGTGAATAGATCCATTTTCACTAGACTTTTTATATGGTACAATAGGGCCTATTTTCTGTACGTATTACACTATAGTTGATTGTTTTCTAATGTTTTTCTTATTGTTTATTTTATAACCAGATTTTTACGCTGATATTTTATATGGCATGTTCCCCATTATATTTTTTTTATTTTAACATGATACGTAAAATTTTATCACTATTTAGTTTAGTCGACTCACCCCAACGACATTTTCCTTAGATATTAGTTTGAAAGATTCTCATACGTCGACGCAAGAGTGAGTTCAGCAATTTATCTATCTAGTTTGTTCGTAATCTGAGTTATTCTCTTAGTGAGATTTATATTTCTACTTATACTTCTGGCACAGTTATTGTTATTTGGATATTAATATTGCTACTTTATTATGATGTCACTAATGGATCTTTGAATTAGCTTAGTTGTTGGGTCATGACTATTTAAGTTTCTGCTTTCCAATTAATTTAAATTTTAAAAGGTTGAGCGACTAGGTTCAGTTTCAGGTCGGGTCGTTCCATGTTCTGTCTTGAGTCCTCTTTAGTGCGTGACTGTCGTACTTTTTTCGTTTGTGATTCTCATGCAAAATAAGCATAAATGATAAATAAATTTGACTTTTAACATTAAGAATCAACAAAATATTATGTTTATGGCTATTTAATAAAAGGTATAAAACATATTTATCATAAATCTAGCATTACTCATTAAAATAATCAACTATGAAAAAAATACAACAATTATTTGATAAGTTAATGATTTAATAATTTGAAATTATCTTATGTAATCTAATTTTAATTGTATAGAAAATTATAATAATAAATTACATAAAATAGGTTATAATTGAAGGAGAAATGAAAGAATTGGGGAAGAAAGTGGGTAGCAATTAAAATAGCAACTAAATTTATTTAATTGCCAAATTCTAGATGGGAGGAAAGTCAATTTTAAACAGATATATTTTTCCGGTTGTCAAATTTGGTGTTAACTTTAAAAAAAAAATAATAATATTTTGAGTTATCAAACACTTAATAATAATAAAAATCATGAAATAAAACTTTCAAAAACAATCTAATACATAGCCTTTTCTCCCAAACAGTTTCATCGTCGGAAGCAACATTTGAGCTATCCAACAATGCAATTCAAACCCGACAAGAAACAAGCATGCAATGCCTGAAGTAACTCAATGTAGAAGGAGAAACAAAACTGATAGAATTGCACCAAAAATCTGAACTAAATATGGAAAGATAAAAGTTCTACAAGCACGACATCCTGCGTGAATTGCTTTTCCATTTAATAGGCGAATGCTTTTGTGTGATGTTATCATCCCTCTGATGCATTACGAGGAGAATATACAGAATCATTAATTTTTATGTCCAAAATTCGTGCAGCAATCAACATCACACCATGAAATAAGCAGAACAGACTGTTTCTCCCAGAATGTCTGACTTTCTCTTGCTTTTCATTTTATAGACTGCACTGCCTTGCTTAGCACCGAATGCAATTTCCTGGTCTCCGTCAAAACACATTCCCTGTCAAACAGGGCTGACACAACTGCGACGCCCTTCAGATTTGGGACGCCAAGCTCCATCACAGAAGCTGCATTTGAGCAACCTATTCCTCCAATGGCCACTACGGGCAACTTAGACGCCAAACAAAGAGCTTTCAGCCCATCTAAGCCAACGGTGAGATTGTTTAGTTTTGTATTTGTGGGGAAAACACCCCCACAGCCGATGTAGTTGGCACCATCGATCCATGCTTGCTGAGCTTGCTCCAGTGTCTTGCATGAAATGCCGATGATCTTGTTGGGGCCCAGAAGAGTGCGGGTAAGAGAAACAGGCATGTCTGATTGACCCACATGAACTCCGTCAGCATCACAAGCAAGGGCAACATCCACGCGATCGTTTATCAATAGAGGAACTCCATGAGAGCGACATATTTTAAGGCATGCTGTGGCTGATTCCAAAAAATCACGAGTATCGGCATCCTTCTCCCTGCGAGAAAAAGAAAACACTCGTCTTTTCATAAGAAACAAAAGAGATATCAACGGATGGGACTATAAGAATTTCTCTAAACAAAAAAAGATGCAACTGAGTTTGCTCATAATTGTATTTGGGGAAAAAGTCGCATAAAAAGCTTATTTATCCCAGAACATTTGGTACTTAGGTTTGGTTTGATCATAGCAATACACTTTTGCTTACTTTCAGAAAGTCTTTTGTGTGATTGGGTAAGGAAAGAAAAAATTAGCAAATCAAGAACCTACCTAAGTTGAAGTATAGTAGCACCTCCTTCGATTGCAGCTTTAACAGCGTCAGTAATTGAACGACTCCACCTCTTATTCATTCCTGAATCTGTTACTGCATACAGAAATAGGTTGCTTGAATTGAACCCCCCTGCCATTTGAGAACTATGGCTATAACTCTTTAGCTTTCTTAGATGATCAAAGGGACCTTGAGGCCCAGATCCAATCACAATATCTTTGCTGTAATCCAAAACTTCTTCAATAAAGTGTTTAGCAAACTGCCAAGACCAAGATGATAAATAACTTTGATAAACACTCAGATTGTTTTATTTCCCAAAAGTCAGTAAATGCAGCGGTCATGAAAAGTTTCCTATGATAGCCAAAAAATTAATCCTCATCACAAGAAAATATTTCCAAGAGATGCTAATTTACCTTCACAGCTGAGAGCATTGAAGAACCTTTTGCCAATTCAGATGCTATACATGAAGCCAAACTACAACCAGCTCCATGGGTATTACGTGTTTTAATGCTAGTCGAGCGCAGTTCATAAAAGTCCTCACCTGTGCGAAAGATGAATTTTATTTCATAGAATTCCCTCCCCTCTGTTATACAGCATTTACAAGTATGAAATATGAATGATTTGGCATCTGACTGTAAAGTACTCAAAACTTGAGATTTATGGTTTTAGTTAAAATAGCAGGTCTATTCAAGTACCAAGATGACTTTTCTCAGTTACATCTCCAACACATGACAAAAGTTGTTTTCTTTCGACAAAACTTGGAACAGAGATGTACCAAAATAAAAATATGCCAAAGATTTAAGAAACACAAATGCTTTTTGGTGAGCACTGTCATGCAAAACATTTCTTGAACAAAGACACGTTAAACACAATTGATATCCACTATTAAACACCCTAAGCTCTCGTTTTTAGTTTAAAGGAATATCATTTGATAAAGAGAAAGATTTTACCCTCTTTGCTCTTGCATTATTTTTTTTTTCTTTCATTGTTTTTGTAAAGCCCGATAATTAGTAGACTCTGCCATTGTTGGATAATATCATATTAGTAATAGAGCATCATCTATTGTTGTTTATGATGGCAATTATTTTTACTTTTTGATGCATAAATATTGACGTCACCATAAAATAATCAAATATGACAGAATGTCAGTGTTCATGTTGTTTGTCTGTAGTCAAACTCTCTAAACACTAAAAAATATGACTGCAATTATAAGTAAGGGTTTGAAATGTGTAACGTAATGCTCAATCACCCCGGACTTCAATTTCATACCTATGCATGTTGAATAAAATGTATGTCGACATAGTTCCATAAAAAAAAGCCAGGTATCTACCACGAAATTAATGAGTGGAAAATATTTAGTTACTTGAGCTTACCATCAAAAAATATGTCAATGGCCTCCAACGAATCAGGAAGATCCCCACCTTTAACAAGTACATTTCTGAAAACTATTTGACATTGTTCAGTACAAAGTCAAAGCATTATAACAACTATTCAGAGAATTGATTGAAAAGTTTTACTCTATAAAGCTAAACCAGTGTACAAAACAAGAAGTAACAATTGACTGATTAAGTTTTACTTAAACTATATGATTTATCAGTGTACCTCAAAAAGATATAGCATTTTCAGTTGTTTGATTAACTGAAACCGACATGGAAGCCTCGTGCACTTTTGTCTATATCATCCCTTGTTTTTGTGTTATTTATTAAACTCTGAACATTTCCAAATGAAGCAACATAGTAATCATTTGGCGTCCAAAGCTGGTCATGAGGTAGGTATGCATGCCTAGAAAATCTTCTGAAACCCTTAAAATACACTTTTGAATACAAGCTCATAAATTGATAATATTATTTAGCGGTATTATAAAGAGACAGCAATCAAACTTTTTAGGAAAGTTCTTTCCCAATGTGAAAACCCTTTAACATAATTTTTCATACTGCAGATACGAAGTATTCCCTCATTTGGCTAATGACAGTTTTTTTCCAATACGGTTTACCTAATATTTTTCAATTTTTTTTATCCACCGTTGATTTGATCTTAGTTCATTAGTTTTTCAAGTTCCAACCTACATATCTCCTTTATACATAACTTTAGCTTAACACATTTTTAATTGATCAAGAGAAAAAAGTCCCAGGTAACACTTAACGAAACCATGTCTCATTAAGTCTAAAGTATCATATTCATTAATTATTTTTTAGCATCCCCTCCTTTCCCAATCAATATTTACAAAACGACACTTTCTTAATGAACCTAATAAAGAAAAGACATTTCCATCACTATTAATTGAGTTTACACAAGCGAAAAGAACACTTCTCAAAGCTGACAGAATTAGCTTTCTCAATTAGTCAGCTACTCAAAACTAACTAAAAAATATTTGGGTTTCTGACCCACATTTTGTTATGGGAAGAACAAAAAAGTCATACTGAATTAAAGCCACAAATTAACTTAAGTAATAAACAGGCGCTTGGTTATTACCTGTGCAGGCAAACAAATAAATGTTGATAAACTAAATAGAAGTTATTAAGAAGTCATTAACTCAACACAAATAAAGTTGGTTTCATTAGTTGTGACAAAAAAAAGTGACTTTTACCTTGGCCCCATTTTATGTAATAATTTTGCGGCGGAACGCATGTCCTCCACTGTCTCAAGTTGCACGCTACCAAGTAGTGCAGCTGCCTCTTTTATATTTGGAGTTATAATGTCAGCGATAGGAAGAAGCTCCTCTCTGTGTTCAAGGAAAAAAATAAAAAATAAAAAGAAGAAAAAAAGGAGATGCTTTTGAATATGCATATTTGTGTCACAAGAAAGGGCTCAAGTAAAAAGTATAATTTCATAATTAGATCAGGGAATCACAACCATTCTAGCAAATTAATAAATAATGAAAGAACTACTAGTAAAAGGAGTTACCGAAATACGGAAAGAATGGATGGACCCTCTAATTCATCTCCACTCGTAGATATCGTGACAGGATCAACTACTAAAGCTGTCTTCAAGTTTACCCATAAATAATATGATTTTACTTGATTGTGAGACCAATGTACGACAATACTTCGTACCTTTAACTGGAAACTCTCTAAGATACTTATGAAGTAACTTGACTATGTCAATCGAAGGTAGCATTCCAGTTTTCACCTAAGTCATTTTGTAATTGAACAAGCACTTCTCCATTACAAGTCAATTTCAGATAAATTTAAATGGAGTACAAAAAGAGAAACACAATGAAAACAATTAGCTTCCGAACTTACCACGCACCTATGTACAACGTTTGATTTGATGTACATTTTATGAAACATGATTAGGTAAACAAATTTTTTTAGTTACATGGAAGGGACAGTTGCACTAAAATTTTGGTCTTTGTGAATGCTTTAAGAGTGAACTAGTAAACTCCAACGTAGGAAGACCATTGAAAGTTTCAAACAATCAATATCTCTAGTTCCCGGTAAAAGAGAACTTTGTAACAAAATTTTGTTCACTAACAAATGGTATTCTTGAACTCCAAAATTCAACAAGCTATATATAATTAGATTTGGTTATTTGACTTCATAGCAGTGTTATACTTTTCGAGAACAAAACACCAAGTAATAATTTTTGAGACTATGAATTTTACTATAGTTAATTGAGTTTATCGTTTTAAGTATTTGATGTAGTACGACCCAAGGTCATAATGCCATTATCTTTTAATATTTTATTCGCTTTATCTTATCTATTTGATTTTATTTATTTTATTTTTTAGAAATAGATTTTATCTTTGTTTTATCATTTTAAAAGTTTCTAGAAAGATTTATTTTATTATATTAAAGTTTTCAAATCATAACTCAAATTCTATTTAAAAGGTTGGGGTGAATATTAGAGAAAGACTTTTGATAATTAATTGAATTTATCTTTTTTTTAAAATTATTTTTATGTTATTCTTTTACTTTTCCGTTTCGATTACAAAACAAATTTTCTGTTGCCCTAGTATTTTATGAATCTTTCCTTTAGTTTGGTTCTCTCCCATTTGAGGAATATTTCAATAAACTATTTTAGGAACATGATTTTTTTATTCACTAATAAATGGAATCAAAATGCTCATTAGTTTAAAATGCACAATATTTTGATTACATCGTAACAACGAGGTTTCTATAATTAAATTGCAACCAAGTAGAAGTTAATTTGAAGATAAGCTGTTTTGATAATTTTTTGAGTTATTTAACTTAACCAGAATACTATACTCTGCAAGGACTAAGCGCCCAAATAATTTTTATGGGACAATATTAATTTCTGCGCTAAATAAGGCTTATAGTTTTAAGTCTTTTAGTAATTATTCCTTAGTTTATTGCTCTCCAATTGCGGAAAAATTGTAGCAAAGTAAGGGTGATCTTTTGCACTTTTCAAAAAGGGTCATTCCACTTTCTTCTCTTGCCAATTCGTATGCTTAATAAATGATTGTTAAAATAAATAATTATTAGCCCCCAAAAGGAAAATTTTGATATGGACCCTGTGATTCAATAGAAAATATTGCAAATTACTATTACGAATAGAACAATTACACATAATGTTTGAGAGATCTATAAAATTTCACAATACTTATACCCTAAAATTACATAATGATTCCTATTTCTCACTATTTCTAATAACAACATTCTACTAGGGATTGTTGCCCAACACAACAATAAATTACAAAACGACCCTTAAATAATTAAAATACTACAATATCCATTAAAAACAACTAATAAGTAATTTACTTAAATTAATAAATTAAGTTATCAACTTCTTTTGCCTTGCCTCACATACGTGAACAGAATAGGAGGGTTCCTATCAGTACTGCTCGCCCAAAGTGCTACCTTATCCTCAAGATGGAATTGCAGAAATTGTACTGCAATGGTGTCAAACCATTCCCAAGTGACTTCACTGGCGATAGTCCTTTCCATTTAATTTACACCTCCAAAATTTTGATTTCACTGTTGGCTTTGTCTGATCCCAAGAAAGGTCTCAAGTTGCACATTAAGTTCAACAATTGTGGAGGTAATTGAGGAGAAGCTAGTACCTTACCAATGACTCGACGCAATTGGAATACATGAAAAACCAAGTGAATGGTGGACCTCGGTGGAAGTGCGAGTTTGTACACCAATGAACTAATCCTTTCAATCACAATAAAGGGCCCATAAAACTGTGGACCGAGCTTCTCATTCTGCCTCCAAGCAAGTGACTTTTGTCTATATGGTTCAAATTGAAGGTAGGTAATATCCCCCACTTTGAACACCACATCCCTTTCTTACCATTTGTGACAGCTTCATTTGGTTTTGTGCATTATCTTTAGTTCATCTAACATAGTGCCTCTATCTTGAAGCATCGAATCCACCGAAGCAACTGTGGATTTTCCAACTCCATAATGAATCAAAGGAGGTGGGTCACGACCATAAAGAATCTTATAAGTAGTTGCCTAATTTGATGTGTGATATGTATTGTACCAAATACTCTATTTATGGAAGTCAACGAGCCCATTGAGAGGGTTTATCTCTCACAAAAGAGCGTAAATATTTCTCAACACTCTTGTTGACTATCTCAGTTTGGTCGTCCGTTTGGGGATAATAAGTCATTGTATACTTTAACTGAGTGTCTTGTGACTTCAACAATTCCTACCAAAATAAGCTCAAAAATACCTTATCCCGGTCAAAGACTATGGAGTAAGAAATTTCATGCAAACTTACAATTTCTCTAATAAAAATAATGGTCATGACACATAAAGTTGTCATTCTTGCTCAATTTGTCAATAACCAGGATTGAGTCAAAATCATTAGAATGTGGTAACCCTTCAATAGAATTCATTGAGATATCAGTTTATATCAAGTCCGAAATTGGAAGAGGTTGCAATAATCCAGCAGAGACATAGCTTGAATTTGCTTTTTTGGTACATGACACATGCTACAACATAAACTTTTACATCTTTTTTTATCCCTCGCCAAAAAAATTCAGCAAGTAATCTCTGGTAAGTTTTGAAAACATCAAAATGTCCACCAACTGGACCATCATGAAACTCACACAGTAATGAATGAATGAGAGTATAACCCACGGCCACAACTATCCTCCCACGTTAAAGTAATTGGTCTTGGTGCAAAGAATAACCCTCATGTTCAACTGTTTCGGCTCATGAATCTGCATAAATCTTTTGCAAAGAGGTGTCAACTAGGATCTCGGCTTGTAATTGTTCACAAGGAAGGATTGTCATGCAAATCATAGCTCCCAAAGAGACATCCTCACGTCGGCGAGAAAGAGCATCGTCTGTCTTGTTCTCAACTCCTGGTCAGTATTGAATCTCAAAATCATACCCCATGATCTTGGTGAGCCAATTCTGATGTTTTATATTAACTAAGCGCTACTCCAATAAATATTTCACATTTGTCTGATCTATTCATACAATGAAGCATCGCAGCTCTAAAATGGCAAATATGATAGCTTTGAGTTCACATTCATAAGTAATTGGCTAATATAAGCTATCGAGCGACCTCCTTCCATCAACACAGCTCTTATGCCATTACCGGAAGCATTGGCCTCGACAATAATTGTTTAGAAAAGTCCAATAAGGCCAAAACCGGCATTATAGTCATAGCATACTTTAACTTCTTAAATGCAGCCTCAACTTGAAGATTCCAATTGAAGTTATCCTTTTTGAGCTACTTGGTAAGGAGAAAAGTAATTTTTCCATATCTAGAAACAAACTTCCAATAATATCCAGTCAAACAACGAAACTCACATAACTTTTACAATTCATGGAGTTGGCCAACGTAACATCATTGCAATTTTACTCTGATTCACAGTCACTTTTGTCGTCGAAATGATATGAACCCAAATATTCAAGTGGAGATTGAACAAAATAACACTTGAACTAATTTGCATACAACTGAGTGTCATTGATGCAGGACGTTGCACAGTCCTCCAAAACTCAGAAAACCCCTCCAAAGGGCCAATATGGTCTCGCATATTAGCACCATATATGAGAATATCATTAAAAAACAAATACAAATTTACAAAAGTACGCCTAGAAAATTTGGTTCATTAATGCCAAAAAGGTTGATAGAGCATTAATATGGCCAAAAGGCACAACTAAGGACTCATAGTGTCCTTCGTGAGTTCTGAAAGCCGTTTTGGGAATGTCTTCAGTTCAAACTCGGATTTGGTGGTAACCCAATCGCAAGTCTAATTTGGAGAATACTTCAACCCCATGTAGTTCATCTAACAACTCGTCAATAATTGGAATGTGAAATTTGTTACGTATGGTCACCTTGTTCAAAGTGTGATAGTTCACACAAAACTTCCAACTCCTGTCTTTCTTTTTAACTAAAAGAACCGGACTTGAAAATAAACTACAATTGTCTTGTATAATTCCAACAGCTAACACCTTACTCGCCAATCTCTCCATCTCATCCTTGTGGGAGTGTGGGTACCTATAGGGCCGTACACAAATCGGGGGGTTGCCATCCTTGAGCGTAATGGTGTGGTCCTGCCAACGAGAAGGGGGCAGACCCTTGGAAATATCAAAATCAATACCATACTCATTCAAAAGGTGTTGTGCCTCATTTGGAACATCATGAAGTTGGGTGTTTTCAATTAATAGCACTCTCAATTCACTGCTTTTTCCCCTTCTTTAATAGCCGACATCATGACTTTCAAGGAAACTTTATCTTCACAAAGACTGGAATTCCCTTAGAGACGAACATGATTATTGCCGATTTTAAATCGCATGGAGAGAGCCACCCAATTGACATGCATTCCAGCGATAGATTGTAACCACTTCATGCCCAAAATCATGTTTGAACTTCCTAATTCCAATGGCAGAAAATCATCAATTACCTTGAGTTCCGATAAGGATAATTTCACACCTCGACAAATGCCCTCCCCTTTTATCGAAAATCTAGTTCCCATGAGAACGCCATAGCTACTGATTCTATCAATTTTCAAAACTTCCTAATTCCAATGGCAGAAAATCATCAATTATTTCGAGTTCTGGTAAGGATAATTTCACACGTCGACAAATGCCCTAACCTTTCATTGAAAATCCAATTCCCATAAAACGCCATAGCTACTAGTTCTATCAATTTTCATATTGCATTTCTTCACGATTTTGGTAGCGAAAAGGTTATATGAAGCTCCACAATCAATCAAACCAATCACAAGTTCCCCCTTAATTTCTCCCTTAATTTTCATAATCTTGGGTGGTGTTATACCCACCACAGAATTTACCAACAACTCAGCCACCTCCTCCTTACCTAAGCTACCTCCTCCTCCCCTTCGATCAACAAATCATCATGCCAAGCCGAATCGAGTTCTAACAGTTTTTCTTCCTCACTTTCTAAATCTTTGCAAACCAACATCTATAATTCATAGGATTTACATTTGTGCCTTACTGTGTGTTTTTTGTCACAACGATAGTACAAACTCTTCTCCCTTGTCAATTGAAGTTCGGCATTGAAAAGGAAAGGTTTTGGAAGGTTGAAGCACCCCTTGCCCATGTTGCTCGCTTGGAAAAATTAGTAACTACTGAAGAATTTTTTTGCATTGTCATCATTGTTCATCAATTGGAAGGGAAGATTGGTTCAGTCGATAAACTAAGCTTGAGAGTTGACGACCCGGTTTGAACCAAGTTACCTGAACAAACCAAAAGGACCCAATAATCTCGTGGCTCACGTTGTAGGGCTCGATTGTCTTGTGAAAAACCAGATTTTTGTCTTCATTCCTTTGGGCAGTCTGCATAATTCGACCCAACCTGGTAAGCCTTAACACTAATAGCTCAGCCCTGATCTCCTATTTCAGCCTATTAACAAACTGAGCCTCCAAAAAGTGTTTCAGAAGGTCACAAAAATAGGTGGCTTGTTTTTTGAAGCTCTTTCAAAATTCACAGACAGACCCTTTTTGTTGGAGCTCCAAAAACTTCTCTAATAATGTTCCTTCTTGTGTCAGCCAAAAGCGCTCCAAAATAACAACTTGAAGTTCGCCCAACAACCGAATGCATGACGAGTATCCTCCCATTGAAACCATGTCAAGACTTCTTCCACCGTGATACATTGGAACCATCTCCATTTTTTCATCATTTGACCACCGGTGAAAGCAAATAACGACTCAACCCAAACACTCAATTGCCTAGGTAGCCTATTTCAACTACCGACAGCTCGATTCGCCTAGCTTGAGACTAGTTAAGGAGCTCACCGACACGAGACTTCTCCATTTCTGACGGTTTATGTAATTATGTCTGGTGTGATTGGCCAGTGTCAACACCCTCCTCCTCGCCCAACTTCTGTCTCCCTCAATCCCACATCGTCAATGGTGCAGTGCATGAAGCCGTTGCCAACAAGTCCAGTCGTTCCAAGATTAAAGTGATGTTTTTCTCCAAAGTAGGAAGGCGAGTCATCGAGTTTTCCAACACCGAAATCCACACCATGTTTTCCTACCAAGCACTGTAATTCCAGGGAAGTTCCTCTCTCGCACAATCCACATTCTCTTCCACTGAACTTTGTCCCACCTCAGCAAAAGCCACCTTTCTGACATCACCTCTTCTTCCCTTCATTCCAATAAGCACAGTGTTTCGATACCAATGATACAAATCCCGTAATTCAATAAAAAATATTGCAAATTATTATTGAGAATATAACGATTACATAGACTATTCGAGAGATTTGTAAACTCTCGCAATACTTGATACCCCAAAATTACATAATAGTCCTCCTATTCCCCACACTTCTTCATAACAACACACTGGGAATGTTGAACAACACCACAAAAAATTACAAAATAACTAATAAGTAATTTACCAAAATTAATAAATTAAGGTATCAACTTTCTTTGCCTCACCTCGCATACATGAACCGAATAAGAGGGTTTCTATCAAAATCATGCCTCTGCCCGTAATAAACTCCGTATTTCCTTCTTCTTTCATTGTCTTTCAAAGTATTTTATTGTCTTCCAAAGTATCATATTTCAATAGGATATTCTCTAATGAATCAATAGCCACATGATTAAATGATAATGGATGAGAACACATTTTGGCTCCAACTACCAAACTTTACAGGAGAAGCCACAATTTTGTGTCTTCTGCACATGTTATCCATTTAAGAAACTCTAAGAATTAAACTATTCAAAAAACTACATATAGCAGTTGCTAAATTTGACTTACAACATCAACTTGCATGTCCGATAAAACAAACTTCAACTGCTCCAAGACAACATCCTCACGAACAATGTCAATGGCCTAAAAGATATTATTGACAAAAGTTATTGTATATTGTAATCCACATCTACTCACTGAAATTGAAATAAATTGAATCCACATTCCAATATTGATAAAATAAACTTTTGTATGCCCAAATAAAATGAAAAATTATAAAGTTTATGAAATTTAGCAGAATTCAAAATAAATACAGCTCAAAAGATTTGATACTGACTATTAGAAAGGAGTGTAAATATTAGGATTAATATTTAAGTCTTGTAATTTCCTTATTTGCCCTTGTGTTTGTATATATATTAGATGTATGTCAATGACAAAAGTGAAGAGTTTTTTTTTGCTCTGAAATATTGATTCGTAACATGGTATCAAAGCTGTAGAGTTTTTTTTTCGGCCCTAGTGTACAATACTGATTCTTCTCTTCCTTGTTTGAAAGCCCTAGCTGTCGAAGGTCTCTCAGCTGGCTGAAGCGACCCTTCCCTGACTACTTCTCACGCGACCCAGCCCATAGTCGTCAATCGGTTTGTGCGTTTTCGTTCACCCGCGTAGGACCAGCGCTGACGAAGTTGCAGCGAAGTGTTGCAATTTTTTTTTGTGCGTTTTTGTTCCACGGACCTGCTGCATATTGGGTTTCTCTCCTTCTGCAAATTTTGGGTTCCTTTTCTGCTGGATATTAGGGTCTTTTTCTGCTGCTTAAGTGGGTTTTGTTACTACCGTATATTGTTTTTTTTTTCTGCCCATATATTGCGTAATTATATTGGGTTTATTCACTGCAAGTATATTGGGTTTCTTGGGTGGAGTCTTGGTCTTTGAGAGTGACAGTATATAGCTTGGATTGGTCTTTGAGAACCTGATTTGACGACCACTGTGAAGTACATATTGTATTGGGATTCTATCTTCCATATATTTCCATGGCGGAAAATAAAACTTTCTCAATTTCGGATGTGATTCCTGTGATGTCAAAAATCACGGATAATAAACTCAACGGTTCAAAGTATTTAGATTGGTGTAAGACAATTCGTATTTATTTGCGGAGTATTGGCAAAGATAATCATCTTGATGAAGACCCACCTTCAGACGAGACAAGAAAAACATGGATGAGAGAGGATGCTCATGTCTTCTTACAAATTTGGAATTCCATCGGCAATGAGGTACTCAACTTAATTAATCATTGTGAGTTTGTTAAAGAATTGATGGCATATTTAGAATTCTTATATTCGGGAAAAGACAATGTTTCTCGAATTTATGAAGTGTGCAGAACTTTTTATCGTGCTGAGAAACAAGATAGATCTCTTACAACGTACTTTATGGATTTTAAGAAAACTTATGAAGAACTAAATACTTTGCTTCCATTTAGTTCGGAGATAAAAGTTCAGCAAACCCAACGAGAACAAATGACTATTATGAGTTTTCTTGCTGACCTTCCTAGTGAGTTTGAAACTACAAAAGCTCATATCCTCTCTAGTTGTGAAATCACTTCCCTTCAGGATGTCTTTACTAGAGTACTTCGGACATAAAATACTCAATCTATTCAGTTTAACAGTGCTCTTGTTACTCACTATAATAGATATGATAATGGAAGCGGTTATAAAGGAGGAAGCTCTATCACTCGTGATAGACCTCCCAGTAATTTAGATAAAAGTGGGATTATATGTTATTATTGTCATGAGCCAGGACACACTAAACGCACTTGTCGAAAATTGCAGAATAAAGGACAGAGAAATTTTTCTGCCCATATTGCCACTACCAATCGGAGCCCTCTATTCTTGTTTCTGCTGATGAGTTTGCTCAGTTTTCACAGTATCGGGAATCATTAAAGTCTTCATCTTCTTCAATCACAGCACTTGCCGAGGCAGGTAATCCCAATACATGTCTCTTTTCCTCATCCTCCAAATGGGTCATTGATTCTGGTGCCACAGATCATATGACACGTAACTCCAATCTCTTTTCTACTTACCAATCACAAATACCTTCTAAAGTTACTTTAGCTGATAGTTCAACTTCATATGTTCTTAGGTTTGGAACAATTAAACCTACCTCATTGATCAATTTGTCTTCTGTATTACATCTGCCTCAATTCTCTTTCAATTTAATCTCTGAGTAAACTTACTCGTGCTCTCAATTATTCAGTTTTATTTTTTCCTGATCATTGTCTCTTTCAGGATCTTATGACGAAGAAGATTATTGGTAAAGAACATGAATCTGGAAGTCTCTACATTTTTAACACACCAATATCCCGATCTATTGCTTGTATTGGAACATTAACACCTATCAAAATCCATTGTCATTTGGGCCATCCCTCTCTTCATGTTTTGAAGAAATTATATCCAAAATTTAGTGACTTAACTTCTGCGAATCATGTCAATTTGCTAAACATCATCGTTTGAAATCTTTTCCAATAATTCATAAACGCGCTAGTTTTCCATTTGAGTTAGTTCATTCAGATGTTTGGGGTCCTTGTCCTCCTTCTCAATCTGGTTTTAAGTATTTTGTTACCTTTGTTGATGACTACTCCTGTGTAACTTGGCTTTATTTCATGAAATCTCATTTTGAATTATTTTCTCATTTTTGTGCGTTTTGTGCTGAGATTAAAACTCAATTTAATATTTCTGTGCATACTCTGAGAAGTGATAATGCTACAGAATATTTATCTAACTCCTTTCAGTCATACATGATTCGGCATCCTTCATCAAACTTCGTGTGCTGACACGCCATCTCAAAATGGTGTAGCCGAAAGAAAAAATAGACACCTTCTTGAAACAGCAAGAGCTCTTTTATTTCAGATGCACGTTCCAAAACAATTCTGGGCAGATGCCATTTCCCCAGCTTGTTTTCTTATCAACCGCATGCCTTCATCTATTCTTGATGGTGACTTTCCTTATACTATCCTTTTTCCCACTAAACCTTTGTTTCCAATTGAACCAAAATTATTAGATAGTACTTGTTTCGTTCGTGACATTCGTCCTCAAGTTACAAAATTATATCATAAATCTCTAAAGTGTGTTTTTCTTGGGTATTCTCATCTTTAGAAAGGATACAAATGTTTTTGTCCTACCCTTAACCGATATTTTGTGTCCATTGATGTTAAATTTTTTTAAAAGTACTTCATTCTTTCCCATCACATCTCTTAACAAACGTCAGGGGGAGACTGATGATCTGTTGATATACACTGTTGTTCCTACACCTCCTGTTCTCTCTCTACCTACACTTCAAGTTTATTTTCTTCGACAACAGCCTCAAGATACATGTTCCGCACCACAATCTTCATTGTCAGATCCAGTTCAAAGTAATGATGATCTTCCCATTGCCCTTCACAAAGGTAGAAGACAGTGTACGTATCCTATATCTTTTTATGTATCTTATAATCATCTTCCGACTTCATCTTGCACATTTGTTACTTCTCTTGATTCTACTTCTATTCCAAAATCCATTCATGAAGCTTTATCTCATCCTGGTTGGCGAAGTGCTATGATTGAAGAAATGGATGCTTTAGATACAAATGGTAATTGGGAGTTGGTAACTTTACCAGTAGGGAAGAAAGCTATTATAAGTAAATGAGTATTTTCTATGAAGGTAAATCCTGATGGGTCATTAAATAAGTTCAAAGTTCGTCTTGTTGCTAAAGGATATGCTCAACTTTATGGAGTAGATTATTCTGATACTTTTTCCCCGGTCGATAAATTGACATCTGTCAGACTATTTATATCTATGGCAGCTACTCACAATTGGCCTTTATATCAGTTAGATATCAAGAATGCTTTAAGTGTATATGGAGCAACCACCTGGGTTTGTTGCTCAGGAGGAGACTGGAAAAGTTTGTTGTCTTTGAAAATTTTTGTATGGCTTAAAACAAAGTCCAAGAGCTTGGTTCGGCAAATTCAGTGAGACGATCAAAACATTTGGAATGAAACAAAGCAAATCTGATCACTCCGTCTTCCATAAACAATCTGAAGTTGGCATCATTCTTCTGGTTGTATATATTGATGAAATTTCAAAAAAGAATTGTAAGAATGTTTTTCTTCCGAATCTGTAACTAAACAGATTTGTGGTGAGTTTATGAAATTTGTATTTGTGTTCATGTAACTGGAAATGATATTATAGGAATTTCATCCCTCAAATCTTTTCTTCATACTCAGTTTCACACCAAAGATTTAGGAGTTTTGAAATATTTCTTGGGCATTAAAGTAACAAGAAGCAAAAAAAGAATTTTTCTATCTCAAAGGAAATATGTACTTGATCTATTAACTAAAACAGGAAAGATAGAAGCTAAACCAAGGACTACACCTATGATCCCTAATCTGCAACTCACAAAAGATGGTTAATTGTTCAAAGATCCCGAGAAATACAGAAGATTAGTGGGAAAACTGAATTATCTTACTGTGACTCGTCCCGATATTGCTTATCCAGTTAGTATTGTAAGCCAATTTATTGAGTTTTCCAACAGTGAACCATTGGACAGCTTTCGAACAAATTTTATATTACTTAAAAGGAGCTCCAGGTCGTGGTTATTATATGAAAACCATGAACATTCCAATATTGAATGTTTCTCTGATGTAGATTGGGCAGGTTCAAAGATAGACAGAAGATCAACTACTGGTTATTGTGTGTTTGTCGGAGGAAATCTAGTTTCATGGAGAAGTAAGAAGCAGAGGGGTGTATCTCGTTCTAGTGCAGAATCCAAATATAGGGCTATGGCTCAAGCTGCATGTGAAATTATATGGATACATCAATTGTTAGAAGAACTCAGCCTCAAGACTTCATTACCAGCAAAATTATGGTGTGATAACCAAGCTGCTCTTCATATTGCCTCAAACCCAGTATTTCATTAACGCATTAAACACATTGAAATTGATTGTCACTTCATTCGGGAAAAAGTACAAAAAGGTAAAATTTCTTCGGGATATGTGAAGTCTGGAGAATAAGTTGGGGATCTACTCACAAAAGCCTTGAATGGAAGTCGAGTGAATTATCTTTGTAACAAGTTGGGCATGATCGATATTTATGCTCCAACTTGAGGGGAAGTGTTAGGAACGAGTGTAAATATTATGATTAATATTTAAGTCTTGTAATTTTCTTATTTGCCCTTGTGTTTGTATATATATTAGATGTATGTCGATGACAAAAGTGAAGAGTTTTTTTTTTTGCCCTGAAATATTGATTCGTAACACTGACAAATGAAAAATTATTCAAGAGGACAATTTAGCTGTAATATTCAATACAAAATAAGTATAGCAAAATGTTAAACAACACAAATTCAAGCCTCCACGTCTTTATAAATTAATTTCCTCACTATAGCCTTTCAGAATAGGAAGAGGAACATGAAGCAGTTGAGAGAATCAAATAAAATTGATATATGCACATCAAACTACAACTTGAACACAAACAGTGTTTTGTGCAGTGAGAGCAGTAATGACAGTGGAACAATAAACTCCACGAGCAGCACAAGTCTTAAGATCAGCTTGGATTCCAGCTCCAGCTCCTGAGTCAGAACCAGCAACAGTCAACACATGTGAAATTTTCATTTTGGATTCATCAGTGGCCCCCACTTTAATTTTCTCCTGCCTCTCCACAGTCATGGTAATGCTTGTGCAATGGACGACTATACCCAACCATGAATTAGCGGGGACAAAACCAGGCCACCTGGATCCTTCAATCAATGGCAAGCGAACTCCAAGTAGATTCAATGATAAACAATTCTAAGGAATATAATTTGGTATTTTCTCATTGAATAACGTAGTCAGATAAAATATAAAACAATTTATTTCCATAGGCAAATTCTAAATGGATCCTTCATTTTCGTAGAAAATTAAACACACTTGTTTTCATCTGCTATTAACAAATTCTAAACATAAAACGTCAGAAACAGGAATATATTCAAGTTGCCCTCAAAATAGAAAAACTAAACATTAAGAAACAGAGTCTGTCTAGAAATTTTACACATAAGAATCTTTTCCATCCTAACGCCATCAAGTGCACAAAATAAACTAAGAAAATGAAGTTAGAGTTAGATTACCATTGGTGGCTTTGAGAGGTGAAGACAGCCCACCTTTGCTATATATTGTGCTTCCTTTCTCAAAAGTTATAAAACCAGAAAATATGACAGTTCAGTCCAATCCTGCGTATGCGGCGGACTAAAAGGACAGAAGGCAAGCAAAAGTATCAAATGACAAAAGCAAAAAAAAAAAATTCCAGTATAGATGCTAAATCATTCGAAACTCTAAGTAGTTTTATCGTCGGAACATGCAAATAAAGGGGCAATTACGAAAGAATAGGCTTAAACGAATGGAAATTGTAACAGAAGAGAAGGAATTGATCAGAAATGGCAGAAGAGCACCTATGCGAAGCGACCGAAATGCCACCACCTCTGCGCGAACAACTGTTGTTTGTTCCGTAGCCCAGCGACGCCGGACCTTAGAGAGAGAGAGAGCAGGAATGTCCCAGCCGAAAAAAGGGGGGAATGAGAGAGGTGTGTGCAGTAAACGTACAAGATATTTATTTAAGGGTAATTATCATCTATACCCTAAAGTTTGAGTGTCTTTTTAGTTAACACCCTAAAGTTTAATATTTTGTACCCGACACCTTGAACTAACCTCCGTTATCATCTGTCATCCTCCGTTAAAATGTTTGTGCATCTCACGTTTCATCTCTCTTACTCGCTCGCTCGCTCGATCTTTCTTCTACTTCACCTTCGCCAGACGACGCCAGCTGTCTATCGCCTGCGAGTACGGTGTTCTCTCTCAAATTACATGCTCTCCCTCGCATTGATTTGATACGTCTGCATTGTTGATCTGCGGATTCTGTGACACCATTCACCGTGATCTCCCCTCGCTACTCGACTTTCGCTTCCCGTATGTTCTTCTTCTTTTCGTTCTCTTTGTGATTTTTCTGTCCTCTTGATGTGGGTGATGTGGGTGATCGTCAAGAATCGAGAGTGGAATACCCAATTGGCGAGCTTGCTCTTCTGTGCATTTGGAGGTGGGAATTCCAACTATGTCGTTCAATTGATTAGTTTTGAGAAGCTCCCTGATATTAGACACCACAAATGTGGCGGTGGAGCCAGTGCTTGGGACGAGGACCATCCCCCTCTTGACATATTCGACGGCCTTGTCGCTGGCGAACTTCTTGAGGTCGTCTCGGGAGAGAGTCGGAACAGAGAGAGCTTGGATGGAAAAGGGTCGGTAGAAACGGAGGTGAAGGGTGCATAGATGTAAAAAGAGAATTGAGAGAAAACTCTAACTTGTTTATTTCATTGAAAAATAACTGTATATATACACAACAGGGAATTATTATAATTCCTTCAATAATCTATTCTAATAAAGGTAATTATATTACATACTATATATTTCTATAATTAAGAAATTCTAAATATGGACAATAATATTTATTCCATATACTATGTGATATTGCTTGATTCTTAACACTCCCTCTCAAGTTGGAGAGTGAATATCAAGAACTCCCAACTTGCTTCTCAACATCGTGAAAGCTTCCTTCCCAAGTGGCTTAGTAAATATATTAGCTAGTTGTTTGGTTGACGGGACATATTCAGTACTTATTGAACCATCTTGAATTTTGTCTCGAATAAAATGACAGTCCATTTCTATATGTCTGGTTCTTTCATGAAATACCAAATTTGCCCCTATGTGTAAAGCTGCCTTATTGTCGCAGTGTAATAATGCTGGTTTTGGATTAATTATCCTCAAATCTTTTAATAAAGATCGTATCCAAGATAATTCGCAGCATGTACCAGCCATAGCTCTATATTCAGCTTCTGCTGAAGATAGAGAAATTGTTTTTTGTCTTTTTGTTATCCAAGAGACAAGTGACGATCCCAAAAAAATGCAATAACCTGTAGTTGATTTTCGAGACACTGGACAACCTCACCAATCTGAATCACTAAGGATAAATTATTTTGTGAAGAAAAAAACAAACCCTGCCCTGGATTGTTCTTCAAATATCGTAAAATGTTCATGGTAGCTTCCATATGAGGTTTACGTGGAGCATGCATGAACCTACTCAATATATGTACTGAATATGTAATGTCTGGGCGAGTAACAGTCAAATAGATTAAGCGTCCTACAAAGCGCCTGTACAAAGATGGATCTTTTAATAGCTCACCTTCATCTGTTAGCTTCAAATTTTGTTTCATGGGAAAATCTACTGGTTTAGCTCCCAAATATCCACCGTCCTTTATAATTTCTAAGGCATATTTCTTTTGTGAGAGAAATATTCCCTTCTTCGATCGAGAGACTTCAATGCCCAAAAAATATTTTAAGTCACCTAAGTCTTTGATCCGAAAACAATTATGCAAAAATTGTTTAAGAGCAGATATAGCAACGAGATCATTACCTGTTATAAGAATATCATCAACATAGATCAACAATGCTGTAAAAGATTTTCCTTTCTTACATGTGAACAATGAGTAATCGGCCTTGGACTGAACAAATCCAGCATCTTAAATAGCTGTAGTGAACTTGGCAAACCATTGACGTGATGCTTGTTTAAGTCCATACAAGGATTTGTTGAGGCGACATACAAGATTCTCCCCCTGTCGCTGAATACCAGGAGGAAGTGACATAAAAATTTCTTTAGAGAGGTCACCATGAAGAAAGGCATTATGAACATCCAATTGATGAAGAGACCAATTTTGGGCAGTAGCTAAAGCTATCAAGCAACGTACTGTAACCATCTTTGCAGTAGGTGAAAAGGTTTCATGATAATCGATACCTTCAAGTTGAGTATATCCTTTAGCAACCAAACGCGCTTTGTAGCGCTCAAGAGAGCCATCGGACTTGTGCTTGATTTTGTACACCCAACGACATCCAATAGCTTGTTTTCCATGCGGAAGAGATGTAAGAGACCAAGATTTGTTTACTTCTAATGCAGCCAATTCAGAATGCATTGCTTCTTGCCAATGAGGTTGTGATGCAGCTTATTCATAGATTTTAGGCTCAACATCATTAGAAATAGTAGCAATAAAAGTCCGATGTTTTGGCAAGTAACGATCATAAGAAATAAAATTAGAAAGAGGATATCTCGCACCTTGGTGTGGAAGAGATGACGAGGGCGACGTTGATTCGGAAGACATTACTTGATTACAAATGTAGTCACGTAAAGCTGTAGAAGGGACATGAGGTCGTTGAGAACGACGTAAAGTGGCCGGTGGTGGTGAAGATGCAAAAGGAATAGAAATGGATTCCAGAAGTATTTGTTGAATAGGTGGAGAAATTTCAATATCTGGGATTGCAACAGGTGTTACTGAATCTGTATTGGACGAGGAAGGAGTAATTGATGCATATGGAAAAACATCCTCATGAAAAATGACATCTCAACTAGTGAAAACTTGACCAGTTTCAATATTATATAATTTGTATATTTTTTGACCAATGGGATATCCAAGAAAAACACAACGTGTTGCACGGGAAGCAAGTTTATGGGGAATATGGATATTAGTAGCATACGCAAGACATCCAAAAACTTTGAGATGAGAATAAGAAGGTGTTTTACCATAAAATTTCTCAAAAGGAGTTTGGCAAGATAAAATTGGAGTAGGTAACCTGTTGATTATATGCACGGCAATAGCTACACATTTTGCCCAGAAATGTAAAGGAAGGTGAGCTTGAAAACGAAAAGCTCTAGCTGACTCAAGAATATGTCTATGTTTGCGCTCAACAACTCCATTTTGTTGAGGAGTATAAATACAAGAATGTTGGTGAATAGTACCTTGTCGTGAAAAATAATTTTTTAAGGAAAGGAATTCTGTTCCATTGTCGGTCCGAATATTTGCTATATTAGCACTGAATTGGCTCTTCACATATGAGAAAAAATTAGTGAGAAGATGTTGTGTTTCACTTTTATGTTGCATGAAAAAAAATTCAAGTGAAACAAGAGAAATGATCGACAATAGTCAAAAAATACTTTGCACCAGAAAGAGAAGGGACTTTGTAAGGTCCCCAAAGATCACAATGAATTAATTCAAATGGTCTAATAGAAGAAATTGAACTAATCTTGTCTGTTTTGCAAAAGCACAAATATCACAAACACTATGTGATTCAAAAGGAAATTTCAAAAGGTTTAGCCATGAATTCTAATCTAGAAGAGGATAAATGACCTAATCATCGAGTCTTGAGGAGAGGAATGTGTGATGGTATGAGCTGCTGCATTTTGAATTGTAGGTGGTTTATTTGCTGCAGTTGTAACCAAGTAATAAAGTCCATTTTGTTGTTTACCCAAACCAATCGTCTTCCCCGTCATCAAATCCTGAAAAATACACCAATCAGGATAGAAAGTTACTGAACAATTCAAATATTTTGTAACGCGACTCACAAATAATAGATCCACTTTGCAAGAGGGTACCCCAAGCACATTTTTTAAATAAATGAAAGGACATAAAGATAAACTTCCAGTAGAAATAATCGGAGCTTGGTCTCCATTTGGCATAACCATGGGTGGCAAAGAAATATTTTTTTTACTATTGATGAGAAGCTTGGGTGATGAAGTAATATGGTCTGTCGCACCACTATCAATGATCAATTTAGGAACTAACAAACCTATAGAAGTGTTGACATTATTTGCTTTAGGATTAGCTCGCTCAGATGGCTCATCTCTTTTCATAATGGATAACATTTGTTGCAATTGTAAATCAGTTAATCCGTTCATAGCAGATTGAATTTTTTTCATCATAGGAATCTCCTCCTGCACATTATTAACAGAAGATTGGCTATTGCCATTATGTTTGCTCGCTGCATTCTTAGAGTGTCCAGGTGGATAGCCATTTAACTTCCAACATGTCTCTTTCACATGATTGTCTCTATTATAATAAGAACAATGAAGAGGCTTACGATGAGATGAATTAGAACGAGAAGTGTTGTAAGATTTCTGTTGAACAGCAAGTGCAACTGGTTCATCTTTGCGAACAGCCATTACTGAAGCTTCAGTTCCATCACGTGTAAAAATCAAATTTCGTTGTTTTTCTTCTTGAATAATCAAAGAATATGCTTGCACAACATTAGGCAACAGATTCATCAAAAGGATCTGACCACGGATTGCATTATAAGATTCATTTAATGCCATAAGAAATTGCATTAATTTGCGTATCATATTATCAGCTCCACAAGTGCAAACAACATCATTATACAAACCCAATTCATCCCATAATTTCTTTAACTTTGTATAATAAACTGCAACAAATGTTTGTTCTTGAACGCAACAAGCAATATCTCTTTCAATTTGAAAAATTCGTGGAGCATTACTTTGTGAGAAACGACTTTGTAAATCTTCCCAAACTTCATGAGCAGTATTGTAGAAAATAACACTATCTGCAATATCAGATGTCAAAGAATTTAAAAGCCAAGATAGTACCATGTCATTGCATTTTTTCCATGCAGTGTATTCTTCGAGATTGGTTGTGTCCTGCGGAGCTTTAAGAGTTCCATCAACAAAACCCAATTTGGATTTTGCATTCAGAAAAATTTTCATGGCTCGGCTCCATGTTGAATAGTTGTCTCCATAAAGAGCTTTGGAAATGAGAATCATTCCTGGATGATCGGAATGATGAAAAGAATAAGGGCCGTTGGAAATTAACTTATCTCCTGTAGAAGCCATGACGAAAAAAATTAATTCAGAGAAAAAATGGTTACTGCTTTGATACCATGTAAAAAGAGAATTGAGAGAAAACTCTGATTTGTTTATTTTATTGAAAAATAACTGTATATATACACAATAGGGAATTATTATAATTCCTTCAATAATCTATTCTAATAAATGTAATTATATTATATACTATATATTTCTATAATTAATAAATTCTAAATATGGACAATAATATTTACTCCATATACTATGTGATATTGCTTGATTCTTAACAGTAGAGTAAGAGATTTTTTGGGTTCGAAGAAAATAGTGGACTGTAGGGGAAGTATGATGGGATGAGGATAAGGAAAGAGAAAGTAAGGAAATGGAAGCCATGTTTATGGCGGTCTGTTGAAGAAGAAGAAGAGGTGGGTTTTGCTCTGATTTTGTGAAGCTACCTTCCTCTATTTACAATAATTTAACCAACCATCCATCCCTGATCTCTTCTCTGCTTTGGTCATTCGTCATTGTTTGGAATGGGGTGGACTTTATCTTCCCCTCCTGTGTGTCTGCGATCGGTGAAAGTGTCTGGCCGATGAATGATATTGAGGTTAGAAATAATGTTTCTGATGGGGACAAAAAGCAAGGAGAGGATACTAAAACGGAGTCTTTTGAGATGGTAGATTCACAAACATTTTAACAGAGGGTGTTTGATGATAACAGTCATTTCATCAAGGTGTCATGTACAAAAAATTAAATTTTAAGATGTTAATTAACAAAAAATTCAAACTTTAGGGTATTAAATGATAAGAATGCCACTTTTACAATTATCGTATATGATCTTAACGTACTCGCATGTCATTTTTTAAATTAATAGGGAAATTAACAAATCCGCCACTAAATTATGAAATCAATGATAAATTTACCATTAAATAATTTTTGCTAATAAATAAAATACTCAACTATAAAAACTAAACAGAACAAATATCGTAATCACGTTTTTCTGTTAAAAATATTGTCTTTCCGCTGCAAAGCGTTTTCTTTTCGCAGCGAAAAGTGAGTTCTTAGAATATAATTAAGAAAATATTATTTTCCTCTCTAGAAAGTTATCTTTCGCAGAAAGTGAGTCATTGGACTAGAACTCATGAAAGATGACTTCACAGCGGAAAGATTACTTTCTGCAGCAGAAGCAATTTTTTCCACAGTAAAAAATACTTTTTGTGCTCCATTTGCTTAATTCTTTGTCGTATTTAGTGTAGCAAACAATAATTTTTTGACAAGTTTCTCAATGGATCGAAAGGACGTCTAGCTTGGAGTGCATTGATTTTTCAACAAATAGTTAACTGAAAATCTTCTGTTTTTGTACCAAAATCAATTTCAAACAGCTTAACGTTTCTAAAATCTGTTTTACAATAAGTTTTCTTAGTAAATCGGAAATATGTTTGACTTGAAGGACATTGATTTTTCAACAAACAATTCACTGAAAATCTTCTATTTTGAAAAGTTTTCTCGTTTTTAACGTTTCTTTCAACAAATTAACAATGATGTTTGCATAATTTATTTTCCATAATTGAGAATTTTATTTGTTAACAAAAATTGTTTAGTGGTTGACTTAACATTACCTTCCTAATTCAATAGTTTTTGGTTAATTAAAAATGTGTTCATGAAATAGAAAATCTGAAAACTCGAGTGAAGTTGGGATTCAACCCACCATGGCTGAAGGAGCTCGGCTGGCATAATTTGCAGATTGATTTAATTATTCTTCCTTATTATTTCCCTGAATATCCACCGTCGTGCATCAGAAAATACATGGGCTCGTAGCCATGGAGATTGTACAGACAAGTTGGTGGATGATGAACTTGTTTTGGGCAATACATGCAACTAACACTGTCTTCTTCTGCTGCGAGATTTCTTCTCGGCGACATAAAGATGGACCAGAGTCTACCCAATAAGCTTGCTACCTTCCATTGATTATTTTTAGAAAAATTGAAGTCAGCTTCTAAATTAATCGAGAAAAATTATATACTAATTGAATGTTAAAATCGTGAAATGTATGTCCAAGTGCTATATGAATCCATCCATGGTCTTTAAATTCATCACTTAATTCAATTTTCTCTCTGCTAGCTCAACCTGTGTTAGCCTTGGTCTGAGGCCATTTCCTTGGATTGAAGCCACTTCACCCTCCTAGTGAGATTGCTCACTGCATCTACAATCACTGATTTCTTCTGGATTCTGTACTCTATTGCCAACTTAGCAGAATCCGAAATATCCCCTTTTAACAAGGCTTCATCCTCCATTATCTTAGTAGGAAAATGGTTTAGTGCAATTTGACAGAGAGAGATGACGGTGCGTAGTGTGGCTATTTCGTTTGTTGCTCCAAATGGGGCTTCATCTGATAAAGATTTTAGCTTGTTTAAATCATGCTTTTGGACGTCTTTGGCATCACTCAACAGAAGCACTCGTAAGGCCGCCAACAACCGTCCATCCACCAGCTCCGAACCCCCAATGCGTACCTACAAGACAAGCTGAAGATCTTATAATTTACCAACAAAATAGAAGCTTACTTTTGATTCAATGTTTGAGCGTTGAGAAGACAATTCTTGTTCTAAGACAGAAAACTTGAATAAACTGTTCAAGAACAACAACCAGTAAAGTTGTGTGAGGGAAAAAAACCTTGAGATCAGGTGATTCTCCATCTAGATTTAGTTGAATCAGAATCTGTTTCTGCCATTGAAAGGGTGCAGCAAAGTTTGGTGTAGTAACTCCTGCAACAATGCTTGCAGCATCCAATAGAGCTTCATCATATTTGAGTTCGATACAGTCATGAGGGTTTGATGGTATGACAAATCCGTAATCGAGTAGGAACAGATCATTATCCAAAGAACCATAATTAAGTAATAGTTGGTCATTTCTTTCGATCTTAGTTTCTGCCACAACCTGAAATCAGAACATAAAAAGTGCCCGAACGTTAGTTTCCTGTTCATTAGTTTTTTAATTTATCAGGTTCCCATCTTCATCATTCTTTTTATATCAGTATTGAAAAACTCCATAAAAAAAGTTTATTCCAATACGATGCACATAGTGTATTGAGGAAGAGAAATGAGCGTTTTGGCAATGTTTACAGCAGAAAGAAATCCGGGGCAGAGCAGTGATTGTACTGCGTTTGGATGGAACCTACTGAGGGTGATGGCTAACGGTCCGAGGGAGAAGGCATTTGGGGGGTGCTGAGGAAGGGAGATCTTCATACTAATTTTGAGAGAAGATTTTCAGAAGGCTGGAGGAAGCTTTCCGAACATGCGGCTCCCGGGTTTGTGGCGTTCTAGCTGTTAATTTCGTGTTTTCTTGTATTTTGTTTACTGTTTTTCGGAGTATTTTGCATTGTTGAGATTCTGGTTGAGGCTTGAAACTCAACAATTTGGTATCAGAGCATGGCTAAACCGACGACCAGAGGGCACCGAATGGAGAAGCTAGATAAGGAGGTGCTTAACCTCCTCTGGAGTTGGAGAGGAGGGCAGAACAATTGGATTCTCTAAGCCATCAGGTGTCTGTATTACCAAGTATAGAGACTCTTTTGCCGAGAATGGAGGAAACACGCCGTTTGTTACCGTAGCTTATCTTGAACAAGCTTAGAGTCGCGATTGGGATTAGGAGGTCACCAGAGAAAATACCGAGCGTGCAGCCCGTGGTAGATAAGGGGAAAGGAATAGCGGATAGCGTCGACCTTGGCTTAAAAAGTGTCGCTCGACCGTCGGAGGACACCGGCCAGGTACTCCCGCATTTGTTCGCCGTCATGAAGAGCTGCAGACGGGGTTTCCAGCGCGTCAAGATAGAAGAAGCGGAGAAGAAAATATTTACCCACCCTTTGTCCGCCGTAGTTGGGAGAGAGGTTCCCTTCCTTGGAGAATGGACCGACGGAGCCCTTTGGGGTTCAAGCGAAGAGGAGATTGAGATGGTTTCCCCAGGGTGGAGTTAACGGTGTTAGATGTAGGGAGGATGGGATGCTTGGGTGAAAAGGTATCGTGAAAAGGTGTATGCAATTTCCCACTACTTGGTTGGAAAAGCTTGGGATGATTATGAGAGGATCATATAGGCAGAATCAGGGTGAGTTACGGTGAGCAATTTTAAGTATTTGCAGCTAAAATTTGGGGTATGGATTGCGAGGCTGAGTTAGAGGCTTTCTTCAACGAGTTATGAGGACAAAATGCATGCCCACCAAAAGAGGAAGGAGAGCAGGCCTTGCTGGAATTATAGTGGACCCAATAAGAACCTGGCCCAAGAGCTGCACCCACACTCATAGAATCGAATTTGCTGCCTAACTAGGGGTGGGCAAGAACCGACTAGAACTGAGAACCGACCCAAAACTGAAGCTCAGTTTCGGGTCGGTTTCAGTTCTTGGTTCCTACATTCATACATAGTTCGGGTTTCGATTTTTTGTTCTATTTGCGGTTCGGTTCTTGGTTCCATACACTTAGAACCGAGAGAACCAAAATGTTTTATAAAGTAAAACATGGATAGCTCCCCGCAGTTGCGACCCTGGAACCAAGAGGCGAGAGCCGAGAAGATGAATTTGCAAACCTGGAAGCTGCGAAATTGTTGCACCTCAGCTGATTCTGACAGTCAGGGCGAGAAGACAAGAAGACGAAGCTGCGAACCAACAGCTGTGAACCTGGAACAGAGAGGCGCGAAGGTAAATCCGCGAAGATGAACCAGCGAAATCATTGCTTCTAACCCTTGCTCCTCTGATTCTGAGGGTACGTTTGGTTAAAAATCGTTGCTTCTGGATTTAGGGTTTGCGATTTTGACCGAGACTTTGATTTAGGAGTTCTTCTGTTTTTGATTTATGCTTCGATTTAGGGTTTGTAGATGATTTATCTTCTGTTTTTGAGTTCATCAGGCAGTAGGTATGGCTTTCGGGAAATTTTCTTATGAAGTTCGATTTAGGGTTTGTAGATGATTTATCTTCTGTTTTCTTATGAAATTTTCCAGATTTTGCATTTCAAGTTGCTGGAAGAATTTGCATTTCAATGTTTACATTTTGCATTTTCATAACTTGCTAGAAGAATAATTAGATGCTAGAAGAATTTGCTGGAATAATTAGATGTTCAGAAATCAAGTTCGGAACCGGAACCGACCGGAACCAAACCAAAACCGAGACTCGGTTCCGGTTCTGGGTCAGGTTCCTTGCGGTTCTGGTTCTGATTCCTTACTCTCGAAACCGAAAATCGAATGGTCGGTTCCAAGAGGTCCGAAACCGGAACCGAGAACCGATTTGCCCACCCCTATGCGTAACATGAAGATATTGAGGCTCGAGTCCCTTCTCGCCCCAATAACAGGGGAGAACCGGCAACCCTGTGACTGGGGGATAAAATTACGAACCAAGGGGAGGACGGTTGGCCACCACACAACCGGAACAGACGCTAAGATCTGAACCTATGTTTTCGTTGTGGGGATAAGTGGGAGGTCAGACATCGGTGTAAAACGGGATTCCATGAATGGAGAAGAACCCAAGGGCAGTGGTGACGAAGAAAAAATGGAAGACAAAGAAGAAGAATCGGAGGAAGGACTGATGGTGTTATAACTGGATTTATCCTTACTATCCATGGCGAAAGAGGATGGGAATCAGGCATTCAAGCTGTTAGGATATTTGGGCAATAGAAAAGTGATGGTGTTGGTAGATTCCAATGCCAATTCATCCTTTATAAGTCAGAAGATCATCATTGAACTAAAATTACTGACAATGGTGGTCCCCAATTTTTGTGTAAGAGTTGGGGATGGATTCCAGATTGCTATTAATTCGATATGTAGAGAGCTGAAATTGGAGTTACAAGGGGTGGAAATTTTGGCGGAAGCGAAACCCCTTCTAGATTTCGGGGATTGAAATAGTCTGGGGGGTGGATTGGTTGCATACACTAGGCCCTTTCTAGGCCAATTTTGCTGATCTTTGGTTATGATTATTAAGAATGGAGTAAACTCTCTTTTACAAGCGAGTCAAATGTGGTAGCCCGCCCAAGAGAGTCAAATGTGACAACTCACCCTATGAAGGTCAAGATGACCCATGTGAGTGTACGATCCATATCAATAGGGGTGCACAATCTCACATCGTTTGGAAGGATAGAAAATGCATGATTTATAAGTAGGATTCCCCTCCTTACCTAATACAACATGTTTTGGGCTAATCCCAAGAACAAAAATGTGCGAGCTTCAGCTCAAAGCAGATAATATTGTACTGGGACCACTGACGGACGTTACAAATGATATCAGAGTGAAATCTCAACTGGAAGTGTAGCGGACGAGGACGTCGAGTCCCCAAGGAAGAGAGATTGTGGCAGTTTGCCTTGTGAATGCTAGGATGACCTATGTGAGGGTCCGACCCATATCAGTGGGAGTGCATAATCTCACATCGCTTGGGAGAGTAGAAAATGCATAGTTTATAAGTAGGGTTCTCCTCCCTACCTAGTATAATGCGTTTTGGGCTAACTCCAAGAATAAAATCATGTAGACTTCGGTTCAAAGCGGACAATATTGTACTAAGAACACTAGAGACGTATCATCAAAACTGTCCTTACGAAAGTTTTCCGTTAAACCACTATGAAGTCAGCCAATAAAGGGGAAGAGTGCCACTAGATTGAATGCAAGATAGAGCAACCCAGTGGGAACATCAAGGTGGCATTTGAATCGTTAGGGTGCATGGCAGAATTACATCTTATGGTTGGCTTCTAGTATAATAACACCCTGGTAGAATCCTTGTTCAAGTCCCGTGCTCTGGGCAGAAAAAAAAGATTGGGGTCGAGATTCTGCATGGACTACAAGAAGTTGAATAAGCTTCCAGTGGCCGACTCTATACCGGTAATAGAAGAATTGAATGATGAGTTGCATGGGGCATCTTGTTTTACGAAGTTGGACTTAAAGTGTAGATACCACCAAATATGGATGAATTCAGAAGATAGGGAGAAAACAACCTTTTGCACTCACAAAAGACATTATGAGTTCTTGGTGATGTCCTTCGATCTAACCAATGTACATGCTACATTTCAAGCCATAATGACAAACATGTTTAAACCATTCCTCCGCCATTTCGACTTGGTATTTTTGACAATATACTTATTTATGGTTGGAATCCAACTGAACACTACAACTATCTTAGATTAGTGCTAGGGGTTTTATGTGACAGATAATTTGTATTGAATAGTAAAAAATGCGCATTCTTCCAAGATTTTGTGCACTTCTTAGCCACCATATCTAGTGTAGTAAAAGTTTTGTTTCGTAATCAAAACAAAATGTAAAAGAAACAATAGATAAACACTTCTCTGAATAAAAATAATTTTTATTAATTATCAAAAAGTTTTCTTAACTATTACAATAAAGTTTTTTATGAAGTTTTTTCAATAATTACATAAAAGGAAATTATTATGATAGGAATTAATAACTAAGAAGTTAAATAATTAAAAATATAATTAATTAAGAAACTAAGATAAATAAAAAATCTAAATAAAATAAAAATCTAATTAAAATAAAAAATTAATAAAATATGAAGTACTAAAATAGAAAATATAATAGAATCATGATTTGTTTTACATCAATCTCTTCCTTTTGAAGAAAACTCGTGCTCGAGTTTTAGTAGATGTAAAATAATTCCTCCTGCATCAAATATGAATTTGGTTTTTGTTGCTTTGAAAATTAAGTTTGACAAATACCACATTGTACGTTTTTTAACCTTGATAGCTTCAAGTTGATCACAAATCACGAACATGATAGTAAAAACACAGGAAAGTCATCTCTTTCGTCTAACGAATAATTAATTGACAACATTGGTTCCCATAATAACTTTTCTTGTTGACGTCACTCGAAATAATCATTTAATCAATTTAATGAGAAAAGGACAATTCGTTTGTTAGGGTTTCGAGTTGGGTAGGTCCAAAGCTTAACTGGATTGCTGAAAAAATCCTTGTAGGAGTTGCCTCTATCGCCATCCAGAAACCCTTGTAGGACATCAAGGAAATTCGGTTAGTCTTGAATCGGTCAAGGACGTCACTAGTAGATGCGAGGTCCAACGACTTCACGAACTGTTAGATCGAAAGAAGGAAAATTGCAATTTCTAGTCAGTCCTGGGCGAGTCGCTTTGATCACTTTTGCTTAGCCATCTTCCTGGTTAGATTGTCATCTAGGGTTATTGTCGGTCACGTCCAGGTATCGTCGCCAACTAATCTAATAGTGGTCGTTGCCTGGGTGGTTGCCCTCCTCGGCCATATTAGGATTTGTCTATTTGATGTATTCTCTATATTGTCTATCGTTTTCTCGACTTTCATCTGATTCGCTAAAATCAAATCTTTTAGTCCTACGATTTCGTTGTTCCTTGTTAATCGTCGCAATTAGGTTTCGTGAATTTTACTAACCTCTCAATCGATATTTTCTAATCGTTGATCAATGATTTTAAATCATTTGTTGTTGGCAATTCGTTGCCCACTTGAATATTCACCTGCCATTAAGTCGAGGTGAAAATCATTGCTCTAATACCAATTTGGTGCAGCGGAAGTTCAATTTCATAATCAAAACAAGGAATAAAAGAAACAGCAGAAAAATACTTCTCAGAATAAGAATAATTTTTATTAATTATAAAAAAAAAGTCTACTTCACTATTACAATAAACTATTTTATATAAATTTTTTAATAACATAAAAAAATAATCATGATAGGAAACTAATAACTAAGAAATTAAATAATTTGAAAACTATTTAATTAAAAAACTAAGACAAATAAAAAATCTAATTGAATCATGGTTTGTCCTACATCAATATTAGTACCAAGTAGTGGCAGCCGAGAAAGACAAAATTAGAGCAATGGGCGAAGGAGGTCAGGAGGTTTCTCGAGTGGATAGGGTACTACCGACAATTTGTGAGGAATTATGACACATTGGCTAGACCTCTGACGGAGTTACTTAAAAACAAGGGGAGTTATTTTGGAGTGGAGTGGCTCATAAAGCCTTTTAAGGGCTAAAAAGGAGAATGATGAAGACCCCCCATTTGGCCCTACTAGATTTTTCAAGCCATTTTGAGCTAGAGGTAGATGCTTTCAGTGAAGGTTTAGGGGTGGTTTTCATGCAATCAAGGCGTCCCATTGCATTTTTTAATAAAGGCATGTCAGGTCAAATGAGGACGATTTATGAAAGGCAGTTGATGTCCCTGGTCCTAGCAATGCAAAAGTAGAGATCGTACTTATTAGGGTGGCATTCCTTTATACGAATCAACGCTCCCTTAAGTCATCAATAATATTTTGGGGTGTTACATTTATTAAGTCTATGCAATAAAGGATACAATAATAAGACTCAAAATTAAGAAAGATTACTTTGAGAAGTGGAAAGATCATTCAGTGTAGATGTCCAGGTGAAAAAGACAGATGCCCAAACACGATGTATGAAAGAAAAATGCACAAGAGCGATTGTTCAGTCAAGAGTGATGTTTTAACATGGAGACGCCCAGCCATTCAAAACAAATGAATTGACATTGATGCGGTCGACTGTACCAAAAGGGCTGACAACCCAACTTATAACTGTGGACATCCACTGCATGTTTTGCTGTGTCTCACGGGTTTCCAATGGATATATTGCGAACGCCCGAAACTTGCCCGCGACTAAGGAGTTTGAAGAAAATTATAAATAGAGGTACTTTCAAATTTGAAGAATAAGAATAAAAAAATATACCAAAGTGCTGTCAACTTTATTTTCAACATTTCTCTTCAATTTCAGAGTTAGTCTATCTCTCTCATACTTCAACTTGAGATCATATTTTTGTCAGAGTTTAGGTTCTTGAGCTTGTACTTCATTAGTTAAAAACCTCTACACACTCTACTTGTGAGACATCTAAAAAGTGACACCCCGTAATAGTCATTGTAAGGCTTAATTGATGCTTGGAAGATCAATCAAATATAACCGGAGAGATTATTGAGGAAAGGAAACTTCAAGGGGTAGCATTGAAGTGCAGATGTAGGCAAGGTAGGCCGAATCACGTTAATAAATTGGTTGCATTTCTCTCTCTTACTCTTTATTTGTTATACTTGTTTTTGCTTGCATATTAATGATAGCATCTTTAGTAAAAAGAAGATATAATATTTGAGTAAGTGAACAATTAATTTCTAATATGAAAAAGGAAGACACTTGAATATGATGTATGAAAGAAAAATGATAGCATCTTTAGTAAAAAGAAGATATAATATTTGAGTAAGTAAACAATTAATTTCTAATATGAAAAAGGAAGACACCTGAACATGATGTATGAAAGAAAAATGCACAAGAGTGGTCGTGCAGTATAGAGTAATGTTTTCGTAGGACCGATGCACGCCTATAGGGGGGGGGGTGTGAATTAAGTGTGCTAAACTTTTTTCGTACGATATTTAAATATCTAAACCCTAAGTGATCTATCAATAGATATGCAATCAAATATAAACAAATAAAAGAGTAAATAGATAAAGAAAGTGCAAACCAAATTTGTTTACGCAATTCGGCAACTTCAGCCTACGTCCTCTCTCAAAGTTTCCAACTTAGAGATCCTTATCACCTAACCTCCCCAGTTAGTGATGATTGACTTCATGAGTGTCAACCAAACCTTTACAATGACTCTTTCTCAGGGCGTCACCCTTTTGACTTGACTATTACGGGGTGTCCCCCCTTGATGTATCTATTAGCCTAAGTGTCATTAGGCTTATTTATTTTGATACTTATTGTTTTAATTGCAATTATAAGTTGATTATTGAATGTTTGTGCTTAATTGTTTAATCATTACATTTATATTTATATTTCTGGGAAATAGGGGTGGGAATTGGTCTGGTTTGAACTGAATAACCGAACCAAACAAAACAATTTTGGTCAGTTCGGTTCAGATTTGTTAAGGAAAAATTTTAGGTTATAACTGAACCAAACAAAAAATATCGGTTTGGTTCTCGATTTTGAGTGGGGAGAACCAGATAACCCAAAAACCGAATCGATAAATGTTAAAAAATACAAAACCCTTGCCAGTTGCCCGAACCGAACTCTCGACTCTCACTACCCTCTCTCTCAGTCTCTCTAGCCGAAGGTGGACATTAGCGACGGCGATTCGACCCCGACCCGACCCTCAACTCTGAACTCTCTCTCTCAAAGTCAGAGTCTCAGACTCTCCAGCCGAACATCGGCAATTCAAACTTTCTAGTTGGACATCGGCGATTCAAACTCTCTGACCAACGTCGTCAAAGAAGAAGTGTTTTCTTCGGCGAAAGTGGTTGCTGAGTATGTCAAATCTAGTCGGCTTCATGCAAGAAGTGCTTGAAGATGATTGTTGCGAAGGATCTGAGGTTGGGTTCGGTCAGCAGAGACGTTAGAGGCTTCGACATGACTAGGTGGTTTCACTTGGATTGCTTTTCTTTTGGCTCAGATTCTGAGGGTTTTGCATAGGCGATTAAAGGGTTTGCTGCTTTGAAGGTTGGGCTAGATGTTTTTGGGTTTTTTTGTTTGTTTTTCGGGATTGCAATGCAAAATGAGATCATGACAATGGAGTAAGTAATGATAATGAAACCTATGGAGAAATGTTCGCTCTGTTTTAACTTGCCGTGAAATTATGAGTTTTCTATGTTTGAAAAATGTTTTGACCAGAAGAAAACAAACCAAGTGATTGAGATAAGATTTATCCCCGCAGAATGTAGAGAGTAGAGGATCATTTTTCATTTGATTTTAAGCTAATATCAGTTTCTATGTTTGACATTTCAGTCCAGCGATCAGGAAGCTCTAGTGAAATTGTTTAGAGTAAGTGTTCAATCCAAGATGAAGGTATGGCTTGCATTTACACGAGTGTATGATGAAATGATGGTTCCTTCAAGAGACTTCGTTTCAATAGAGCAGAACAATTAAGAAATATAACACATTCTTTTGCTAAATTCTTGACCATTCTTTTGTTTACTATTACTTCTATCACAAGACTCTAATATCAGTAAATATGAAACTAAAGAAAGCATGGAGAGCTTTTGAGAAAACCGAAAGAATCAAATCTCAAAACTAACCTCAAAACCAACCACAACCAAAAAACCGAACAAAAAAAGTAAAAATCGAAGACAAGATAAAACCGAACCGATGAGAACTGAAACCAAGGTTCGGTTTTTATCCGGTTTTTCATTGTCCTCAGTTTGGTTTCAATTTTTCAAAACAAAAATTACCAATTGGGAGTTGGGCAATTAGGGATCTTCAAGTGGGAAGCTTGGAGTGCGAATGTAGGCCGGAGTTGTCAAACAGCCTGAACAAATTGTGTTTGCTTTCTCTTTCTCTTATCTCTCTTATTATCGTGATTATTCGTATTCTTTATTGTCTATAAATCACTTAGGGTTATAAAAGTAAATATAATTAATTTTTAGCATGCTTAAACAAAAATATAATTTATTGAAATAGAAAAATAACAATTTGATGAAAAAACATGTTGAGATGATTAAATCTTTTGAAAATTAAATTTGTGAATTGAAAATCATTAACGATAATTTGAATGCTACCATTAAATGTCTTGAACATGATATTAGTGAATTAAAAGTGAAAAATGATAATTTGAATTCTATTGTTTTAAAATTCATTAATGGTAGCAATAATTTGAACATGCTTTTAGGAAAGCAAAGAGTTACTTTTGACAAAGTCGGTATTGGCTATGAACCATTTGCTAAAAAGAAAAATTATAATAATTTCTTTGTATGCTCGTCTATGTATAATACTTGTAATTATATTGAGCATAAATCATTTTGTTGTCCATTGAAACTAAATGACAAAATGATTTGTTC